>CM034357.1:15895161-16430810 GCA_019925275.1 Mytilus edulis
CATGTTTAAAAACATTTCTCAAATATAAAGACAATTAGAATAACAGCTATACATGCCGGTTTAACAAAATGATATTAGTTCCTGACCCATAAATGAGATAAATTTTGTCATGCAAATATTTTAATAAAAATAATATTATTGTAAATAAAACTAGAGGCACTAAAGAGCCTGTGTCGCTCACCTTGGTCTATGTGAATATTAAACAATGGAAGCAGATAGATTCATGACAAAATTGTGTTTTGGTGATGCTAATGTGTTTGTACATCCTACTTTACTGAACATTCTTGCTGCTTACAATTATCTCCATCTATAATGAACTTGGCCAAGAAGTAAAAATTAAAAAATTTAATGAAAATTGTTAAAAATTGACTATAAAGGGCAACAACTCTTAAAAGGGTCAACTGACCATTTCGGTCATGTTGACTTATTGGTAAATCTTACTTTGCTGAACATTATTGCTGTTTAAAGTTTATCTCTATCTATAATAATATTCAAGATAATAACCAAAAACAGTAAAATTTCCTTAAAATAACCAATTTAGGGACAGCAACCCAACAACGGTAAGTCTGATTCATCTGATAATTTCAGGGCAGACAGATCTTGACCTGATAAACAATTTTTCCCCTGTCAGATTTGCTGTAAATGCTTTGGTTTCAGAGTTATAAGCCAAAAATTGCATTTTACCCCTATGTTCTATTGTTAGCCATGGTGGCCATCTTGGTTGGTTGGCGGGGTCACACCACACATTTTTTAAACTAGATACCCCAATGATGATTGTGGCCAAGTTTGGTTTAATTTGGCCCAGTAGTTTCAAAGGAAAAGATTTTTGTAAAAGCTAACGACGGATGACGACGACGACGACGGACCCCAAGTGATGAGAAAAGGCGATCTAAAAAATTTATTGTAATTTCAGATAACATTTCTTTTCATAATGCCATGTGTAAGTATATCAACAAGAGGTCAAGGGCTGCATGTTCATTTTATTATATTCTGGGAGAGAGAGAAGATTTTTATGAGTTTAGTAACTGAAAAATTACTGTAGAAAGGGCTATGAAAACTGTGATCAAGGTTAGTTTAGTTAACTTAGGTTTAGATGGAACAAATATTCAGGTTGAAAGGAATAGGTTCAGTAAGACCCCTTTTCGGCCCCAAATTATAGCAGTTTTTCAAAATTGTTTAAATGTAAACATTTAGTTATTTTTTGGAACAAATAATGCCTCTGCTACATAAATGTGGGCTGTTTTTGGCAGTACAATGCACATATATCGGGTGCTTGCATCAATAAGTCATGCTAAATTACTGAAATCTTCACAATTTCAGCATTTTAGTTTAATTTTAGAAGGTTTCCGAAGTAAATGAAATTGGCTGCATTCGTGTTCATTCTTGATATTGAAATGTAAGTTGTGTTTAATGATAATACATAGCATATATAAAGGTCGAGGATGAACACGGATGCGGCCACTTTCATTTTTCACAAAAACCATATGAAAAGTGACAGTTTTTGGCATATTTTATAGATTTTTCATATTTTAGCTAGAATCGGAGCGTTTTTAGTGAGTGAATCAGTTAAAATCTTACACAAAAAAATAATTGAATCAACTGAAAAAGACATTTAAGTGTTTAAAAAGTGTCCAAAATCTTTTGTCAGATGAACTTGAAATTTGAGGCCAAAACAAGCCCTTACTGGACCTACTCCTTTTTGGTTCGAAAGAGGGTTGCTAAACACAAGGAAGCTGTTAAATCAAGAGTTCCTAATGGTGAAGTTGAAATCATTCCTTCATATATTTTACAGATATATGTCCCTAATGTTGTAATTACAATCCGATCCCCTTTGTAATAATAATAATACTTGCTACCAGGTTTGTGCTTACATGAGCAACACAACAGTGACATATATGGAGCATGGTCTGCTCACTCTTCTGGAGCACCTGAAATAACCCTCAGTCTCCTGTCTTTAGTTTTTTTATGTTGTGATTTGTATACTAATGTTTTTCTTTTTCCTTTTTAGCCATGGCATTGCCAGTTTGTTTTTGATTTATGAGTTTGAGTGTCCCTCTGGTATTGTTCACCCTTCTTTTGTATCTCTCCCAAAGTAGAGAACCATTAAAAGTGTATGCTCTAATGAGGTTTTACTGCTAACATGATTGTGTGTGTGATTCTGACTTCATTGTACAGGATAGACACGGTGCTGAAGTTCATCAATTAATCATTTTTCAATGGTAAGTAATGAGTAAATGAAATAGTTTATATTTCAGTCTTCAAGTTGAAGAGTGAATTATAAATGAAACAGATCATTCATTTTTTTACTGGGACACTATTCTGTATTTCTGAATTCATCCTTTTGATTCATATTTATATTGAAATTAATATAAGAAACAAAACAAAACCCTCTTTGAAATTTGTATCTAGATATTTAGTTTCTGAGTGGGTTTCCCTAGCTGTTTTTAAAAGAAATTGCTTTTTGGCTTCAATGTTAAGTATGGATGACCAGCACTCCAAAACATTTTTCAATATCACAAGGACCAAAACTTGCAAACAGTAAAATTGACAATCACCAGAACAAAGTTTTAAGATTTGAAAAGCTTTGATTGAAAGGTTAATGAGTAAATGCACAGACAATGTTTGGTAGCCGCCTGTCTGGATGCATGTCTATCCACCATGCATCTCCAAATCCATAACTCATTTTTCAAAATTCCTCTTAAAAATTATGATACTTTACATTGATATTTTTTACTTCTAAAGAACCTCTGTAATCCCTCATCCACTGAGTATAGTAATAACTTCTTGTTTATGTCGCAATGCCAATTAGAAGGGTTATGGAGGACTTAGATGTCAAAATATGCATGAACATCAAGAAATATTTCTTTTCCTTAACTTTTGCAAGTGCACAAAGAAAAAAAAACATCTTGAAAAATGTTAATATAATACTTACTATCTCCCATGGCTTTCAGGTCTGTCGGAAAAATATATAAACTTCTAGATCTTGATTCTCTTTTATATACATATTCTTCAATCTCTCTTCCATCAAGGTTAACAATACAATACTTATAATATACATGATTGTTCAATAAATCTCTTGGAATGTCTACTGATGTAAGCAATGACACATTATCATTTTCGTACAAACTAAAAAAAAAAAACACAAATAGGAATGATAATAGTTTATTAATCAATTCTAAAGTATGAGAAAAATCAGTTTCAAATGAAAACTAAATGGCATAAAATATTCAGATGTTCTGTTCGAATTGTGACTTTTAAAGTCGAGTTTGTGAGTCAAACGAACCCCCCTTTGGAAATTCCTGGCTACGGGCCTGTTTGTGGTATATTTGAAGACAAGTAATTTAACCTATTCTTCCATCCTTCATGAGCTCATCAATTATGCAAGAATGTATACTCATGTAACAAGCATTGACCTTATTGAAACGTTCATGTTTACAAATATGTAAACTATATTTTCTTTATAACTTTAAGTTCAATTCAATATAATGCAAGCCTCCCACCGTTTCCAAATTGACACCAGATGGCCATACAAACAATGACACACATGGCATTATGAATTTCACACAGAGATGACCCCAAACTTGGCCAACAGCCAATCAACAGCTGAAGCAAGTATAATGCCTGTAGATTCATAAACTGGCACAAGAACCGCACAAAAAGGCTATGCAGATACTTTTTCTTACAAAACGGCAATAGATATTTTATGAAGATGTTTATCTGTAGGATACGTATTCAGGAATACAAAAAGAATTGATTATTATCTACAACAAAGAAAAACACTTTTAAAATAAAGCGTAACTCAAGTTCAACTGTCTTTGCTGACATAGTGATCCTCTCTATCTCTGCCATATGATATGATGACAATAAGACAGTTTTATGAGAACTTCATGTAGTCATGTTGACTTCCCAAGACAATCATCATCTTCTTTCTTCCCCACCATGACCTTGTAAAGGGCAAAATGGACATACGATATTGTGAAATTGTAGACGAAAATTAACCTTAATGTAATGCCTTCATCAATTTTTTGGCAAGCATAAACTTTTACCATCGCTTAAGAAGTTGCTGCCCGAAACCTAAGAAACTCAACTGTCATATGTCTTTTAAAAGATGTCATCACATTTTTTTTTTTAAATCAGCAAGTCTGAATTTGAAAATTTACCATATTTTTTTTTAAATCAGCAAGTCTGCATTTGAAAATTGACTTTATAGTACATTTAGGTCTATTTTGGGACAATGTACATGATACTCTCTTTCTGATTTTAGTTAATAATGAATAAGTAAAATTATTAACATTTTTAAAATCATCATATCTAAATTGGTTAGGATTTCTTTTTAGAGTTGATGAGGCACTGAAGATATAATTGCTATTATATAGAACTGATAGAAATTCCTTTCAACTGTTTATGTTGTTGACTCAAAATCCATTGATAGCTTGATGAATCTTAAGGATGTACTTAGGTGAGGTTTTGGAATAAGTGTCAAATGTTCAGACTCCTTGGTGTTTTTCCATACAAAACAAGGTAAAATATTTTGCCCAAAAACACCTTTTTATCTTTTGACATAAGACTTAATAGCTCATAAAAGGCCAATTGACAAAATTTAAGCAGATTCTTGATTTTCTTTCTTTTGATTTGAGACCCAAATAATACCAATGCAAATATAAGGTAAAAGTCTGAGTTATCCTTTTCCCGCCATATTTTATAAATCATATATCTCGAAAAGGAGCTCCATGACCTATCACTATTTTTAGCTTATTTTTATCCTTAACTTATACTATAAATATCAATTTTGAATTATTGATTTATTTAATTTTACCTTAAATCACATAAGTACATCCTTAAGAGACTGTATGTGTGGCTAACGTAGGTCTATGTGCATCTTCAAAAATGGACACTGTTCATCCTTGTGGAAGAATAGAATTCATGACAAAAATTACTTCTTCGTTGATCTGTCTGGCTGATAATTTTTTTTAAAGTTTATATCTATCTAATTGTTTTTTTCAGATAGAAGGCAAAAAATTTATAAAAATCATTCTAAAGGGGAAAACTCAGATAAGAGGGCATCAGACAAGTTAAACCATGTGATGACTTATTTGAGATCTTGTCTTGCTGATCATTTTTGTTTTTTTAAGTTTCTATATGAGATATTAAAGTTTTTCAGATGCAAGGCAAAAAATGCAAAAACATGGTCAAAACCATCATTGAAATGGGCAATAGATAACATGAACTTGAAAACAATTAACAGACTCTATTCAAACCTTGTCTGGTCTTTTAAGTACCAAACTTGACCTATTCCTGAATATGACTGTTTTTCTGAGTGTTCGACCTGCTATTGGACATGTCACGGTATTCGTACATCCAACATTCATGTATTTAGTTATGATGTTTCATTTGTAGTTCTGATTCTATATTGTTTTATGTCTTATCTTTTGTGGTTTTTATTCTATTTTTATTTTCTATATTTATTTAAAAGTAAAGATAATTAATCACCTAGTTTATTATTATGATTTTTAGTTTAAAGCAACTATATGCACTGAATTTGTTTCTACAGTTTGATTTAGAAGAAAAACCGACATATAATTTGTCATAACATAATTAATTACCCCACTTTACACACATTTCTGTATAGACATTCTTCTAATTGTTAGAAAATACATCAAATAACACCATACCAAACTTAATCCCAATTTTATATTCAATTTTCAGAAATTGACCTGTGATGCCACTTTTTGTGACTATGATACGTTTGTGTGATGCACAGTTTATAATTCTATTATGCTGTATTTGTGTTCTCTTGTAAATTAATTTTAGGTGTTCCTGGTTATTCTGTGGTTATTATATTATCTTATTATTATATATTATCTATTAAGTATGTTTTTTTCTGTCCTGAGTGTTATCGCATTTATTTGTACTGTATTCCTGTCACGTAATATTGTCATTTCAGCAAATATTTTAACATTGCCATATTAGTGGGAGGTTTGGCTAGCCATAAAACCAAGCGTCTGCTGGAAGGATTGTATGATGCGTACAGTGTGTTGTTGTTGTGTTTGTGCTTATCATTTTCGCTTTCAGCCTCACCACTGGATAGCAGCTTGCTGTGAAAAGGAAGCCGAGTGTGCAAGTCTTCCCTACCAGTTATAGCCTCTCATGCAGTAAGACCAATTTGGCCCAGATATGGGATCCTTCTTGAGGTGGCAGACATAAACTGGGTATCACACGATCCCAGGCAGAACCACAGGGTCTTGGAGGAAACTAGGCCCCTAGATGCACGGCATGCAGGTCCATCAGTGTGTGGACACACCTGATGCCTGCAAACCTAGCCCCCAGCTATAGGTAAATAGCTTCACTGCCTTGTGGATGACCTAGTAAAAGTCAAAGGCTATGGAAGTAAATACAGACAGAAAATCCGAGTAGATGGAGCTCGTAAGCTCAGTAACAACAATCGTCTAAGGGAAGGAACATCCTGATAAACCCGACCCTTTACGTAAGAGGTTTAGCTTAGGGCTAACAACCCTAACTTGTAAAAAAAGTTATGTTACAGAAACAGTAAATAAGAATTCAATCTTCGTTACTGCCCTACACTCCAATGGTGTACAAGGGCAGTAAATAAGTAAAACCAGGTTCAACCCACCACTTTTTCTTAAAATGTGAGTACCAAGTCAGGAATGTGGCAGTTGTTATCAAATAGTTTGTTTCTCTGTATATTACATTGGCGTTTGTTTTTGTTGAACTTCAGTGTTTCTATTGTTCTGTTTATTAAGTTGATGCGTTTTCTTGGTATACTATTGTGTCCTTTATCTACATGGACCAAAACACAAACACTGCTAATATGATTGAAAAAGAAAATGACACAAAAATTTGCATTTTTACTCAATGTTTTTCTCTTTTTTCAGTCATAGCAACTTTTTTGGTTGAAAAATAGTAAGATCTTATAAAAGATACTAGTCTTATTACTTGATATGTCAAACTGGTATTTCGTAATAATCAAAAGTGGTGCAGTTGTTTCAAAGGTAAACTGTTTCAGAAGTATCCTGGTAAAGTGCTAGCTAAAAGTTAATGAAGTCCTTGCTTCTATCCAAGGTTCAGTTAAACAAAAAACATAGAAATTTATATTAAAAATACAGGTCTGAAAGCAGTTTAAAATATTTTATTCTGTGGACCACCTTGTGAACTAGCACATTAACCAGCAAGCGAAGCATCACAGTAAAGTCAAAACAATTTGAATCATACATATTAGTGAAATGTGCGTATTTAATATAATATTAATAGAATTCCTGCTTAATTTATCTTACATACCCAACTCGTTTCATTTCATGTGCCATGTCTTTCCATCCACCAAGAGAGTCATCACCAAACCTGAGATAAACTCTACAACCTTTGGTGTTGAATGTTCCATGTAATATTGCATGAAAGATAACTTCAAAAGTTTCATTTTTTCCTCTGTTTGAAGAATGTCCCTGAATCCTACAAAACAATCATTAATTGGAATAAACGAACAAATGATTTACAAAAAACATTTACTTAATTTTAACTAGAGGCTCTAAAGAGCCTGTGTCGCTCACCTTGGTCTATGTGCATATTAAACAAAGGACACAAATGGATTCATGACAAAATTGTATTTTGGTGATGGTGATGTGTTTGAAGTTCTTACTTTACTGAACATTCTTGCTTCTTACAATTATATCTATAATGAACTTTGCCCATTAGTAACAGAGAAAAATATTTGGTAAAAATTTACATAAATTTACCAAATTAATGAAAATTGTTAAAAATTGACTATAAAGGGCAATAACTCCTTAAGGAGTCAATTGACCATTTAGGTCATGTGGACTTATTTGTAGATCTTACTTTGATGAACATTATTGCTGTTTACAGTTTATCGCTATCTATAATAGTATTCAAGATAATAACCAAAAACAGCAAAATTTCTTTAAAAATTACCAATTGGAGGGCAGCAACCCAACAACCGGTTGTCCAATTCATTTGAATATTTCAGGGCAGATATATATTGACTTGATTAACAATTTAACTCCTTGTCAGATTTCCTCTAAATGATTTGGGTTTCAGAGTTATAAGCAAAAAACTACATTTTACCCCTGTTCTATTTTTAGCCGTGGTGGCCATCTTGGTTGGATGGACAGGTCATCGGACACATTTTTCAAACAAGGTACCTCAAAGATGATTGTGGCCAAGTTTGAATTAATTTGGCCCAGTAGTTTCAGAGGAGAAGATTTTTGTAAAAGATAACTAAGATTTAGGAAAAATGGTAAAAAAATTGACTATAAAGGGCAATAACTCCTAAAGGGGTCAACTTATTTGTAAATCTTACTTTGATGAACATTATTGCTGTTTACAGTTTATCTCTATCTATAATAATATTCAAGATAATAACCAAAAACAGCAAAAATTTCCTCAAAATTACCATTTCAGGGGCAGCAACCCAACAACAGGTTGACCGATTCATCTGAAAATTTCAGGGCAGATAGATCTTGACCTGATAAACATTTTTACTCCATGTCAGATTTCCTCTAAATGCTTTGGTTTTTGAGTTATAAGCCAAAAACTGCATTTTACCCCTATGTTCTATTTTTAGCCGTGGCGGCCATCTTGGTTGGTTGACCGGGTCACGCCACACATTTTTTAAACTAGATACCCCAGAAATGATTGTGGCCAACTTTGATTTAATTTGGCCCATTAGTTTCAGAGGAGAAGATTTTTGTAAAAGATTACTTAGATTTATGAAAAATGGTTAAAAATTGACTATAAAGGGCAATAACTCCTTAAGGGGTCAACTGACCATTTCGGTCATGTTGACTTATTTGTAAATCTAACTTTGCTGAACATTATTGCTTTTACAGTTTATCTCTATCTATAATAATATTCAAGATAATAACCAAAAACAGCAAAAATTTCCTCAAAATTACCAATTCAGGGGCAGCAACCCAACAACAGGTTGACCGATTCATCTGAAAATTTCAGGGCAGATAGATCTTGACCTGATAAACATTTTTACACCTGTCAGATTTCCTCTAAATGTTTTGGTTTTTGAGTTATAAGCCAAAAACTGCATTTTACCCCTATGTTCTATTTTTAGCCGTGGCGGCCATCTTGGTTGGTTGACCGGGTCACGCCACACATTTTTTAAACTAGATACCCCAGAGATGATTGTGGCCAACTTTGATTTAATTTGGCCCATTAGTTTCAGAGGAGAAGATTTTTGTAAAAGATTACTTAGATTTATGAAAAATGGTTAAAAATTGACTATAAAGGGCAATAACTCCTTAAGGGGTCAACTGACCATTTCGGTCATGTTGACTTATTTGTAAATCTAACTTTGCTAAACATTATTGCTTTTACAGTTTATCTCTATCTATAATAATATTCAAGATAATAACCAAAAACAGCAAAAATTTCCTCAAAATTACCAATTCAGGGGCAGCAACCCAACAACAGGTTGACCGATTCATCTGAAAATTTCAGGGCAGATAGATCTTGACCTGATAAACATTTTTACTCCAATCAGATTTCCTCTAAATGCTTGGGTTTTTGAGTTATTAGCCAAAAACTGCATTTTACCCCTATGTTCTATTTTTAGCCGTGGCGGCCATCTTGGTTGGTTGACCGGGTCACGCCACACATTTTTTAAACTAGATACCCCAAAGATGATTGTGGCCAAGTTTGGATTAATTTGGCCCAGTAGTTTCAGAGGAGAAGATTTTTGTAAAAGATTACTTATATTTATGAAAAATGGTTAAAAATTCACTAGAAAGGGCAGTAACTCCTAAAGGGGTCAACTGACCATTTCGGTCATGTTGACTTATTTGTAAATCTAACTTTGCTGAACATTATTGCTGTTAACAGTTTATCTCTATCTATAATATTATTCAAGATAATAACCAAAAACTGCAAAATTTCCTCAAAATGACCAATTCAGGGGCAGCAACCCAACAACGGGTTGACCGATTCATCTGAAAATTTCAGGGCAGATAGATCTTGACCTGATAAACATATTTACCCCATGTCAGATTTCCTCTAAATGCTTTGGTTTTTGAGTTATAAGCCAAAAACTGCATTTTACCCCTATGTTCTATTTTTAGCCGTGGCGGCCATCTTGGTTGGTTGACCGGGTCACGCCACACATTTTTTAAACTAGATACCCCAATGATGATTGTGGCCAAGTTTGGTTAAATTTGGCCCAGCAGTTTCAGAGGAGAAGATTTTTGTAAAAGTTAACAGCGGACGACGGACGACGGACGACAGACGACGACGGACGACGGACGACAGACGACGGACGACGACGGACGCCGGACGCAAAGTGATGGGAAAAGCACACTTGGCCCTTCGGGCCAGGTGAGCTAAAAAATACCGAAACATACAAAATGCTTGATTTAAAGTCAAAGTATTAGAGATGTCTAAATTTTTACATATTGATTAATCTAACATAACCAAACTAGAGGCTCTACAGAGCCTGTGTCGCTCACCTAGGTCTATGTGCATATTAAACAAGGACACAGATAAATTCATGACAAAATTGTGTTTTGGTGATGGTGAAGTGTTTGTAAATATTACTTTACAGAACACTCTTGCTGTTAACAATATATCTATCTATAATGCATTTTGCCCAGTAGTTACAAAGAAAAACATTTTGTAAAAAATTACAAACATTTACAAAATTTCTGAAATTGTTAAAATTGACTATGAAGGGCACTTTATCCCCGCTATGAAGGGCACTTTATCTCCATGACAGATTTACTCTAAATGCTTTGGTTTCAGAGTTACAAGCCAAAATCTACATTTTACCCCTATATTCTCTTTTTAGCCATGGTGGCATTCTTGGTTGGCAGACTGGGTCATTGGACACATTTTTTTAACTAGATACCCCCCAATGATGATTGTGGCCAAGTTTGGTTATAAATTTGGCCAGTAGTTTCAGAGGAGAAGATTTTGTAAAAGATTCAAAATTTAAGAAAAAATCGTAAAATTAAATATAAAGGGCAATAACTCCTTAAGGGGTCAACTTACCATTTTGATCATGTTGACTTATTTGTAGAACTTAATTTTCTGAACATTATTGCTGCTTACAGTTTATCTCTATCTATATTAATATTCAAGATAATAACCAACAAGAATGTGTCCATAGTACACGGATGCCCCACTCGCACTATCATTTTCCATGTTCAGTGGACCTTGAAATTGGGGTCAAAACTTAAATTTGGAATTAAAATTAGAAAAATCATATCATAGGGAACATGTGTACTAAGTTTCAAGTTGATGTGACTTCAACTTCACCAAAAACTACCTTGACCAAAAACTTATACCAAAACTTTAACCTGAACTTTGCACTATCATTTTCTATGTTCAGTGGACCATGAAATTGGGGTCAAAACTTTAATTTGGCATAAAAATTAGAAAGATCATATCATGGGGAACATGTGTACTAAATTTTAAGTTGATTGGACTTCAACTCCATCTAAAACTACCTTGACCAACAACTTTAACCTGAAGCAGGACAAACAAATGAACAGACGGACGAACAAAGGGACCCACAGACCAGAAAACGTCATGCCCCTCTACTATTGTACGTGGGGCATAAAAACAGCAGAATTTCCTTAAAGTTACCAATTCAGGGGCAGCAACCCATCAACCGATTGTCTGATTCATCTGAAAATTTCAGGGCAGATAGATCTTGACTTGATAAACAATATTACCCCCATGTCAGATTTGCTTTAAATGCTTTCGTTTCAGAGTTATAAGCCAAAATCTACATTTTACCCCTATGTTCTATTTTTAGACATGCAGCCATCTAAGTTGGCTGGCCGGGTCATTGGACACATTTTTTGAACTAGATACCCCAATGATGATTATGGCTAAGTTTGGTTAAATTTAGCCCAGTAGTTTCAGAGAAGAAGATTTCTGTAAAAGTTAACAGACGACGCCGGACGACGACCACGATGACGGACAACGGACGCCAAGTGATAAAAATATTAAATACAAATACACCCAGTAATTTAGATATGCAGGAATCAATACTCATGCATGTATCTATTCAAAATACTGACTCAGCCAAAAGACTGGTTAATAATTGGTGTTTTAAGACCAATCAGTATGAAACAATTGTTGATTGAACACCAGACATTAGTAAACAAGAATGTGCCCATAGTACACAGATCGAAAAATGGGATCAAAACTCTCATTTAGCAATAAAATTAAAAGATCGTTTCATAAGGAACATGTGTACTAAGTTTCAAGTTGATTGGACTTCAACTTCATTAAAAACTACCTCAACCAAAAACCTTATCCTGAATCTTAACAAAGAACAAACTGACACACGAATTGACAGACAGACAAACGGACGCACAGACTAAAAACATAATGCCCATACATTGGGCATCAAAATAGTGTAAATGAAACAAAATTGTATGGGATAGCACAAACTAGAGGCTCTAAAGAGCCTGACAGTGTGTCGCTCACCTTGGTCTATGTGAATATTAAACAATGGACACAGATGGATTCATGACAAAATTGTGTTTTGGTGATGGTGATGTGTTTGTAGATCTTACTTTACTAAACATTCTTGCTGCTTACAATTATCTCTATCTATAACAGTAGTTTCTGTGGAAAATTTTATTGAAAATCGACAAATTTTATGAAAATTGTTAAATATTGCCTATAAAGGGCAATAAGTCCTTAGGGGTCAATTGACTATTTTGGTCATATTGACTTATTTTTAGTTCTTACTTTGCTGTACATTATTGCTGTTTACAGTTAATCTCTATTTATAATAATATTCAAGATAATAACAAAAAAACAGCAAAATTTCCTCAAAATTACCAATTCAGGGGCAGCAACCTAACAACCGATTATCCGATGCATCTGAAAATTCCAGGGCAGATAGATCGTGACCTGATCAACAATTTTACTTCCTGTAAGATTTGCTCTTAATGCTTTGGTTTTTGAGTTATAAACCAAAATCTGCATTTTACCCCCTTATTCTATTTTTAGCCATGGCTGCCATCTTGGTTTGTTGGCTGAGTTACCGGACACATTTTTTAAACTAGGTACCCAAATGATGATTGTGGCCAAGTTTGGTTTAATTTGACACAGTAGTTTCAGAGGAGAAGATTTTTCTAAAAGATTACTAAGATTTAGAAACTAGAGGCTCTAAAAAGCATTGTCGCTCACCTTGGTCTATGTGAATATTAAAGGAAGCAGATGGATTCATGACAAAATTGTGTTTTGGTGATGGTGATGTGTTTGTACATCTTACTTTACTGACCATTCTTGCTGCTTAAAATTATCTCTATCTATAATGAACTTCGCCCATTAGTTTCATTGGAAAATGTTAGTAAAAATTAAAAATTTTATGACAATTGTTAACTAGAGGCTCTAAAGAGCCTGTGTCGCTCACCTTGGTCTATGTGAATATTAAAGGAAGCAGATGGATTCATGACAAAATTGTGTTTTGGTGATGGTGATGTGTTTGTACATCTTACTTTACTGACCATTCTTGCTGCTTAAAATTATCTCTATCTATAATGAACTTCGCCCATTAGTTTCAGTGGAAAATGTTAGTAAAAATTTACAAATTTTATGACAATTGTTAACTAGAGGCTCTAAAGAGCCTGTGTCGTTCAACTTGGTCTATGTGAATATTAAACAATGGACACAGATGGATTCATGACAAAGTTGTGTTTTTGGTGATGGTGATGTGTTTGTAGATCTTACTTTACTAAACATTCTTGCTGCTTACAATTATCTCTATCTATAACAGTAGTTTCTGTGGAAAATTTTATTGAAAATCGACAAATTTTATGAAAATTGTTAAATATTGCCTATAAAGGGCAATAAGTCCTTAGGGGGTCAATTGACTATTTTGGTCATATTGACTTATTTTTAGTTCTTACTTTGCTGTACATTATTGCTGTTTACAGTTTATCTCTATTTATAATAATATTCAAGATAATAACAAAAAAACAGCAAAATTTCCTCAAAATTACCAATTCAGGGGCAGCAACCTAACAACCGATTATCCGATTCATCTGAAAATTCCAGGGCATATAGATCGTGACCTGATCAACAATTTTCCTGTAAGATTTGCTCTTAATGCTTTGGTTTTTGAGTTATAAACCAAAATCTGCATTTTACCCCCTTATTCTATTTTTAGCCAGGGCGGCCATCTTGGTTTGTTGGCTGAGTTACCGGACACATTTTTTAAACTAGGTACCCAAATGATGATTGTGGCCAAGTTTGGTTTAATTTGGCCCAGTAGTTTCAGAGGAGAAGATTTTTCTAAAAGATTACTAAGATTTAGAAACTAGAGGCTCTAAAAAGCATTGTCGCTCACCTTGGTCTATGTGAATATTAAAGGAAGCAGATGGATTCATGACAAAATTGTGTTTTGGTGATGGTGATGTGTTTGTACATCTTACTTTACTGACCATTCTTGCTGCTTAAAATTATCTCTATCTATAATGAACTTCGCCCATTAGTTTCATTGGAAAATGTTAGTAAAAATTAAAAATTTTATGACAATTGTTAACTAGAGGCTCTAAAGAGCCTGTGTCGCTCACCTTGGTCTATGTGAATATTAAAGGAAGCAGATGGATTCATGACAAAATTGTGTTTTGGTGATGGTGATGTGTTTGTACATCTTACTTTACTGACCATTCTTGCTGCTTAAAATTATCTCTATCTATAATGAACTTCGCCCATTAGTTTCAGTGGAAAATGTTAGTAAAAATTTACAAATTTTATGACAATTGTTAACTAGAGGCTCTAAAGAGCCTGTGTCGCTCAACTTGGTCTATGTGAATATTAAACAATGGACACAGATGGATTCATGACAAAATTGTGTTTTGGTGATGGTGATGTGTTTGTAGATCTTACTTTACTAAACATTCTTGCTGCTTACAATTATCTCTATCTATAACAGTAGTTTCTGTGGAAAATTTTATTGAAAATCGACAAATTTTATGAAAATTGTTAAATATTGCCTATAAAGGGGAATAAGTCCTTAGGGGGTCAATTGACTATTTTGGTCATATTGACTTATTTTTAGTTCTTACTTTGCTGTACATTATTGCTGTTTACAGTTTATCTCTATTTATAATAATATTCAAGATAATAACAAAAAAACAGCAAAATTTCCTCAAAATTACCAATTCAGGGGCAGCAACCTAACAACCGATTATCCGATTCATCTGAAAATTCCAGGGCATATAGATCGTGACCTGATCAACAATTTTCCTGTAAGATTTGCTCTTAATGCTTTGGTTTTTGAGTTATAAACCAAAATCTGCATTTTACCCCCTTATTCTATTTTTAGCCAGGGCGGCCATCTTGGTTTGTTGGCTGAGTTACCGGACACATTTTTTAAACTAGGTACCCAAATGATGATTTGTGGCCAAGTTTGGTTTAATTTGGCCCAGTAGTTTCAGAGGAGAAGATTTTCTAAAAGATTACTAAGATTTAGGAACTAGAGGCTCTAAAAAGCCTGTGTCGCTCACCTTGGTCTATGTGAATATTAAAGGAAGCAGATGGATTCATGACAAAATTGTGTTTTGGTGATGGTGATGTGTTTGTACATCTTACTTTACTGACCATTCTTGCTGCTTAAAATTATCTCTATCTATAATGAACCTCGCCCATTAGTTTCATTGGAAAATGTTAGTAAAAATTTACAAATTTTATGCAATTGTTAACTAGAGGCTCTAAAGAGCCTGTGTCGCTCACCTTGGTCTATGTGAATATTAAACAATGGACACAGATGGATTCATGACAAAATTGTGTTTGGTGATGGTGGTGTGTTTGTAGATCTTACTTTACTAAACATTCTTGCTGCTTACAATTATCTCTATCTATAACAGTAGTTTCTGTGGAAAATGTTATTGAAAATCTACAAATTTTATGAAAATTGTTAAATATTGACTATAAAAAGGCAATAACTCCTTAGGGGGTCAATTGACTATTTTGGTCATGTTGATTTATTTTTAGTTCTTACTTTGCTGTACATTATTGCTGTCTACAGTTTATCTCTATCTATAATAATATTCAAGATAATAAAAAAAAACGCAAAATTTCCTCAAAATTACCAATTCAGGGGCAGCAACCTAACAACCGATTATCCGATTCATTTGAAAATTCCAGGGCAGATAGATCGTGACCTGATCAACAATTTTACTTCCTGTAAGATTTGCTCTCAATGCTTTGGTTTTTGAGTTATAAGCCAAAATCTGCATTTTACCCCCATGTTCTATTTTTAGCCATGGCGGCCATCTTGGTTGTTGGCTGAGTTACCGGACACATTTTTTAAACTAGATACCCAAATGATGATTGTGGCCAAGTTTGGTTTAATTTGGCCCAGTAGTTTCAGAGGAGAAGATTTTTCTAAAAGATTACTAAGATTTAGGAACTAGAGGCTCTAAAGAGCCTGTGTCCTCACCTTGGTCTATGTGAATATTAAAGGAAGCAGATGGATTCATGACAAAATTGTGTTTTGGTGATGGTGATGTGTTTGTACATCTTACTTTACTGACCATTCTTGCTGCTTAAAATTATCTCTATCTATAATGAACTTCGCCCATTAGTTTCAGTGGAAAATGTTAGTAAAAATTTACAAATTTTATGACAATTGTTAACTAGAGGCTCTAAAGAGCCTGTGTCGCTCAACTTGGTCTATGTGAATATTAAACAATGGACACAGATGGATTCATGACAAAATTGTGTTTTGGTGATGGTGATGTGTTTGTAGATCTTACTTTACTAAACATTCTTGCTGCTTACAATTATCTCTATCTATAACAGTAGTTTCTGTGGAAAATGTTATTGAAAATCTACAAATTTTATGAAAATTGTTAAATATTGACTATAAAGGGCAATAACTCCTTAGGGGGTCAATTGACTATTTTGGTCATGTTGACTTATTTTTAGTTCTTACTTTGCTGTACATTATTGCTGTTTACAGTTTATCTCTATTTATAATAATATTCAAGATAATAACAAAAAAACAGCAAAATTTCCTCAAAATTACCAATTCAGGGGCAGCAACCTAACAACCGATTATCCGATTCATCTGAAAATTCCAGGGCATATAGATCGTGACCTGATCAACAATTTTCCTGTAAGATTTGCTCTTAATGCTTTGGTTTTTGAGTTATAAACCAAAATCTGCATTTTACCCCCTTATTCTATTTTTAGCCAGGCGGCCATCTTGGTTTGTTGGCTGAGTTACCGGACACATTTTTTAAACTAGGTACCCAAATGATGATTGTGGCCAAGTTTGGTTTAATTTGGCCCAGTAGTTTCAGAGGAGAAGATTTTTCTAAAAGATTACTAAGATTTAGGAACTAGAGGCTCTAAAAAGCCTGTGTCGCTCACCTTGGTCTATGTGAATATTAAAGGAAGCAGATGGATTCATGACAAAATTGTGTTTTGGTGATGGTGATGTGTTTGTACATCTTACTTTACTGACCATTCTTGCTGCTTAAAATTATCTCTATCTATAATGAACCTCGCCCATTAGTTTCATTGGAAAATGTTAGTAAAAATTTACAAATTTTATGGCAATTGTTAACTAGAGGCTCTAAAGAGCCTGTGTCGCTCACCTTGGTCTATGTGAATATTAAACAATGGACACAGATGGATTCATGACAAAATTGTGTTCTGGTGATGGTGGTGTGTTTGTAGATCTTACTTTACTAAACATTCTTGCTGCTTACAATTATCTCTATCTATAACAGTAGTTTCTGTGGAAAATGTTATTGAAAATCTACAAATTTTATGAAAATTGTTAAATATTGACTATAAAAGGCAATAACTCCTTAGGGGGTCAATTGACTATTTTGGTCATGTTGATTTATTTTTAGTTCTTACTTTGCTGTACATTATTGCTGTCTACAGTTTATCTCTATTATAATAATATTCAAGATAATAATCAAAAAAACGCAAAATTTCCTCAAAATTACCAATTCAGGGGCAGCAACCTAACAACCGATTATCCGATTCATCTGAAAATTCCAGGGCATATAGATCGTGACCTGATCAACAATTTTTCCTGTAAGATTTGCTCTTAATGCTTTGGTTTTTGAGTTATAAACCAAAATCTGCATTTTACCCCCTTATTCTATTTTTAGCCATGGCGGCCATCTTGGTTGTTGGCTGAGTTACCGGACACATTTTTTAAACTAGGTACCCAAATGATGATTGTGGCCAAGTTTGGTTTAATTTGGCCCAGTAGTTTCAGAGGAGAAGATTTTTCTAAAAGATTACTAAGATTTAGGAACTAGAGGCTCTAAAAGCCTGTGTCGCTCACCTTGGTCTATGTGAATATTAAAGGAAGCAGATGGATTCATGACAAAATTGTGTTTTGGTGATGGTGATGTGTTTGTACATCTTACTTTACTGACCATTCTTGCTGCTTAAAATTATCTCTATCTATAATGAACTCGCCCATTAGTTTCATGGAAAATGTTAGTAAAAATTTACAAATTTTATGGCAATTGTTAACTAGAGCTCTAGACTGTGTCGCTCACTTGGTCTATGTGAATATTAAACAATGGACACAGATGGATTCATGACAAAATTGTGTTTGGTGATGGTGGTGTGTTTGTAGATCTTACTTTACTAAACATTCTTGCTGCTTACAATTATCTCTATCTATAACAGTAGTTTCTGTGGAAAATGTTATTGAAAATCTACAAATTTTATGAAAATTGTTAAATATTGACTATAAAGGCAATAACTCCTTAGGGGGTCAATTGACTATTTTGGTCATGTTGATTATTTTTAGTTCTTACTTTGCTGTACATTATTGCTGTTACAGTTTATCTCTATCTATAATAATATTCAAGATAATAAAAAAAACGGCAAAATTTCCTCAAAATTACCAATTCAGGGGCAGCAACCTAACAACCGATTTCCGATTCATTTGAAAATTCCAGGGCAGATAGATCGTGACCTGATCAACAATTTTACTTCCTGTAAGATTTGCTCTCAATGCTTTGGTTTTTGAGTTATAAGCCAAAATCTGCATTTTACCCCCATGTTCTATTTTTAGCCATGGCGGCCATCTTGGTTGTTGGCTGAGTTACCGGACACATTTTTTAAACTAGATACCCAAATGATGATTGTGGCCAAGTTTGGTTTAATTTGGCCCAGTAGTTTCAGAGGAGAAGATTTTTCTAAAAGATTACTAAGATTTAGGAACTAGAGGCTCTAAAGAGCCTGTGTCCTTCACCTTGGTCTATGTGAATATTAAAGGAAGCAGATGGATTCATGACAAAATTGTGTTTTGGTGATGGTGATGTGTTTGTACATCTTACTTTACTGACCATTCTTGCTGCTTAAAATTATCTCTATCTATAATGAACTTCGCCCATTAGTTTCAGTGGAAAATGTTAGTAAAAATTTACAAATTTTATGACAATTGTTAACTAGAGTGTCGCTCAACTTGGTCTATGTGAATATTAAACAATGGACACAGATGGATTCATGACAAAATTGTGTTTTGGTGATGGTGATGTGTTTGTAGATCTTACTTTACTAAACATTCTTGCTGCTTACAATTATCTCTATCTATAACAGTAGTTTCTGTGGAAAATGTTATTGAAAATCTACAAATTTTATGAAAATTGTTAAATATTGACTATAAAGGGCAATAACTCCTTAGGGGGTCAATTGACTATTTTGGTCATGTTGACTTATTTTTAGTTCTTACTTTGCTGTACATTATTGCTGTTTACAGTTTATCTCTATCTATAATAATATTCAAGATAATAACAAAAAACAGCAAAATTTCCTAAAAATTACCAATTCAGGGGCAGCAACCCAACAACGGGTTGCCCAATTCATCTGAAAATTTCAGGACAGATAGATCTTGACCTTATTAACAATTTTACCTCCGGTCAGATTTGCTCTAAATGCTTTGGTTTTTGAGTTATAAGCCAAAAACTGCATTTTACCCCTATGTTCTATTTTTAGCCACGGCAGCCATCTTGGTTGGTTGGCCAGGTAACCAGACACATTTTTTAAAATAGATACCCAATGATGATTGTGGACAAGTTTGGTTTAATTTGGCCCATCAATTTCAGAGGAGAAGATTTTTGTAAAAGTTAACCACGACGGATGACGCCGGACGACGGACGCCAGACGCAAAGTGATTGGAAAAACTCACTTGGCCCTTCGGGCCAGGTGAGCTAAAAATTGACTATAAAGAACAATAACTCCTAAGGGGGTCAATTGACCATTTCGGTAATGTTGACTTATTTGTAAATCTTACTTTGCTGAACATTATTGTTGTTTACAGTTTATCTCTATCAATAATAATATTCAAGATAATGACCAAAAACAGCAAAATTTCCTTAAAACTAACAATTCAGGGTCAGCAACCCAACAACGGGTTGTCCAATTCATCTAAAAATTTCAGAGCAGATAAATGTTGACCTGATTAACAATTTTACCCCATGTCAGATTTGCTCTAAATGCTTAGGGTTTTGAGTTATAAGCCAAAAACTTCATTTTACCCCATGTTCTATTTTTAGCCATGGCTGCCATCTTGGTTGGATGGCCGGGTCACCAGACACATTTTTCAAACTACTAACCCAAAAGATGATTGTGGCCAAGTTTGGATTAATTTTGCCCTGTAGTTTCAGAGGAGATTTTTGTAAAATATTACTAAGATTTACGAAAAATGGTTAAAAATTGACTATAAAGGGCAATAACTCCTAAAGGGGTCAACTGACCATTTCAGTCATGCTGACTTATTTGTAAATCTTACTTTGGTGAACATTATTGCTGTTTATAGTTTATCTCTATCTATAATAATATTCAAGATAATAACCAAAAACAGCAAAATTTCCTTAAAATTACCAATTCAGGGGCAGCAACCCAACAACGGGTTGCCCAATTCATCTGAAAATTCCAGGACAGATACATCTTGACCTGACTAACAATTTTACCCATGTCAAATTTGCTCTAAATGCTTTGGTTTTTGAGTTATAAGCCAAAAACTGCATTTAACCCCTATGTTCTATTTTTAGCCATGGTGGCCATCTTGGTTGGTTGGCCGGGTAACTGGACACATTTTTCAAACTAGATACCCCAATGATGATTGTGGACAAGTTTGGTTTAATTTGGCCCAGCAGTTTCAGAGGAGAAGATTTTTGTAAAAGTTAACGCTGGACACAGGACGACGACAGACGACGCAGGACGCCGGGCGCCAAGTGATGAGAAAAGCTCATTTGGACCTTTGGGCCAGGTGAGCTAAAAATGAGAGCCTCAAAACTCAAAAATGTACTTTATGCAAGGTAGGATTGCAGTATTAAGCCTTGTGCAGTGCTCACTTACAAACAAGGCTTTCAAAACAGTCATATTTGCCAGAAAAATCAGTTTATCAGACTTTGTATGACTGGGACAAGCACGAAGCGGACATTACACATGTCTGCCAGGTTTGTAATTTCAACATTCAAGAGATTCAGAAAAATCAACCATTTTGACTTTATCTTGAGCCTAAAACAAACACACTTTTTCTGTCATAAATGTAAGTTATCTATAAACAAGCAAATACTATAATTCCCTCTCATTACAATCAATGTTTTATCTATAAACAAGCACTACTATAATTCTCTCTCATTACAATCAATGTTAACTAAGTGGATAAGATTCAACTGTGATCACCAGTGTCATGTAATCTATTTGAACTGGACATTTAATCAATCTTTTTGATATTTCATTATCAAAAATAAAAACATTCCTGATTTAAATCTTACTATTTTTAATCAAAACAGGTTTAGAATATTTAAAAAACATATTTTAAACACGAAATCAAATTTATAAGCAACATGCAGGTAAACCATTTTTTTCTTTAAAAAATGTCCTGTACCAAGTCAGGAATATGGTCATTGTTATATTATAGTTCGTTTCTGTGTGTGCTACATTTTAACATTGTGTTTCTTTTGTGTCATTTGTTTCCTCTTATATTTGAGTGTGAATTCACATTATTATAAAATATGTCACAGTACTTTTCTATCTCAAATTCATGTATTTAGTTTTGATGTTATATTTTTGTTCTCATCGGATTTTGTCTTATGCTTAGTTCGTTTCTGTGTGTGTTACATTTTAATGTTGTGTCGTATGATTCTCTTGTATTTAATGCATTTCCCTCGGTTTTAGTTTATGACCCGGATTTTTTTTTTCTATCGATTTATGAGTTTTGAACATCGGTATACTACTGTTGCCATTATTTTGGACTGGATGTAGATTGGTCTATTTATTGAAAAGTTATTTTTTTTAATTTCAGCGGTTTGCATCTATTCAATTTTGTCCAAAACAATCTGAAATATGTACATAAACATTATTTAATGAAGAATTAAAAAGGTAAAAATAAAAGTAGAAAAATTAATTGAAGAAATAACGTGAAAAGAGCTACTTAAATCAATTGTGCTTGAAAAACAAACACTGATTTTACGTATCCTTCTTTAGTCCACTTTTAACTGTTGTCAATACATTCAGTAATAGAAAGAATTTTTTTTTTAAATCAAAAGCAAAGTTGTTAGCAACATAATTTTCCACAAATAAAAGAGTCTAAGGCAGTCATTAGGAAAACTATGCTGATGTTGCACTCTTGGAATGATACACCTTCAATTGAACAGTTTACCTCATTAAATCTATTCTCTATCAAAAGTCAAGTTAAAAATTGTTTTTGTGTCAATCTTTGATGCCCAACTGATTAAAATACTTGCCATGTTTTTACTAAGTCTTCAGCGATTCAAATCTGGATATATTAAAATTGTCTGGTTGGCTCAAATATTTTTTGGAAGCCAGGCTGCTTATAAAATAACATAGTGGTCTTTGGAAACTAACTTTGAAGATATAAAAGTCTATCAAAATTGTTTTATTTACCTTGGTTTTCCTGTTTGTTGTGCTCCTGATTTCTGAAACATATCATATCTATTATTATTCCAAGTGTACAAGCGAAAAAAAAATTAAGAAACAAAACGTGTACGAGACCTTCATATGTAAATAAAGGCAACAGTACTAAACTGATGTACTATTTTCTTTACTTTTTAATTTTTTAAATCAATGTTGAAACATAAAATTGAGAATGGAAATGGGGAATATGTCTAAAAGACAACAACCCAACCAAAGAGCAGATAACAGCTGAAGGCCACCAATGGGTTTTCAATGCAGCAAGAAAATTCTATGCATGAAACATATAACTGTTTGGCAATTACTATCCAGCTATCAGTAATTAATAATTACATTAGATGTATGTTTCACTATAATACGTTATTCTGATTGGCTACACTGCACTCTCGCGTTATTCCATAGATATAGTCAATTTCATTACAAAATAAAATGTATCCTTCATGATGACATGAGGTCACACAATAAAGTGCACAGGTAAATTAAATAAAAACTTGATAAAAACTGTGTTTTCATGATTCTAGCTAAACAAATGTAATTATAAGTATTGAATGCTTCTTTTTGTAACTTCATATGATATGGTTGTAAATGTGTTGACCGCTCTTCATACAAAATGTACTTTGGTCAACGCATTTTACACCCCAATAAAGTTACAAAAAGAAGCATTCAATTCTTAAATGGTGTTGAACTGCTTTCAATTTATAAGATATCAAGAATACATGTCCTCATGAAAATATGTCCTTGCACTCTAGGTCCATCTTCAGCAGACATTAAAATCTTGGTTAAAAAACTACTTTTGGCATTTTTAATGGATGTTAATCATTTTTGCTATAGATTCTATCTTTCAATCTTGCTTACTTACATTTGTAGATCTTGTCCTGCTGACCTTTTTTGTTATTTGAAGTTTCTGTCTATCAATTATCATGTTAAGATCATGCATGATGGCAAAAATGAAATAACTATCGGCCATCTTGGTTTGTAGGCGGGGTCATTAGAAACTTTTTTTTAAATAAATACCCTAGTAATGATTGTGGCCAAGTTTGGTTAACTTTGGCCCATAGTTGTATAAAAGAAG
This sequence comes from Mytilus edulis, assembly GCA_019925275.1. Taxonomy (NCBI): domain Eukaryota; kingdom Metazoa; phylum Mollusca; class Bivalvia; order Mytilida; family Mytilidae; genus Mytilus; species Mytilus edulis. The sequence continues at coordinate 15,919,157 of CM034357.1, forward strand.
ATTTGTGTACAAGTTACAAAAATGACGAAAAGTTGTTCAATATGGATAATAAAGGGCAATAACTCCTTAAGGGGTCCTCTAACAATTTTGACCGTGTTGACTTATTTGTAGATCCTACTTTGCTGAACATTATTGCTGTTTACAGTTTATCTCTAACTATAATAGTACTCAAGATAATAACCAAAAACTGCAAAATTTCCTTAAAATTACCAATTTTAGGGCAGCAATCCAACAACCAGTTGTCCAATTCATCTGAAAATTTGAGAGGGGATAGATCTTATCCTAATGGACATTCAAATCCTGAAAGATTTGCCCTAAATGTCTTAGTTTCAAAGATATAAAGCAAAAACTGCATTTTATCACTATGTTCTAATTTTAGCCATGTCTGCCATTTTGTTTGGAAGACGGGGTCATCGGACAAATTTTTAAAACTAAATACCACAATGATATTTGTGGCTAAGTTTAGTTAAGTTTGGCCAAGTAGTTTCAGAGAAGAAGATTTTTGTACAAGTTACAGAAAATGACGAAAAGTTGTTAAAAATTGACTATAAAGGGCAATAACTCCTTAAGGGGTTGACTGACAATTTTGGTCATGTTGACTTATTTGTAGGTCTTATTTTGCTGAACATTATTGCTGTTTACAGTTTATCTCTATCTATAATAGTATTCAAGATTTCCTTAAAATAACCAATTCAGGGACAGCAACCCAACAACAGGTTGTCAGATTCGTCTGAAAATTTCAGGGCAGATAGAACTAGACCTGATCAACAATTTTATTTGGTCAGATTTGCTCTAAATGCTTTGGTTTCAAAGATATAAGCCAAAATATACATTTTACCCCTATTTTCTACCCCTTTTTTAGCAATGGCGGCCATCTTGGTTGGATGGCCAGGTCATCGGACACATTTTGTAAACTAGATACCCCAAGGATGATTGTGGCCAAGTTTGGTTAAATTTGGCCATGTAGTTTCAGAGGAGAAGATTTTTGTAAAAGTTTACAGACGACGGACGACGGACGACAGACGATGGACGCCAAGTGATGAGAAAAGCTCACTTGACCTTTCAGGTCAGGTGAGCTAAAAATGGTAAAATATGTTGTTTTGATGCCAAACAATTTAAAAATTAGATTTTCTATAGCAGTGAAGATAATAGACAACAAATGCATTTCTTCCCTTTTTTGCTATTCATTTATGACAGACGATGACAGAAAAAGGATACTATGTGATGGCAAAAGCTGACAAAAAAGTTTTAAATGGGCAGAAATGTTTAACCCCGCCGCATTTTTGCGCCTGTCCCAAGTCAGGAGCCTCTGGCCTTTGTTAGTCTTGTATTATTTTAATTTTAGTTTCTTGTGTACAATTTGGAAATTAGTATGGCGTTCATTATCACTGGACTAGTATATATTTGTTTAGGGCCAGCTGAAGGACGCCTCCGGGTGCGGGAATTTCTCGCTACATTGAAGACCTGTTGGTGACCCTCTGCTGTTGTTTTTTATTTGGGCGGGTTGTTGTCTCTTTGACACATTCCCCATTTCCATTCTCAATTTTATAGAAAGAAGAATATGCAACTCAACCTTTTAATAAATTGATACACTTCCAAATATTATTATAAAAGGTTTCATAAAGACTGGGAATAAGATATTGTTTGAATTATCAAATCAAGTTATAATTAATTTCAATATAATAATTCTGAAATTCCGTAATTCTGAAATTCCGTAATTCTGAAATTCTGTAATTCCGAAATTCCGTCATTCCGTCATTCTGCAACAAACCATTATACAGACTTTTTTTCTAAACGCCTTCAGATATTGAGCTGATTTTTAGAATGTGAGTTAACCATGATGAGTTACAGATCAAGTTTAAGTTTCGTTCCGCCCCACTAATTTTTGCCGAAATTACAGGCTTTGGACTTTGAGAAATTGTTGAAAATCACAGTTATACGGACTTTTTTTCTAAACGCTTTCAGCTATTGGGCTGATGTTTGGTATGTGAGTTAACCATGATGAGTTACAGATCAAGTTTAAGTTTCGTTCCGCTCTGCTAATTTTTGCTAAAATTACAGGCTTTGGACTTTGATAAATTGTTGAAAATCACAATTATACAGACTTTTTTTCTAAATGCTTTCAGATATAGAGCTGATTTTTGATATAAGTGAGACAACCATCATTTTTGTGTCCACATGTGTTATTGAAATTTCAGATTTTTCAACTTTTTGGAACGGGGCCATTTGTATCGCTTTGACACATCTAGTTTTAATAATGATAAGGGGTCTTCAGTAACTCTTATAAGACTACAATGGGTTACCTGATTTAAATTAAACTACTAGGAAAAATTAAACCAAACTTGATCTCAATCATTATTGGGGTATTTAAAACTATTTATTATGATTTAAACCTTATTTCACAAGAATTCCAAAACCTTAGTAGATCCAAGTGAGTAACACAGGCTCCTGAGACCCTCTAGTTTTTCACTAGAGACTTAGTGTGAGGCTGATTGTTATAAACTAGTAGTTACTGTTTACAGTATAAAGAAGTTATTTTACAAAAACCTTTGTTCTTTCTCTGTTATCCTTTTTATCTTTGGTGTCAGAATTTGATCTAGGTTTTGTTATTCCTGATTTCAGATTTTTATCATCCTTTGGAGTTTGTCTTGCACCCTTTGTCTTCACCTACAATTTGAATAAAAATTCTTATTGTATTTACCAGGCATTTCTAATATTTGTTTTCTTTTATTATACATTTTCCATTGATATGAATAAAATCTAGGCTTCCATGAGACTGGATTGCCAGGCTATAACCATGTTTGACCCAGACCTATTTTTCGAAACATTTTGGCAGAGGTCGAACCCTGAACAGTTGGTGTAAGTTTGGACACAATATTCAAGCTTGATACTGTCTGAATTTGGGTTGTGAAATCAAAGTAAAATATTTTGATTAATATAGGTTAATTTACCTAGAATGGTCTAATATCCAAAATCTAACAACATGGTTAGATTGAGGATAAGGAAAACACCAAATACTTAATTTTAGTTAAATCACAATACTGTGCAATTGAATATTTCTTGCTATTGTGCAATACTGTGATGCTGTGCAATAGAAGATTTTAAAATTTTGTAGAAAAAAAGATGTACTCCAAAAAAAATTGCTCACTATTTCCATAATCAAATTCAATACTTTATCCGTGACAATCTAGGATTTGAAATGATTTTTTACGTGTTTCAAAAATATTTGAACAAATAACTAGGTGGACTTGTATTGATAGCAATTTATTCCTATGCTTTCAATATCAATTTCTCAGTACACAGGGGAATTGTATATTACTCAGCTGAAACCTTCAATTAGCAGTAGACATGACCTGCTTGTATCTAATTAATTTAGTAAAATGATTAAGCATATCAGAAAAACATATTAAAATATTTTCTAATTTAGAAAAAGATGGAACCATATTGTTGACAAGTACATGTAAGCCCAATTGTTAAGATTTAGTCACCCTCAATCGGTATCCAAATTTTTCTAAAATACTAAAAATATCTTCATTACAAGTAATTTTTTAAACAAAAGTGTGCCTTTAAAACACAAATATAATGTTCTGACAGCCTGATATTGCATTAATAAAGAGCAAAAGGCAGATTTGTATAGACTTTTTTTGAAAATTTCATATGAAGCACTGTCAATGTGGCAACAACTCCAATAATAAGTCAAATGGGAAAACAAATGAGAATTTTGTATGGTGATCAGTTGTGCATATTTTTCTGGGAGAGTATTCAAAGGTATGGTTCTGTAAAACCCAAGAGTTATCAATTAGTATTTTTTTACCAAGCTGATATTCCTAATTTGAATGCATTTTAAACAGTTTCATCTTGTTGATTTATAGATTGATTTTTAATTCAAGAGAAAACAATCAAAGAATGATGACAAGGGATTTCAAGTGATAGAAAAAGTGATTACTAAAGTCAAGAGAGTGAGATCAAATTTGGATTTACTGTAAAGTTTATTTAATTCATTTGAGTTAATTTAAGGTGTCTGATATTTTACTTACCTTTTAAAAGACAAGACATATAACCTGTAAGTCAAAGCCTCATGTAACACAAGAAAACATTGATCATATTTAAACCTATTATTTTCAGTCAGAAGAATGAGGAGTATTGAAGAGCAAAATCTGTTTATCAGTGTAAGCCAGAAAAAATGTCCACCGGATATAGATTATACCACTGCTTGCATATAATGTTTTAACAGGACGTAACTCAAGAACAGTAAATAAGCATTATGTACAAGTTTCATAACATTAGGTTGAGGCAATCTAAAGTTGGAGTACTGATACCAATTTCTGGTAGTATGGATAAACAGACATACAGTTAGACAGGGGTAACAATTAACTCATTTCCCCTCAACTGTGGCAGAAGTATTAAAATATAGGTGCAAATAAAAAATTTCATTTGCCCCTGCAATTGAAGGCAACACTAAATGACTGAACATTGATATGGCAAGTTATCCCAATGCAACTCAGTTACTATTTTTTTAAAGTAATTCAGAATATGTGTATTATTTTCAAATGAAGATATCACACAATATGAGATTAAAAGTTTTGTGTAACTATTTGTAGCAAATAACAATGATAAATGTCATACTTTTGATCCATCATCTACAGAAGACTCAGTTTCTTCAAAGTTATCTTCATCATCATCTGAAGAGCTTATATCTTTAGTTTCCTTTCCTTTTGTTGTTTTTATCTTTTGTTCATCTTCAAGAACTTTTCCAGTAACTTTCTCCTGCAATGATAATAACTTTCGGTAATTAGATAAAAGTTTCGAGTGCACACACTGAAAGTCTCACCTAGAATATTATTCCTAAACCATACTGAGGTCAAATGATCTGATGATGGACATTTCAAAACAAGAGGCATCTGTATGAAAGATTTGACAATATAGATCTTTTACCTTTTGAACAAGTTTGGGGTCCAATGGTCAAGGTGAGCTAAAAACAGAATTTAGAGTGAAAAAAAATGACTAATGTAATACAGTTCTAAGGTCAGATCCTCACTGACCCCAAATATATCCATCTTTAGAGACATCCTGGCTAAATTGGCCTGCGATTCTTTTAAAGTTATACTGTATAAAATTATGTACTTATTTTCGCAGTGTATTTATTTTCACAAATTTTGCAGTAGGTTTATTTTCGCAAAAATAAATACATGCAAATTGAAATGCAGATTACAATTACATATAAAAAAATAATAACTATTCAATTAATATTACGTGAATTAATAACTGTACAATAATGCTGAAATAACCTCAACTAAACAGTGAAACTGTTATTAAAACAACACCATTTATATTAAAAGAAATTCAATTAAGAACGTGTCGCTCACCTTGGTCTATGTGAATATTAAAGGAAGCAAATGGATTCATGACAAAATTGTGTTTTGGTGATGGTGATGTGTTTGTACATCTTACTTTACTGAACATTCTTGCTGCTTAAAATTATCTCTATCTTATAATGAACTTGGCCCATTAGTTTCAGTGGAAAATGTTAGTAGAAATTTACAAATTTTATGAAAATTGTTAAAAATTGACTATAAAGAACAATAACTCCTAAGGGGGTCAATTGACCATTTCGGTCATGTAGACTTATTTGTAAATCTTACTTTGCTGAACATTATTGTTGTTTACAGTTTATTTCTATCAATAATAATATTCAAGTTAATGACCAAAAACAGCAAAATTTCCTTAAAACTAACAATTCAGGGTCAGCAACCCAACAACGGGTTGTCCGATTCATCTAAAAATTTCAGAGCAGATAAATGTTGACCTGATAAACTCGTCAGATTTGCTCTAAATGCTTTGGGTTTTGAGTTATAAGCCAAAAACTGCATTTTACACCATGTTCTATTTTTAGCCATGACGTCCATCTTGGTTGGATGGCCGGGTCACCGGACACATTTTTCAAACTACTAACCCAAAAGATGATTGTGGCCAAGTTTGGATTAATTTGGCCTAGTAGTTTCAGAGGAGAAGATTTTTGTAAAAGATTACTAAGATTTACGAAAAATGGTTAAAAATTGACTATAAAGGGCAATAACTCCTAAAGGGGTCAACTGACCATTTCAGTCATGTTAACTTATTTGTAAATCTTACTTTGCTGAACATTATTGCTGTTTATAGTTTATCTCTATCTATAATAATATTCAAGATAATAACCAAAAACAGCAAAATTTCCTTAAAATTACCAATTCAGGGCCAGCAACCCAACAACGGGTTGTCCGATTCATCTGAAAATTTCAGGCCAGATAGATCTTGAACTGATAAACAATTTTAGCCCTGTCAGATTTGCTCTTAATGCTTTGGGTTTTGAGTTATAAGCCAAAAACTGCATTTTACCCCATGTTCTATTTTTAGCCATGGCGGCCATCTTGGTTTGATGGCCGGGTCACCGGACACATTTTTCAAACTACTAACCCAAAAGATGATTGTGGCCAAGTTTGGATTAATTTGGCCCAGTAGTTTCAGAGGAGAAGATTTTTGTAAAATATTACTAAAATTTACGAAAAATGTTTAAAAATTGACTATAAAGGGCAATAACTCCTAAAGGAGTCAACTGACCATTTCAGTCATGTTGACTTATTTGTAAATCTTACTTTGCTGAACATTATTGCTGTTTACTGTTTATCTCTATCTATAATAATATTCAAGATAATAACCAAAAACAGCAAAATTTCCTTAAAATTACTAATTCAGGGGCAGCAACCCAACAATGGGTTATCCGATTCATCTGAAAATTTCAGGGCAGATAGATCGTCACCTGTTTAACAATTCTACCCCTTGTCAGATTTGCTCTAAATGCTTTGGTTTTTGAGTAATAGGCCAAAAACTGCATTTTACCCCTATGTTCTATTTTTAGCCATGGCGGCCATCTTGGATGGTTGGCCGGGTCACCGGACACATTTTTTAAACTACATACCCCAATGATGATTGTGGCCAAATTTGGTTTAATTTGGCCGAGTAGTTTCAGAGAAGATTTTTGTAAAAATTAACGACGAAGACAGACGCCGGACGCCGGACGCAGGACGCCAAGTGATGAGAAAAGATCACTTGGCCTTTTAGGCCAGGTGAGCTAATAAAAGGATAAAAGGAAAAAAATAATGGCTAATTTAGCTAAATTGAGGATGAAAAGTCTTTGATTATTTTGTTTCGTAGTGCTAAACAAATAAAGACCTAATTAAGGAAAAATTTGAAGAAGTCTGTTATTTATGTATTGATATTAGGGATGGCAACAAGTACTCGAATACTTGGGTACTCGCTCGGAGTACAGTTTTAGTACTCAGATACTCGTTTGCCTGTTATACATTTTGAGATATTTCTCTCCACATTTCAACTCACTTTAGTTCCGTTGAAATATCCCCCTCTTAATACTAAATAAAATTAATTAAGAGCTTAAATATGTTTGTCCTGTGGCTACTATTTGTTATAGTAGTACCAGCAATATTCTTTCCTCCCGAGGGAATGTTTTCATGTGCACTACTTGTAAGAAAAAAGAAAGTCAAATATGTTTTTCGTCTGAAATTGTTGACCAAATCATATTTCTAAACAAGAACAAAATCAAAGTGACCTACGGTGGACCCTACCTTACTTATTACACATTTTTAACGGTGTTTGTACACGGATCAACATTTTCATGAATTAAGAATTATTACTCATCACAAGCAGTAAAAACGTACCTTTGTTTGTTAATCAAGACTTCTATGTAAACGTGATTGGTATGAGATGTTCATTGAAATTAATTTAATTACTCTGTATTTGAAATTAACTATAATTGTTTAATTTACAATTTAAAGATAGGGGGAAGTACGAGAGCGACATTCAAACCCTAACGTCGAAAATAAACTGACAACTTCATGGCTAAAAAAAAAAGAAAAGCAGACAAACAATAGTGCAAAAAAACAAAACACAGAAAAATTAAAACTGAACAACACAAAACAATAATTGCTATTATAATAGGTTATTTGTAGAAACGGTGATCGGTAATTTATTGTTTAATTGACACAAAAAAAAGAGGATCAAACTTTGTTTGTAGTACATTTTATGTTTGTAGTAGTTTGTGTTTCGTTAAATGTTTATGAAAGGTAAAAACAAAATTACTGCATCCCACCTAAAATCTAAATTTTCAATAGACGTATAAGATTCATCCGAGTACTCGCGAGAACTCGAGTATCATGACTGAGTATCTGAGTATTAAATTCAAATATTTTGACATCCCTAATTGATATTATTGTAAAAACTGAGAAATTAAATACATGCAAAGTCATCGACCATGCTAAAATCTGGAAAATAAGTACTGGCCAAAAAATATAAAGTAGGTGATGCTTCTTATCAAGAAACTTTACTTTGTGGGCAACATTTTTTACTGGTATAGGACAAAGACGTGTGGCTTATCCTGAAGACTGGTTATACAGCTAAAATACAGATTGGGTTGCACAAACTATTTAAATTTTATTTTTTTTAGTGTTAATCAAATCAAATAGATTTAATAAGCACTTCATATTTAAACGTCACTTAATGTTCATTTTCCTATAAGAGGTATAGATGAATAAAATAATTTGGAAATGTGTCCATTGGATACAGATGATGCCCATGCTTGCATATCATATAAAGTTATAATGGGAAGTAACTGAAGAACGGTAAACGTGACGCTACCCAAATTTGTATTTGATCGGAGTTTTGTGGTAATAAGTGTTGTGTATAAGTTTAGGTAAATTTGGTTGAGGCAAACTTTAGTTACAGAACAGAAACAGAAAATTCAGCATTTTTTTCATTTGTAAAGGAGCATTATTCTAGAACAATAAAAGTGACACACTCAAAATTTCACAACATTTGGTTGAGGCAAACTTAAATAGAATGGAAACTACAAATTTACATTTGTGAAGGGGCATAACTATAGAACGGTTTAATTGACGTACACCCAAAATTCTAACTTGATCTGTTTTTTTTGTGGTTATAAGCATTTTTTTACATAAATAAGGCCGTTAGTTTTCTCGTTTGAATTGTTTTACATTGTCTTATTGGGGCTTTTTATAGCTGACTATGCGGTATGGGCTTTGCTCATTGTTGAAGGTCGTACGGTGACCTATAGTTGTTAATGTTAGTGTCATTTAGGTCTTTTATGGATAGTTGTCACATTGGCAATCATACCACATCTTCTTTTTTTTTATATTGTGTATAAGTTTCATAATATTTGGTTGAGGCAAACTAAAGTTAGAGAATGAAAACCAAATTTGGGACGTACCGACGGACATACGGACGTATGTACAAACAGACAAGGGTCAAACTAAATGCATTTTATCCTACAGCAGGGGCATAAAAACTTGTTTGCTTGCAATAAGTCTTTGCATAATGTAAAGAATCAGCCTACTGACAATGAACTATTGATTATACATGGTCCAGCTTCTAGCAAGTATATGTAAGTTATAATATAATATAATGTAACCAAATAATCCTGTTCATTCCTACTCAAATCTATCAGCTGTAAAAAGGTTGTTCTCTACAAATCTTTATAAATACAAACCTCATCTTGTTCTTCTGATGTACTGATTTCTACTTTAGTAGTCTTTGATTCAGCAGTGATGTTTGCTTCATCTTTAATGCTTGTTACAGCTTCAACAAATTTAACCTTTTGTTCTTCTGTACTGGTAGTTACATCTTTTTTGTCATGGGCATCTGAAGTCAATTGTTCTGCTTTAATGTCTTCCTCTTTAATATTTTCGCCAGTTATTTGATCCTCCTGACCATTAAGCTCTTTCTGTTGTCTGTTTTCACTTTCTTTTTTCTGCTACAATAAAATTTAATTTGATTCTACTAACGTATTAATTAGGGCCTGGCTGAATGGCGAGTCACCCTAAAGTGATCAGTCTGACCCTTTATCCGTTCATAACAAATTGTGTCCACCTGAGGGTGTGCCATAATGTTTATACAACTTCCTAGGTAAAATATGAAGGTCACAAACTTTGGTTTCAGTTAACAACCCCATGTCCTGTGGTAAAGATTGTGTCGGCTCTATATTTTAAGAACTGTTAAGATTTCAAAGTTAATACTTGACACATATATTAACCAACACCTGAGGGGGTGTCATATTATATGTACAACTTCCTAGGTGAAAGGTCAAGGTAAAACAAACTTTGGTTTCAGTTGACAACCCCATGTCATATATGTTAAAGATACAATTTTTTCCCACATGTTATATACAGAGGGGACCACAGAGAAGGCTCTGATCTAAATGATATCTAGTTCATATTTATTAATTTTCCATTTGAGATAGGTGTAAATTTCGTATATTTTTAAAACAAAAGACTGTCAGGAATTTTCATTAGAAGTATATGAAATGTAAGTTGTTACACTTTTTTAGAAATGCTACTTCTGCATATTTTTTTTTCTTATCCTTCATTAATTTAAAATAATAAGAGATTTACACTTTTCCTAGCAAATTGTTTATCTTTTAATAACCAATGTATGGTTCAATTCCTCTTAGATTTACTTTGTCATGTAACAGTGCCCTTGACCTTTGACACTAAAGTCAAGATACTATTTCCCTCTCCTTATCTTCCATCTGCACAAGTTTCATTCCATTCAAGCAAGTGAAACTTAAATTACAATAGAGAAACAATGTAAACAAAAACATCCATTTTCAGTCATAGTGACCTTAACCTTTGACCCCAAATTAAATATAGGTATTACTTCATTTGCCAAGGCAGCTTACACTAATTAAGTTGCTTTATTTGCTAAATGTCAGTTGCCAGCTAGGGCATATAGGCATGACAGTCATACCAATGGACCAGAAATTTGTTGTTCAGAAATAACAAACTTTCAACTATCTTGGGTTGATTAGTGTCACAACTTCTGATTACATGTGTGACAAGAAAAACATAAAATTCATAATTTGTTGATTTTTTTACAGTCCAAACTGAATAATGCGACATGAAGTTAAAGTTACATACAGTCATATTGATTCTTTAATAGGCAACAATTAAAAAATTCTGAGAGACTATTCCAATTTCAATTACTTTGAGCATTTTGTTGTTTTTTGCCATTGCTGAAAAGACTAACAATATCTTTAGGAGAAAAGAAAGCAATTCTTTGCCCTGTATGTTTGTCATGAATTAACCGAAATTTTTATAATTAAATACCACAAAAAGAGTAATATAAAATCTGGAAAAGATAAAGACAAATTTACTTGATTCTGAAGCTTTCTTTGCTGTTTCTTTTTCTTTTTCTTTTTTGATGATCCAATTCTTTTTGATTCTTTTTTTGTCTGACCCTGACTATCTTCAGTGTTTTCCTGATCTGCATGTTCTGAATCATTCTCTGAATTTGTTCCCCCAGATCCAGCATCAGATATATCTTCTGCAGCTGACTCATAGCATGAACTTGCACCATCATTACTGTCAGTTTCTGCCTGATTATTTTCTTTTAAATATAAAAGTCATATCATATTATAAATGTCAGCAAAGGTTCTGCTTTCACACTTGTATGTGATTTATACTGTTACATAAAACCATATGAATTGAGTTTATGGTGATTATAATTTTAAGGAATGATATAATCGCTGCATACTAAATTACAATGGGTAAGTTTTCTGTACAATTTTTTTTATATTTTTATTGTGAATATATAATGTACAGTGACAAAAAGTATTCCATTTGGAATTTTTTATCAAAACCCTAGGCAGCTAATTGACCTTTTATGTTTGTTGAATGATCAAAAATTTGGATACAATTAACAAACTAGATACCATAAGGAAAAGAGGGACGAAAGATATTAAAGGGACAGTCAAACTCATAAATCTAAAACGAACTGACAACGCCATGGCTAAAAATGAAGAAGACAAACAAACAACAGCACACACGACACAACATAGAAAACTAAAGAATAAACAACATGAACCCCACCAAAAAACTAGGGGTCATCTCAGGTGCTCCGGAAGGGTAAGCAGATCCTGCTCCACATGCAGCACCCGTCGTGTTGCTTATGTGATAACAAATCCGATAAATAGTCTTATTCGGTAGGTCACATTCAGGAAAGGGAAGGGAATTGTAGTTACGACGTAAGGAACATATCCGATATCATTTGTGTTAAAGTATGGAAGTATTTGGCCCAGTAATTTCAGAGAAGAAAATTTTTGATAAAGTAATACACTTGCACGAAAAAAGGTAAAAAATAAACGTTTCAAGAGCATTAACTCATTATAGAATCAATACACTTTTATGATAATTTGACTTATTTGTAGATCCTACATAGCTGAAAATTTTTGCTGTTTACACTTTCTCTCTATCTATTACAATATTAAAGAAAACCAAAAAACAGTAAAATTTCATAAAATATTTAAAATCAGGCAGTAACCTATGAATGGTCAAATTGGTCTGAAAATGTCATACCAGATAGATTTTGACTTATTCAAAACTTTACATCATTGTGACACCTTTTCTCTAAACTGATATAGTTTCAAACCCTTTCCTCCATAATGACGGCCTTTGATGCCATCTCCTTTACTCCATAATGACGTCTTTTAATGCCTGTGTAGTGCCTCAGTTGAAACGTTTTGCCTACTAAAAATCTGTATCAGACTTAATAAAATTTGTATCTAATACAAATAGAGGCTCTGTATTCATGTATTTGGTTTTGATGTTATATTTGTTATTCTCGTGGGATTTTGTCTGATGCTTGGTCCGTTTCTTGTGTGTTAGTTACATTGTAGTGTTGTGTCGTTGTCTCCTCTTATATTTATGCGTTTCCGTCAGTTTTAGTTTGTTACCCCTATTTTGTTTTTTGTCCATGGATTTATGAGTTTGAACAGCGGTATACTACTGTTGCCTTTATCTGAGGAGTATGTGTTGCTCACTTGATATTCTTATATAAAACTGATGCATGAAATAATGCAACTGTTATACTTTTGCTCTAGTTTCAGAGATACAAGTCAAAAACTGCATTTTCCCCCAATGTTCTGTTTTTAGCCATGTCTGCCATGTTGGTTGGCAGACAAGGTCATCAGACACATTTCTAAAAAACAAAAACCCTTATGCTTATTTGTGGCCAGTTTTATTAAATTTGTCTCAGTTGTTTCAGAAGACTTTTGAAAAGATAACAAAAATTAATGAAAAATTGTTAAATTTGACTTTAAAGGGCAATAACTCCTTATGGGGTCAATTAATCATGTTGGTCATGTTGACTTATTTGTAGATCTAACTTTGCTGAACATTATGGCTGTTTACAAATTATCTCTATTTGAAATAATATTCAAGATAATAACCAAAAACAACAAAATTTCCTTAAAATTACTAATTCAGGGGCAGCAACAAAACAAAAGTTTGTCTGATTCATCTGAACATTTCAGGAAAAATATATCTCAACCTGATGAACACTTTTGTTGATGTCAAATTTGCAATGCTTTAGTTTCCAAAATATAAGCCAAAGGCTGCAATTTACTCCTATTTCTATTTTTAGCTATGTCGCCCATGTTGGTTGGAAGGTGGGTTCATCAGACACATTTTTAAACTACATACCCTTATAATGATTGTGACAAATTTTGATTAAATTTAAATTTGTCTCAGTAGTTTCAGCTGAGAAGATTTTTCTAAAAATTTGCAAAAAAATTACTATAAATGACAATAACTGCTTGAGGGGTCAATTGACCCTTTTGGTCAGGTTGACTTATTTGTAGATCTTTCTTTTCTGAACATTATTGTGGTTGACAGTTTATCTCTATCTATAATAATATTCAAGATAATCACCAAAAACTGCAAAATTTCCTTAAAATTACCAATTCAGGGGCAGCAACAACAGATAGATCTTGACCTGACAAACAATTTAACTTGGTTAGATTTGCTCCTAATACTTTGGTTTCAGTGATATAGGCCAAAATTTACATTTTACCCCTATGTTCTATTTTTAGCTATAGTGGTCATATTGGTTGGTTGACTGGGTCAGCAGACACATTTTTAAAACAAGATACCCCAATGATGATTGTGGCAGAATTTGGTCCAGTAGTTTCAGAGGAGAAGATTTTTGTAAAGTTAATGACGACGGTGGACGACAACAATGACGAACTACAAGTGATGAGAAAAGATACAATTTACAAACTAGATACCTTAAGGAACATTCAGTAAAACTTTGGAAGTATTAGGCCCAATAGTTTCAGAGGAAGATTTTTAAACGTTAGCTTATACCGCAGTCCCAATAGGCCATGATCGCACTACAATCTGTGAAAAAAAATGCAAATTTTGATGATCGTAGTCAATCATGTAGATCGTAGTATGAACATGTAGATCGTAGTAAGGTCTAAACTCTTATCACAGTTGTGGTGAGGTCTTCAAGATTGTGATGAGCGTGGCCAATTTTGAACATGTTCAAAACAATCCTGGGGCGGTTGTGTTGAAATCAGGTCGTAATAGTAACGTACGTAGTGAGAGCGCACTAAGGTTGTAGTAAGATCACAAAGGTCGCTGTACCATCGTAGCGAGGTCGTAGCAAAAGCGTGATTCTATTCAAAGAGACTGCGCTATGATTTCACAGCGACCTTATTGTGACCTCATTACGACCATCACATTCTCACCGCAACCCAACTACACTTCCACTACTACTAAACCACATTTACACCATGCTGTTCAAGACCATAGTACGATTCTAGCACGCCCTTGCCGTCCTTATCACGCGCTTCTTACGACCTGACTATATTAAATCTCTCCAGGTTTTGTTTGTCTGTATGTAATTTGGACTTCTTGTCCATTTTCTCTAACGTCTCAACCATGCTTCTCGTTTTTTATATAGATTAGGCCGTTGGTTTTCCTGTTTGAATGGTTTAACACTAGTAATTTTTTGGGGTCCATTATAGCTTACTGTACAGTGTGAGCCAAGGCTCCGTTTTGAAGGCCGTACCTTGGCCTATAATGGTTTACTTTTATAAATTGTTACTTTGATGGAGAGTTGTTGCATTGGCACTCATACCACATATTCCTATATCTATTTACAAATCTGTGTCATCTCTGCTAATGTTCACTAAAATATCATCATTTGAGCTTTATGGACCAGCAATAGGTTGTAATTTAGGTTGGATTGGTTGGTCGGACATCTCTTGATCAGGATTCGTTACTATCAGAGCTCCCTTTGCCTCTACATCAACCCCTACCACCATGCCCATGTGTTCTAGTAGATTTTGGTGAGATGACTGTATTGTTTCAGCGAAATCTATGTATTAATCAGAAATGGAAGGAATGGAACTGTATTGATATATATGGAACACGATGTTGACGTTATTGCTGAGAACATTGTAAGATCGCGGTATGAGCATAGTATAATCGTGGTAAAAACATGCAATAATCGCAGTAGAAGCATAATAAGATTGTGTTGCAATCGGATAGCTTGTGGTATGCTCGTAGTGAGAACGTAATGAGCGTAGAAAGATCTTGATAAGTGTAGTAAGGTCTCAGAATAAGCACGGTGAGAACGTGGTATAATCGTAGCGGAATCGTTGTAGAAACGTAATAAGGACGTAGTAACATCGTGAAAGCAATGGAATTTACATTTTCATGCCACTCATATCGCAACCTCACCACGATCTGAATTTATCTTAGATTGTGGTGTCAGCCTGGTGCGATCCTGGTCTAGTGGGACTGAGGCTTTACATAATGAACAAATTGTGTAAAATTGTATTTAAAGGGCAATAACTCATCAAAGGGTTCCTTAACAATTTTGGTAATGTAACTCTTTGGAGATTTCACTTTGCTGAAAAACTGCAAAATGTCTTTAAATTTACCAGTTTAGTGGCAGCAATGCAATAATGAGTTTTTTGGTTAGATGTCAGATTTGCTCTAAACTCTTTAGTTTGGATATATAAGTTAAAATCTTCATTTGACCCCTATTTTTAGCCATGGAGACCATGTTAGTTGATGGATCAAAACTTGAGATACAATTTGTAAACTAGATACCCTAAGCAACATTCAGTGAACGGTTGATGGTTATTGGCTTAGTTTCTCAGGAGAGGATTCTTGAAATAGTTACTGAGGACAGAAGATTACAAAGACGGAAGATAAGGGGCGACAACAGACACCAAGTGATGACTTAAGCTCACATGGGGCCCAAGGTGATGGGCTAAAAAGGGCCCTCATAATAATCGAAATTGTGTGGTAAATTATCTGAATTCTTGGTTGATACTCATATGGTAATGACCATACTTGTATGGTTCAAATACTCATATGGTCCAAAACATAGTCATGTATCCTGCAACTCAATGAATGATCAATCATACTATTTTATTAATTTGAAGAAGCTGATGAAATAAGGCATATAAAGTCACCTTTATTTTCCATTATTGAACCTTCTCTTTCATCCTGCTCCTTGTCTTGCTCCACTTTAACAGTAGTACCATCATCTACAAGTTGTTTTTGACCTTCAGTTGATTTATCATCATTCTCTACAGTTTGGACAATTTTCTTGGTTTGACTTTCAATTCCAGCTAAGAGAAATATAAATAACAATGTGAACTAATAGAAATGTATCATCATGAACTATTGGTCCTTTTATGCCATGGAAGTTTTGAAAAGTCATTGATATTTCAAAATTGTTGAAAAGTTGGCAGCATAGAAGCTTACACTACTTGGCAAGGTTACTGTTATTAAGACTCTTGCACTTCCGAAATTACTTCATTTGCTTACATTTTTGCCTTATATATGTCAATCCATGTTGAATGAAATCAACAGATTATTCTTTAATTTTATATGGGATGGAAAGGTCCCGAATTTCAATGTTGACATCCCGAAAGGGTCAATCCCGATATCCCGAGCTTAAAAACAACCGATCGCGGAGTCCCTATGAAGGTCCTATCCAGTCACACCCCCACCCCCCTCGTAATATTATATTCTATTTATACATAATCTTGAATTGAGACTTGTTACTTCAAAATTACATTCTCTTATTTTGAATGATGCACACAGGCACAATAAAAGAAATCAGATTTCGCTATATATCTCTTCGAAATTGGAATTTGATAAAGAAGAAATGACATGTTATAGTTTATCTTACATGTGTACTTTCAATTTCAATTTGGTATCATCTGATTTCTTATATGAATATAAATCATGTCCTAAAATTTTCAATTGCACAAAATACAAGCATGTGAACGTATTTTTAAATTTAACAATTAAATTCACACGTCTTTCATTAATTTCTCTTCGTGTGTCCTTTCTTTGAGTAAGGGAGATGACTTGCGTAACTAAGGACAAACGTTTTTAATCCCGTATTCCGCTAGAGGCGTCCAATTACGTACACTTTGCCTTAAGTTGATATTAAAGAAATTTTGAGGTGCAAGATCTTTTTTTTTACAAAACTTCAAACTTTTGGAGATTGGAAATCAACTCAGCAATCCTTTTTGGAAAAATGTCCTTCAAGCTTTACACTCATCTAAACCACATGTTAAAACTGATGTCAAGGAGTGTCTCTCACTTGATATCTTGAATTTTGTGAAAACAGAAGATTTCCCATTCTAATATGACGTGCTTCTTTCGCTTTGTAAACAACACCGTGTGAAAATTCTCGATATACCTATACTTAGCGCAGACTCAGAAATATACATAATAATGGATGTTACAATATACCTCCCACGTAAATCCACATGTATTTGAACCTATTTGTAAACGCTTTGCCAATTTTATTATATTAGAAATTGTACATGTTGTAATAAAACAAAAGACAAAAGAACTTTTATTCTTAATCGGATGCATTATAAAAAGAATTAATATATTGCAACTAGTTGTGTTTATTTCCTAAATATAGAAACACAGCTATATTTTGTGCAATGTCAATTTCATCATGGAACACTTTCTCCACAAAAGGGATGAAAATAAGCTTGATATTTATGTTACGATTTTAAAAGCTATTAATCATAATTATACTAACTTAAAATGGAATTCTGAGGTAGGTTTTGTTTTATTTTCTATTCTATTGCATGATTCGCATATTAACTGATTTCAGCGAGTCAACATGGCAGCTGCTCCTTCGTTACAAAATGTCAATTTGGTTTTGACGATAGTTTACGAGGAAACATGTAAATTAAAAATCGCAAATAAATTAAACATATTTTTTCTAGCGGTTATAAACGAAATAATCAATGCAACCTAAAGATTTCTGAGAATATTTGAGCTTTATCTAACAAGGAGTAAAAAAGAACAGCTACACACACGGCATACCCATCCTCGCTTCAGTATTCAAATGAACCTTTTTGTCCTATTAGAATCGAAATAATCCATGAATTATTTCGTTAATTTTATCCCTCGCTAAAGCTCAGGATAAAATTCGAATATCACGTCCCAGGCCATGTGTAAATTTCCAACAAATCTATGGCTTCCATGAATTATCTTAATTATATAACAGATGGGGAGTTGCTGGTGTGCAAAACCTCTGTCACATTTTTGACCATCAAAGGAGAGATTTTTTCACATTCGATCAGATTAAACAAAAACTTCAGACAAATAATTATATGCACTATTACAGTTTAATATCAAATATCCCTATGGAGGTAAAACAGTGTGTTAGGGAAAACACTGATACTGTTTTAGAAAATTTTACTCCACAGAATAATTTTTTGGAGAAAATTACTAGCAGTAAAAATATTAAATTCATATATAATAATCTTATTGTAAAATGTGCATATCCGCCAGTCGTAAAATTTTCAAAATTGAAGGATGAGCTGCATTCTAACATTGAAGACTGGAAAAAATACTTTCGTATACTTCAGAATGGTTGTAGAGATACATATTTGTATAATTTCCATTATACGTTTTTACATAGGACTATTCCTACAAATACATTTTTATATAAGATTAAAATCAAAGATACAAAGTTATGTTCTTTTTGTAGATGTGAAGATGAAACTATTGGACATTTATTTTATGATTGTCAAGTGACATCAATTTTTTTATAATTGTTTTGTGTTTGTCTGAAAAATTTCTATGTTATCATTGAATTTAACAAAAAAAACTTCTTTCTTGGTTTTGTAGAAGATTAAAGCCTATTTTTAAATTTTCTTGTAATTTTTGCCAAAAAATACATCTATAAATGCAAGCTAGAAGAAAAGCTTCCAAATGCAATTGAATTAAATAATAGACTGAAAAACATTTATAACTTAATAGTTATATACAGCAAGAAAATACAACAAAGTTTTTGAACTTCAAAAACTTTGGGCCCCTATGCTAATTATTTATACTGAATGGTAATCTTAAACAACCAAATTTATATCACTATAATCTTTTATAGCTGACTTTATGGTATGGGTTTTGATCTTTGTAGAAGACCTTATAGTGACCAATTGTTGCTTACACCCTAATCATTTGGACCATGGTGGATAGTTGTCACATTGGCCACATTTCCTAATTCTTGTTATGTACTTCCTATCAAGTTGGTGTGATTTCAGCAGCTGTGTTGTGGTAAACTACTAATAACATACACTTGTAAAAGAGGAATGAAAGGAAGGAAATATATACACAATAACTGGAAATAATATTAGTATTACCACTGTAGGCAACTATAGCATTACAAGGATTTCAGAATATAGCATTAAGACTTTACCATTTGTCTTGACAGTATTCTCCATTTCATCCTTTCCATTCCCTTTCTCCTTTGTATCAATAGCTACATGTTCAGAACTAGCCATAACTTTGATTGTTGTGTCAGGTTTTGTAGCACTTTCTGTGCTTTCTCCACCCAAACTTTCAATTTCTGCAATAAAATGGCAAATACACTTTACAGTATAAAGCTGTTAATGTTATTACAGCATCAAGCTGTGTATTACAAAATTTAGTTTTACTTGACAGACAAAATTGTTGAACATTACTGCACATGGAATTCATTGAGGGTTGGGTCAAACGAACTATTCATATATGATGCACCTTGCAGGTGCAATACCACCAAATCATGGTACGTCACATCCGGTTGTATACGAAAGTAGGCCTAAACAAGAGGATGTCACAACAACAGCAAACCGGATTTATCATTATTTATTTGTGTCCTACCAATATCACAAGAACCATAACTGATGAACGGTAAAAGTGAAAATCGTCAATATCAAATTTGACCTCCATTTTTGAAAAGCTTAGGTTGAATGGGTCATGAGTAAATGCAACAACATGAATGGAAACGCCATTTTTCGATCTTTCAAGAACCATAACTCCTGAACGGTAAAAGTCAAAATAGACATTATTGAACTTGACCTCCATTTTGTCATCAGTAACAATATATTAAAATTTGAAAAGCTTTGGTTGAACAGTTCGTGAGTAAATGCAGGGACACGACTGGAAAAGCCATTTTTCAATCTTTCAAGAACCATAACTCCTGAACGGTAAAAGTCAAAATCGTCATTATTGAACTTGACCTCCATTTTGTCATCAGTAACAACATATTAAAATTTGAAAAGCTTTGGTTGAACAGTTCATGAGTAAATGCACGGACACGACTGGAAAAGCCATTTTTCAATCTTTCAAGAACCATAACTCCTGAACGGTAAAAGTCAAAATCGTCATTATTAAACTTGACCTTTATTTTGTTGTCAGTAACAACATATTAAAATTTTAAAAGCTTTGGTTGAACGGTTCATGAGTAAATGCACGGACAACATTTGGTATATATGCCAATCCATGTTGAATGAAATCAACAGATTATTCTTCAATTTTATATGGGATGGAAAAACAGAAAAAATCAAACATGATACACTGATTGCAGATAAAGAGGGGAGGGTTGTTTGAAAATGGTTCATTTACAATCTTTCAACTTTTATCTTAAAGTCGGTTGGGTGAGGTGATTTTTTGCAAATTTGAATGGGGACTGGCAAAATATTCTTAAGTTGATATTAAAAAAATTTTGAGGTGCAAGATCTTTTTTTTTATAAAACTTCAAACTTTTGGAGATTGGAAATCAACTCAGCAATCCTTTTTGGAAAGATGTCTTTCAAGCTTTACACTCATCTAAACCACATGTTAAAACTGATGTCAAGGAGTGTCTCTCGCTTGATATCTTGAATTTTGTGAAAACAGAAGATTTCCCATAATATAACAGATGGGGAGTTGCTGGTGTGCAAAACCTCTGTCACATTTTTGACCATCAAAGGAGAGATTTTTTCACATTCGATCAGATTAAACAAAAACTTCAGACAAATAATTATATGCACTATTACAGTTTAATATCAAATATCCCTATGGAAGTAAAACAGTGTGTTAGGGAAATTTTTGGAGAAAATTACTAGCAGTAAAAATATCAAATTCATATATAATAATCTTATTGTAAAATGTGCATATCCTCCAGTTGTAAAATTTTCAAAATGGGAGGATGTGCTGCATTCTAACATTGAAGACTGGAAGAAATACTTTCGTATACTTCAGAATGGTTGTAGAGATACATATTTGTATAATTTCCATTATACGTTTTTACATAGGACTATTCCTACAAATACATTTTTATATAAGATTAAAATCAAAGATACAAAGTTATGTTCTTTTTGTAGATGTGAAGATGAAACTATTGGACTTTTATTTTATGATTGTCAAGTGACATCAAATTTTTTATATTTGTTTTGTGTTTGTCTGAAAAATTTCTATGTTATCATTGAATTTAACAAAAAAAACTTCTTTCTTGGTTTTGTAGAAGAAAGCTTATTTTTAAATTTTCTTGTAATTTTTGCCAAAAAATACATCTATAAATGCAAGCTAGGAGAAAAGCTTCCAAATGCAATTGAATTAAAAAATAGACTGAAAAACATTTATAACTTAGAGTTATATACAGCAAGAAAATACAACAAAGTTTTTGAACTTTAAAAAGTTTGGGCCCCTATGCTAATTATTTATCCTGAATGGTAATCTTAAACAACCAAATTTATATCACTATATATCTTTTTGACCTGTTTATGGAACAGAGCAAACAACATGTAATATATGCATAGCACATGTAAACCTTTTTTTTCCCTATTAAATATTCTATAGATATTTCTATATGAAGAGATTGTGAAAAAAGAGAGAGAGAGAGAGAGAGAGAGAGAGAGAGAGAGAGAGAGAGAAAAAAAGAGATTTTCAAACATTTATAATTTAGTTTGTGTAAATCTTGATAAAACAATAGTCTTTTGTTGTTATATATTTGAAACCCTGAAACACCTTAGTCAGGTGGTGCTGTAAGGGGGATGTTAAATCCTGACTGTTGAAAAAATAAATAAAAAAAAAAAAAAGAAGAGTTTTGAAAAGTTGGCAGATATGACAATTGTACATGTCCTCATCAATATAAAAAAATCAATTGGTAAGGTACACTCACTTGATTTATCTATTAAAAGAGTTAAATATGTTTATAAAATTTAGTTTTTTAAGAAATAAAAGAGAGAAAAAAAGTAAAAACTTTTCTATATATTACAGCAAATGTGTATTATAACAAAAATGCATGTAGTGTCATGGTAATCCCTCACACACTTGTACAATATACAAAATCAGGAAGTTAATGGAAAAGTGCAAACATAACTTATCACTTTTTAGCTGCTGACCAAATATTACTTTATTCTGTTCAGTAGTTTCAGAGAAAGATGTGATCAACAAATATCACTACACCAAAAGTTTTGAAAAGTTTGAAGTATGGACAATTTAATTAACCTGAGGAAGAAGGTGTCTCACAGATCCAAAACGATCTCTCAAGATACATTAACTCAACACTGCGTAGCTGCCAACAAACTATGAAATCATAATATTTAGTATTTATTAAGGAATGTATGATCAAAATTTTTGTTGGACAAAGGAACAGACAAGGTACATGTTCTTGCAATATATCCCAGACTCCTACAGTAGATATATAACTTCTACCGACACAAACTTCAAGTTGGTGTGATTTCAGCAGCTGTGTTGTGGTAAACTACTAATAACATACACTTGTAAAAGAGGAATGAAAGGAAGGACATATATACACAATAACCGGAAATAATATGAGTATTACCACTGTAGGCAGTTATAGCATTACAAGGATTTCAGAATATAGCATTAAGACTTTACCATTTGTCTTGACAGTATTCTCCATTTCATCCTTTCCATTCCCTTTCTCCTTTGTATCAATAGCTACATGTTCAGAACTAGCCATAACTTTGATTGTTGTGTCAGGTTTTGTAGCACTTTCTGTGCTTTCTCCACCCAAACTTTCAATTTCTGCAATAAAATGGCAAATACACTTTACAGTATAAAGCTGTTAATGTTATTACAGTATAAAGCTGTGTATTACAAAATGTAGTTTTACTTGACAGACAAAATTGTTGAACATTACTGCACATGGAATTCATTGAAGTTGGGGTCAAACGAGGTATTCATATATGATGCACCTTGCAGGTGCAATACCACCAAATCATGTTACGTCACATCCGGTTGTATACGAAAGTAGGCCTAAACAAGAGGATGTCACAACAACAGCAAACCGGATTTATCATTATTTATTTGTGTCCTGCCAATATCACAAGAACCATAACTGATGAACGGTAAAAGTGAAAATCGTCAATATCAAATTTGACCTCCATTTTTGAAAAGCTTAGCTAGGTTGAATGGTTCATGAGTAAATGCAACAACATGAATGGAAACGCCATTTTTCGATCTTTCAAGAACCATAACTCCTGAACGGTAAAAGTCAAAATAGACATTATTGAACTTGACCTCCATTTTGTCATCAGTAACAATATATTAAAATTTGAAAAGCTTTGGTTGAACAGTTCATGAGTAAATGCAACAACATGAATGGAAACGCCATTTTTCAATCTTTCAAGAACCATAACTCCTGAACAGTAAAAGTCAAAATCGTCATTATTGAACTTGACCTTCATTTTGGAGAACATTTGGTTGCCGCCCGTCTGACCGGCCCCCGACCGCCTGCTGTACATCCCAAAATCAATAACCGACATTTTTGTTACAAAAATCGGGTTAAAAAATATTCCCTTAAATTTGACAGTTGTAGAAAATTAAACCTGCATTTCAATGCACTTAAATTTTTCTGAGTCATAAACATGTATGTTGGGTGTCTGAAACCATCATTCTTTTTTTATTTGCACAGTGTAGATACTATTGTGTACGCTATCCGGAAGTCGCGATTTTCGAAGCGAGAACTTTTTGGATAACATCTTAAATTTGATGGATATACTGAATTAAACGGTAAGTTGATCATCTGTACATTGCTTAATGATTAATTCAGCTGACAACGATATTCTCAAATGGTTTAGAATTAAATTCAGCACATTCATTATTCGTATCTTTGCCTTAATCAAGAGATTTTCAAGTGCATCACTAAGGAAAATCAGTCGGTGAACCTAAAAACAATCTTTTTACCCTCTAAGTGTTCAAATTAACGTAAAAAACAGACTTAATTAACTAAGTGAAGTAAATTTCAAGTCGTGGTAAAAGTTTCAACCAGATCTTTGAAGCCAGAAATAAGAAAATTACACTTGTTTGAATTTTTCACTGTACGATCAGTCTCGCTTGTATATTTTGAAACTGTATGGTCAGTCTTTACTTCACTGCATTCTAGTGGTGATTTCAAAGTTATTTACGATACATTAAAAGGCGGCATTTTTGTAAATAACACAAATATATTTTAATAAATTCACATCCTGAAACCTTAGGAAACATGTTTTAGCGTGATAGGGTGTACTCGACTTACTACATTAAGTATAAGGATGTTTAAATGTTGCTAAAATAAGAGGAAGGTTTGTTGTATATTTAAGTTTCAGAAATGTTATCCGTTATACTTAAAACTGTACAAACACACAGATTTAATTGTTATATAAAACTTCATGTATTTACACACATTCGAGGCCGTACTGTAGCCTATAATTGATCACAGTTCCTTCACTTTGTTTTGGATGTAGACCTGTCTCTTTGACACTCAATTGTACACCACTTCGTAAAGCGGGTTTATAATGATAATGAAGTCTGTCTTTCCGTTCGTCCGTTGGACCGGTACAATAAGCTTCGCCAGTTTTGTAAGCGCATCTCCTCATAAACCACTTATCATACATTGGGGGTTCCTGCCTTTTTTAAATGGAGAGGGGGTCCAATCCAGGAGAAAAGGGGATTCAAAATATATGTTCCCATACAAATGCATTGATAGTTTAAAAATGTTTCAAACCGACGGATCCCCCCCCCTTTTTTTTTATCCGTCACTGATATATCATTAATTCATCTTTCTCTGATTCCTTTAATATCATAAATGATAATGACTGTATTGTGCACTGTCTATTTCAAATTTTAGTAAAAATCTTTTATGGGGTTTCTGTATCTTAAGATACGGACTTTAACATTCCATTATATGGGGACACCCATTAGGTTTTTCCAACACCTCCTAAACCAAATATTAAAGTTTTCTGAAATTGCTCCATTTCTAATCAATTAATGCATTATGGACCTTCTATTTCGAATTTTTGGTAAAAATATTTTTGATGTTTCTATATCTAAAATACGGACTTTGCCATAGCCTTATATTGGGCGTACCTATTCTATATTCACATCTTCCTTCAGACACTTGTCATAACTTAATGAATGTTTTTTCAGATTCTTTATCATTTAATTCAATTGTGCATCTCTTATTTTGATTTATCGAAAAATCACTATTTTCTCTTTTCGTGATAAGGACTTTTCCACTACCTTATTGGGTGGTATCCATTTACTATACGCAACTTTCCTAAACTTACCGTATATAAATAAAACTTTGTCAGATTCTTTATTAAATAATGCCACTGGGCACCTATTTTTTAGTTTTTTGGGGGTTTATTTTATAATACTGCAAGTTTTTAAACAAATCACTGCATGTTGTATTAAGTTGTAAATACTTCAATTTACATGTATAACCTCAAAAAAAGATGTAATATGATTGCCAATGATACACTAAATATGATTGCCAATGATACACTAAATATGATTGCCAATGATACACTAAATATGATTGCCAATGATACAACTTTCCCTCCATGACCATACGTCGTAAATATAAGCAATTATAGGTCACTGTACGGCCTTCAACTTGGAGCCTTGACTCACACCGAAAAGTTTGCCTCAAATGGTGTAAATAGTCTTTAAAAATGTAGTAGCTAAACAGATAACTGCAACGATACACTATTACAAAGTCCAAAAGCGAATCATGTATTGCTTTTTAGGCATTTGATTTTTAATAGGATTGACAGAACAAAAATACAATTAATTTGCCTTCTATAAAAATCATCAAAAATATATTTGTATAGTCTGATGAAAGAAATTACACGTTAAAGTTCCCTGGACAGTTCATAATATCACATAGACACGTATATACCTTCAAATTGCTGTTGGTTTTTTTTCGTCAAAATCACGGCTGGTCATACAGTCAAAAAGTCTGAAAACGCTTCTAGAATACAGTCAGTTCTACACTGATCGTACAGTAATTTATTTTGGGATCCTCAAGGAAAACATATTTTTTGATAGGAAATACGAACATTCTACTTAAATACGAAAAAAATATTGAAACATTATATATTTAACTGTAAACTGATGCAAATATTTGCAATAAAAGAGTATTTGCTTTGTACTACGAGAGCAAAATTGTACATTGATTTCACTTTTCTATCAAGTTGGTGTGATGCACATGTATATTTTCTATTCTAATGCATGTTTATGTTACAGTTACTCATATTTATGATGCTATTCATACCTTGAAGACGTTCAAAGCACTTTATGGATATAGGAGTAAACAAAAGATGAGAAAAGTCACTGTAGGCAAAACCGTCCTATTAGCCAGTTAGAAATCATCGCTTCGAAAATCGTGACTTCCGGGGGCATACAGAATAGTATCTACACTGTGATTTGATGGTCTTATAAAATATTTTGGAACGTTAAGGTTACATAGTAACCAAAGCAGGTGACCAGTAAATAACAGTGTAAAAATTGGGTTGTTTACTTCCGGTGATAATTACTGTCTTATATGCAATGAAATGTAGTGTGAAATTTTCACTGTAGCAATAAAAAGGATTAAACTTTATACATGCAAAGTATTTCTTTTGTTGAAATAAAGGTAAATACTGTACAACTTTTTTTAAAGTACCAATTTAACAAAGACTAATAGGGGAAATTCAATGGTGGTATAACACCTGCAATAATGCCAATAGTATAGCTCTACGGTGACCTGGTTTTGACATTGTACCTAAGAGTAATAATGTTATCAACATACTTGTGAATACATAATATGTATATGTTACCAATACATCATACTATTTCTACGCATTATCCAAAATGACTTTTGCAATGCAAGATTCATGAACATCTACATGATCTAGTGTACCTTAATATTTCAATTCATTTTTACCAATATTTCTTAAGAAACTAAGTGTTTACTATTTTCTTCAGTTTTTTAATCTTTTTTTGTTTTGTTATAGTATTTCTAGTTTGAAATAGTTCACATTTTGTCAGATAGGGTTCTTTTATAGCTGACTTTATGGTATGGGTTTTGCTCTTTGTAAAAGACCTTATGGTGACCAAAAGTTGCTTACACTCTAATCATTTTGACCATGGAAAATAGTTGTCTCATTGGCCACATTTCCTTATTCTTATTATGTACTACCTATCAAGTTTATGTGATCACAGCAGCTGTGTTATGGTAAACTACCAAAAACATACACTTGTAAAAGAGGAATGAAAGGAAGGACATATATACACAATAACTGGAAATATATTAGTATTACCACTGTAGGCAGTTATAGCATTACAAGGATTTCAGAATATAGCATTAAGACTTTACCATTTGTCTTGACAGTATTCTCCATTTCATCCTTTCCATTCCCTTTCTCCTTTGTATCAATAGCTACATGTTCAGAACTAGCCATAACTTTGATTGTTGTGTCAGGTTTTGTAGCACTTTCTGTGCTTTCTCCACCCAAGCTTTCAATTTCTGCAATAAAATGGCAAATACACTTTACAGTATAAAGCTGTTAATGTTATTACAGTATAAAGCTGTGTATTACAAAATGTAGATTTACTGGACAGACAAAATTGTTGAACATTACTGTAAATGGAATTCATTGGGGGTGGAGTCGAACAAGCTTTTCATATATGATGCACCTTGCAATTATGCAAATAGTATAGCTCAATGGTGACCTGGTTTTAACATTGTATTTAGGAGTGATAATGTTATCAACATATTTGTAAATATATAATATGTATATGCTATTAATACATCATACTATTTTCTGCACGTTCAGCTTTCATTATGCAAAATGACTTTTGCAAAGCAAGATCCATAAAATTATGTTGTATCCTAATATTTCAATTTCATTTGTACCAATATTACTTTAGAAACAAATTAATTACTATTGTCTATAGCTTTTTAATCTGTTTTGTTTTGTTATAGTATTTCTAGTTTGAAATGGTTCATATTTTATCATATAGGGTTCTTTTATAGTTGACTTTATGGTATGGGTTTTGCTCTTTGTAAAACCTTATAGTGAGCAATTGTTGCTTACACCCTAATCATTTGGACCATAGTGGATAGTTGTCTCATTGGCCACATTTCCTTATTCTTATTATGTAATTAAGGTGGTACCTAACACTACAGGGAGATAACTCTGTAAAATCAGCAGAACGTTTTAATGACGTTGTGTTCTTAAGGGAATATTAAGCTTCTCAATGATCAAAATAAGTGTTTGTCAAACTGCTATATAACCAGTGTAATTTTTCTGATTAAACGGTTGGTTCAATTTTTTGAATTTTTTATATTTTTGTCATAGGGCCAAAGTAAATACTTTGTTAAAATTTTAAGAAAATTAAACGAGCCAAATTAATTTTAGTTAAGGTGTTAGGTACCACCTTAACATCAAGTTGATGTGATCACAGCACGTGTGTTATGGTAAACTACCACAAACATACACTTGTACAAGAGAAATGAAAGAAAGGACATATATACACAGTTACTGGAAATAATATTAGTATTACCACTGTTGGCAATTATAGCATTACAAGGATTCAGAATATAGCATTAAGACTTTACCATTTGTCTTTACAGTATTCTTCATTTCATCCTTTCCATTCCCTTTCTCCTTTGTATCAATAGCTACATGTTCAGAACTAGCCATAACTTTGATTGTTGTGTCAGTTTTTGTAGCACTTTCAATTTCTGCAATAAAAATAGCAAATATACTTAATAAAAAAAAGCTGTGATGAGCACAATGTAGATTTACAGGACAGAGAAAATTGTTGAACATAACTGCACATGGAATTCACTAAGGGTGGGGTCAAACCAACTATACATATATGATGCACTTTGCAATTATACCAATAGTATAGCTCAATGGTGACCTGGTTTTGACATTGTATTCAGGAGTGATAATGCTATCAACATATTTGTAAATATATAATATGTATATGTTATTAATACATCATACTATTTTCTGCACGTTCAGCTTTCATTATGCGAAATGACTTGCGCACAGCCAGATCCATAATCATCTGGTGTACCCTAATATTTCAATTTCATTTGTTCCAATATTACTTAAGAAACTAAGTATTTACCATTTTCTTTAGTCTCAAATTTTGTATTTGGCTCTTTTTCTATTTTATTGTCTACCGATATTTTTTCCTCTATTATTGCTTTCTCACTATCTTTTGTTTCAGCATTGTGTTTTGCAGGATCATTCAAGATTCTTGTTTCTGACACAGGCTGATATTCTATTTTATCTCCGCTCTTCTCTGTTTCTACAAAGGTAACATACTTTAGAATAAAATAAATTTTATAATAATTTTACTTTACAAAATGCAAATGTCATGAAGGTCATGTACATCATAATCTATTAATAGTATTAAAAGGACTTTAAACAATTTGATCTGTGAGTTACAGTTCAAAATGATACCAACACTGTAACATGTGTAAGTATTAACGATTAAGTGATAGCAATCTGACCAGCAATGTATGGGGAAAAGATTCACACTCTATAGAAAGCTCACATGAATGTTGATCCAAAATATGTATTGTAGTTCCTAAAAAAATGTGATTAAAATTGAAACCTTCAAACATGTTTATTCCCACCACATTCTGCATGTGCCTGTCCCAAGAAGAGGGCAAAATTAGAAATTTTCTTAACAGGACATAAATACAAAACTGACTTTTTACATGTTTTAGCAAATCACTTTAAATGTTCAAAAAAAAATCAACAATTCTTATTACCAAATAAAGGCTTGAATAGTCTGCGTTTTTTTTTCTCCAAAATTGAAAATGCCAGACAGTGCAAATATAGAGTACAATAACGAAGAAATAAAAGAAATAATTTGATTTTACAAGGGTGCTCTTTTCATTTTCAAAACTAATAATTTTACCTAATCCATATTGATACGTTATTTTTGTTCATTATCAAATATATACTGATAAATTTAAGAATAAAATGCTTCACTACAAATTTCTCTTTTGAATTTATCAAAAAAAAAAAAATATCAAAGTCAATGGAAAACCAGCTTATGATGTATAAACTAAAAAACATAATCAGCTATTAGTTCTGTTTTGGTTTTGGTTTTTCATAGTAAAGAATGTATTTTGTTTTAGCTGATTAAAAAGATCCTTAAAACATTATTGTGATAAATATATAAAACATGTTTTTACTTTAGGAATAAACTGTTTTACTTTGAATTGTATTCTAGTGATATCAATTCAGTTAGAATTTTCCACATTCTCACTGTATTAAGTTTCTTTTACACATGCTATTTAACTTCTCATATACACAAACACAAGACCTTATGGTGACCCAAAGATGCTCACAACCTAATTATTTGGAGTCCCAGTGTTCTCCTCAGGCTGTTTTAGCACTGCTCTTTCAGCGTTATCACAATTTCCCGCTGTCCTTTTGCACTGACCGCATTGCTATCCAACGCAAGCGCATCGCTATATTTTTTTCGTAATTTTCAAATTTCCCACTTATTTTTCACTTTATTTCTGTTGTATTAAGTAACTCCGCGGGACCAGTCTAATAAATTTTACAAAATGGCGACTTTGAAAGATCAAAATAAACAAAGATTTCAACATTGACATCTATTTTTTTTATTAAAAGAATATATAGAGGCATATATGAATGAAATGAGATAAAATGAATTGACCATATTTCCCTACGACACTCACAAACTTGTTTTACGAACTTTGAACAAACGATGATTTTAAAAACAATCAAACACAGGGGTTTGTTACAAATTATTTGCCGGGTTTATTATCCATATGAACCCCGAAAATGAGCAAATCTTTGAAGTATTAATTATCACCTATTCGAAATTATAATTGTTTAGTCAGAAATTCTACCATTTGAAAAGAATTGAGAGGATATGATTAAAAAAATAAACAAGCTGATACGACTTGAGAAATTTCACTTTCTCGATGTTCAGCTTGGATGAGGCCACATAAATGTTATAAAGCGTTAAGGTCATAAAAATCAGAAATCTTAATGCTAAAAAATGTCCATTCCTGTCAAACATCGTAAGGTTAACAGTACACTGCTACAGTGGGTTACAAAACCAAACAGAAGCTGACAATGACTTTATTGCTGGTCCTACATGTTCTGCAACATTACCTGTTAGTGCCAAGGAATCTTCACATAGACAGTCTGGTGTAGACCCATCATGGAAAAAGACTTTTCCTTCAGTTTTGTACACAGATAGTATGAGGATTTAATATATAAATTTACAATGGAGAAAAAAAGATTTCTTGTATTTCCAGACAATAACATTAACAAACAAAGGGGTACATTGTAACTTCCATGAGCATGATGAGAACATCATTACAAGAGAAAACATCAATAGCATAATAAAATAAAAATACATAACAAATTAATTACAAACGAACCGCTGGCCACGATAAGGTTACTGAGAATTGTCGAAAATTTCGCCCTTACCACAGCGCTATCCAAAAATCCTGGGGAGAACACTGATTCGGACCATGGTGAATAGTTGTCTCATAGGCCCCATTTCATTATTTTAATTATGTACTTAATATCAAGTTGATGTGATCACAGCAGCTATGTTATGGTAAACTACCACAAACATACACTTGTAAAAGAGAAATGAAAGAAAGGACATATATACACAATAACTGGAAATACTTATCAATATTTACTGTAGGTAATGAATACATAACCAGGATAAATATTACAATTTTTCATCAATACTTTACCATTTGTCTTTACAGTATTCTCCATATCATGCTTTTCATTCCCTTTCTCCTTTGTATCAATAGCTACATGTTCAGAACTAGCCATAACTTTGATTGTTTTGTCAGTTTTTGTTTCGTTTTCTGTGCTTAGTCCACCCGAGCTTTCAAATTCTGCAATAAAAATTGCAAATATACTTTACATAAAAAGCTGTGTTTTTCCAATTGAATTCAGAGGGCAATTAGTATTTTTCAAACTCTTACAATTTCATGTCATAAAAAATCATGCTTTTCTCCATCACCTAGAAGTCTAAATTGTTCAGTGCCTTAAGTGTACTAAAAAGTAAAAACCCAGAAATAAGGATTGTATGGTATGAAATAACCAATGTGTTTTGTTGAAATAGTTGAAATTTTCATTTAGGGATCCATATCATTCTAACCCAATTTGATTGCTTTTAAATTTCAGATCTATAATTTTTATTTCCTGTATGTTACTTTCATGTGCAATTTTATGAAGGTTTAAGTATGCAAGAGGTAGATAACTCCAAATGTAATTCATCATGGAAACATTAGTAATGATAATAAATTTTTCATTTTATTACTTAATTTTTGTTGTATAACAATATAAATTGATACAAAAGCAAAAGCTACTGATCACAAGAACTTGAGCACATATTATTATTATTGGACAAATATCATATAAAAAATTTAAAATTAACAAAATACACTATCATATGTCCCATAATTGCAATGCTTGATTTTATTTTCAATAAATTCTACTTTTAATTTAGAAATTAATGCATGCATTTATTAAAACAAAAAATCTGTATTGTCATACAAGTAAAATGATACTTGTGACATAAACAAAAATAACAACAACAAAAAAATAACAGAGTTCAACACACACACATATATATATATATTTGCAACCAGATGCTCTGCAGGGCACAGCTTTGTTCAACTGCAGAGGTCGAACACTGAACAGTTCTTTCATAAATTTCTGAAATCTGAAATGAGAAAAATTGTACCCCTGTGCAAACTCTTATTTACCCCCTCCCACCCCATTTTTTTAACCTCCTCCTTTCCCTTATTCCAAAAAAAGTCTCAATTCAAATTTCTAATGGAGTTTGCAACAATAACTACTCATTTATTATGTGTTACTCAACTCCTAGAGGTTCTGGATGAGTGGTCAGATTTAATTGATAGTGGTTTTCCACTGGACTCCATTTTCCTTGATTTTTTCCAAGGCGTTTGATACCGTGCCACATCAGCGTTTATTTTTGAAACTTGAAAAACTTGGAATAAAGGGTTGCATTTGGAATTGGATAAAAAGTTTTCTATCTGGGCGTAAGCAATGTGTTCGTATAAATAACACAACATCAACATGGTCAGACGTGGTGAGCGGTGTACCTCAGGGTAGTGTTTTAGGACCAGTTCTTTTCTTAATATTTATAAATGATCTTCCTGATGTAGTAGAGGGTATAGTGAAAGTTTTTGCTGATGATTGTAAAGTTTATTCTAAAGTCTCGTCAGATTATGAGCGATGTAAGTTACAGGAAAATTTGGACAGATTATGTGAATGGTCAGATATGTGGAAATTAAAATTTAAAGCTGCTAAATGTAAAGTATTGCATATTAATCCTGACAATGACCTGCAATATCGTTATACCATGTTGGATGAATCCGGAAATTTTATTGCATTATCCACGGTGAACGAAGAAAAGGATCTGGGAGTAAGTTTCGAGTCTAATTTGAAATTTGAAAAACATATAAGTGATATTTATAACAAAGCGCAGAGAGTGTTGTCTCTTATTAATCATTCTTTTGATTACATGGATCAAAATATGTTTCTTACTATTTATAAATCAATAGTGCGTCCACTGCTAGAATATGCAACATGTGTCTGGTCACCGTATCTTAAAAAAGACATCCGCAAATTGGAATCTGTACAAAGAAGGGCCACAAAGCTGATAAAAAATATTTTTGACACCTAAATTTTCATACCAAACATAGGGAAAGGAAGAAGAGTCAAGTAAACTAAAAGGGGGCAAATCCAACCTTCGAAAATAACAGACAGGCATAATACCATGTTTCGGTCTTATTTAAAACCATACCTTAATTTCCAAGGAGTTTGAGTTCATTTGCAGTGAATTAAATAACTACTTGCGATAAAGGTCATTTATTCAAACATACCATAAAATCATAATATTCTGTATTATATAATCAACAAGTGAAACTGCGAGCTACTGCTCACTGATGATACCCCCGTCGCAAGTGGATAATATTAATAGTGTAAAAATATGCAAGTGTTCGGTAAACAGGAAGTTGTCGAGTGATGAATCTGAAAACGCATCACACGGTATAGCTGACTTATATAAATCCTGAAACCAAATTTCAGAAATCCTTGTACTGTAGTTCCTGAGAAAAATGTGACGAAAATTTTTAACTTGGTTATCATGTGTAAAATCATACAAGTGTTCGGTAAACAGGAAGTTGTCGAGTGATGAATCTGAAAACGCATCACACGGTATAGCTGAC
This sequence comes from Mytilus edulis, assembly GCA_019925275.1. Taxonomy (NCBI): domain Eukaryota; kingdom Metazoa; phylum Mollusca; class Bivalvia; order Mytilida; family Mytilidae; genus Mytilus; species Mytilus edulis. The sequence goes on from CM034357.1 coordinate 15,953,861, forward strand.
TTATATAAATCCTGAAACCAAATTTCAGAAATCCTTGTATTGTAGTTCCTGAGAAAAATGTGACGAAAATTTTTAACTTGGTTATCATGTGTAAAATCATACAAGTGTTCGGTAAACAGGAAGTTGTCGAGTGATGAATCTGAAAACGCATCACACGGTATAGCTGACTTATATAAATCCTGAAACCAAATTTCAGAAATCCTTGTATTGTAGTTCCTGAGAAAAATGTGACGAAAATTTTTAACTTGGTTATCATGTGTAAAATCATACAAGTGTTCGGTAAACAGGAAGTTGTAGAGTGATGAATCTGAAAACGCATCACACAGTATAGCTGACTTATATAAATCCTGAAACCAAATTTTAGAAATCCTTGTATTGTAGTTCCTGAGAAAAATGTGACGAAAATATTTAACTTGGTTATCATGTGTAAAATCATACAAGTGTTCGGTAAACAGGAAATTGTCGAGTGATGAATCTGAAAACGCATCACACGGTATAGCTGACTTATATAAATCCTGAAACTAAATTTCAGAAATCCTTGTATTGTAGTTCCTGAGAAAAATGTGACGAAAATTTTCAACTTGGCTATCATGTGTAAAATCAGACAAGTGTTCGGTAAACAGGAAGTTGTCAAGTGATGAATCTGAAAACGCATCACACGGTATGGCTGACATATATAAATGTTGATACCAAATTACAGAAAGGGTGGATGTGTAGTTCCTGAGAAAATGTGACGAAAGTTTCATGGGACGGACTGACTGACGGACGGACTGATGGACGGACTGATGGACGGACTGACAGACTGATGGACGGACAGACAGATGTAAAACAGTATACCCCCCCTTTTTTAAAGCGGGGTATAATAAATATGGAATTTATGCAATAAATCCAAATCTGAATAAATGACAAAAAATTAGCAAAGGTGGTGAATAAAAAACGCCAGTATAAAGTATACAATATGTTACACAAATAAGAAAGAAAAAACAAGTGAAACTGCGAGCTACTGCTCACTGATGATACCCCCGCCGCAAGTGGATAATATTAATAGTGTAAAAATATGCAAGTGTTCGGTAAACAGGAAGTTGTCAAGTGATGAATCTGAAAACGCATCACACGGTATAGCTGACTTATATAAATCCTGAAACCAAATTTCAGAAATCCTTGTATTGTAGTTCCTGAGAAAAATGTGACGAAAATTTTCAACTTGGCTATCAGTGTAAAATCATACAAGTGTTCGGTAAACAGGAAGTTGTCGAGTGATGAATCTGAAAACGCATCACACGGTATAGCTGACTTATATAAATCCTGAAACCAAATTTTAGAAATCCTTGTATTGTAGTTCCTGAGAAAAATGTGACGAAAATTTTTAACTTGGTTATCATGTGTAAAATCATACAAGTGTTCGGTAAACAGGAAGTTGTAGAGTGATGAATCTGAAAACGCATCACACAGTATAGCTGACTTATATAAATCCTGAAACCAAATTTTAGAAATCCTTGTATTGTAGTTCCTGAGAAAAATGTGACGAAAATTTTTAACTTGGTTATCATGTGTAAAATCATACAAGTGTTCGGTAAACAGGAAGTTGTCGAGTGATGAATCTGAAAACGCATCACACGGTATAGCTGACTTATATAAATCCTGAAACTAAATTTCAGAAATCCTTGTATTGTAGTTCCTGAGAAAAATGTGACGAAAATTTTCAACTTGGCTATCATGTGTAAAATCAGACAAGTGTTCGGTAAACAGGAAGTTGTCAAGTGATGAATCTGAAAACGCATCATACGGTATGGCTGACATATATAAATGTTGATACCAAATTACAGAAAGGGTGGATGTGTAGTTCCTGAGAAAATGTGACGAAAGTTTCATGGGACGGACTGACTGACAGACGGACTGATGGACAGACTGACGGACTGATGGACGGACAGACAGAGGTAAAACAGTATACCCCCCTTTTTTAAAGCGGGGGTATAATAAATATGGAATTTATGCAATAAATCCAAATCTGAATAAATGACAAAAAATTAGCAAAGGTGGTGAATAAAAAACGCCAGTATAAAGTATACAATATGTTACACAAATAAGAAAGAAAAAACAAGTGAAACTGCGAGCTACTGCTCACTGATGATACCCCCGCCGCAAGTGGATAATATTAATAGTGTAAAAATATGCAAGTGTTCGGTAAACAGGAAGTTGTCGAGTGATGAATCTGAAAACGCATCACACGGTATAGCTGACTTATATAAATCCTGAAACCAAATTTCAGAAATCCTTGTATTGTAGTTGCTGAGAAAAATGTGACGAAAATTTTCAACTTGGCTATCATGTGTAAAATCATACAAGTGTTCGGTAAACAGGAAGTTGTCAAGTGATGAATCTGAAAACGCATCACACGGTATGGCTAACATATATAAATGTTGATACCAAATTACAGAAAGGGTGGATGTGTAGTTCCTGAGAAAAATGTGACGAAAATTTTCAACTTTGCTATCATGTGTAAAATCATACAAGTGTTCGGTAAACAGGAAGTTGTCAAGTGATGAATCTAAAAACGCATCACACGGTATAGCTGACTTATATAAATCCTGAAACCAAATTTCAGAAATCCTTGTATTGTAGTTCCTGAGAAAAATGTGACGAAAATTTTCAACTTGGCTATCAGTGTAAAATCATACAAGTGTTCGGTAAACAGGAAGTTGTCGAGTGATGAATCTGAAAACGCATCACACGGTATAGCTGACTTATATAAATCCTGAAACCAAATTTCAGAAATCCTTGTATTGTAGTTCCTGAGAAAAATGTGACGAAAATTTTCAACTTGGCTATCATGTGTAAAATCATACAAGTGTTCGGTAAACAGGAAGTTGTCAAATGATGAATCTGAAAACGCAGCACACGGTATGGCTAACATATATAAATGTTGATACCAAATTAAAGAAAGGGTGGATGTGTAGTTCCTGAGAAAAATGTGACGAAAGTTTCATGGGACGGACTGACTGACGGACTGATGGACGGACGGCACATAGTTCCTGAGAAAAATGTGACGAAAGTTTCAAGGGATGGACTGACTGACGGACTGATGGACGGACTGACGGACGGACTGACGGACGGACTGACAGACAGAGGTAAAACAGTATACCCCCCTTTTTTAAAGCGGGGGTATAAAAACAACAACAAATAAACCCAAAACATAAACATATGCTGAAACAATATTTTAAAGGTGTGGGAGGGTGGGTTAACAGAATTGGCTTTTTCTCTTGAAATCACAAAATGGCGTCTAGCAGCTTTCAAAACGAAATCGTAAAAGATCATGCATCCCCTCACGTGCAATGGTGCTATCATGTGCGGTTTCCTGATTGGTCACTCTAATTATAATTAGCCAATAGCAACTAATATATACCATGATCATGAGATGACCATGTTGACCTTGACTGAATTTGATTAAGAATTGCATAATACATAGACAGTGGCTATGGAAAGTTCCCAGTTTCATATTACGATATTGATAAGGGGTTACCCACTGTGATGATAAGATTAACAAGAGAACTCAAATTTACTGCCAAAAATCCTTTTACTTACAATCAAATTAATTTTTTGACACCTAAATTTTCATACCAAACATAGGGAAAGGAAGAAGAGTCAAGTAAACTAAAAGGGGCCAAATCCAACCTTCGAAAATAACAGACAGGCATAATACCATGTTTCGGTCTTATTTAAAACCATACCTTAATTTCCTAGGAGATTGAGTTCATTTGCAGTGAATTAAATAACTACTTGCGATAAAGGTCATTTATTCAAACATACCATAAAATCATAATATTCTGTATTATATAATCAAATATGGAATTTATGCAATAAATCAAAATCTGAATAAATGACAAAAAATTAGCAAAGGTGGCAAATAAAAACCGCCAAAAAATCCCCAATATTAAAGATTTTAAATTTGGGGAGACGCAAATTGGAATCTGTACAAAGAAGGCCCACAAAGCTGGTAAAAAATATTTGTCATCTTAATTATGAAGACAGGCTACGTTCATTGGGTTTGCCAACCTTTGAATATCGTAGGGATAGGAATGATATGATATAAGTCTACAAAGCGTTGCATGGTATAGATGACATCGACTGGATGAGCCTATTTACTTTAGCACCATCTAAGGCCAGGATTTTTTAATTTGTTGGTTTACGGATCCGCCGACCCGATTTTTCCGATTTCCAGAATAAAAATAAAATTGACTTTTCATGCTTTTTTATTCCCGTCGACCCTAACAAATGCATTATCCCTGAAAAATAATTAAATTTTTTTTTTTTATGAAATGAAATGCATTAATCACTAACAAAATTGATAACACTTTCTGTTGTGAAAAAATCAATTATAACTGACCTTGAAATGTCGTTTGCGCAAATAATATTGCGGAACGAAACTTGTGTTTAAAACCAATAACACAATAAGTTCGTTTCCCTTATTTGTCATCAGTCCGTAAGATGCATCATCTCATAGAATTAGACTTGTCCAAATGTGGACAGGGTAAAGGCATCAAGTTGAAGTACTGAATATTAACAAATCATTTGGAATTTTCTTGTTTCATAGATAATAAAAAAATTATCGTCCATTTGGATAAAAAACGGGAATGCGAGACAACAGATTAACCCGATAATCTCGTTTTCCAGTGGACGAGTCTATTAGGTTTTTAACACGTGTGTTGAAACTTATTTTCGTACGACGTTTTTACATTTTTTTCTTTATCAGTTTTCGTGCTTGAAGATTATTTTTCACCAAGTTTTCTGGAATTGATAAAGAGCTACGCGAATTTATTTTTCTTGTTTCTGAAATGACGATTTAATTTCGTCTTTGACCGTGCACCCCCCTTTTTTTACTGTAAATTATTAGACAATGTCATGCGATGTTTATAACAGTTGAGCAATAATATTTCATCGAACTAAAATTTAAGAAATGATGATAAAATAGCATAACAAACATATTGTTAGAAAGGTGAAATATATATTGATTTTGCGTATTTTTCTGTCTTCAAAGATGATTTTTTTTCTTTTTTTTTTCCCGACCGACCGACCCGACTTTTTCATGGGGAAAATCCGTAAACCATCAAATTAAAAAACCGTGGCCTAATAATACTAGAGGTCACTCATTAAAACTTTTTAAAAAACAGTGTAAGACCACACATAGACTAAATACTTTTTCAATTAGAGTAGTGGATCAGTGGAATAACCTGTCAGATTTAACGGTGACGGCAAAGACTCTGAATAATTTTAAGTCTGCATTAAATGGCGAAAATTGGAACCTATATAAATTCATATGTTCGTGTTAAGTATTTCAGCTGCGCACACCTAAATAAGTATTTTTTTGATAAGTTTAATATATTATATATAAATATATTATTATGAGATAAGAAATCATATACGACAATCCAAGATGAGGGGTCAGTAGAAGCCTTTGGCTTATGTAACGACCCGAAGATAAAGGTATAAAGGTATAAAGGTATTTAAATACATCATAAAATATTGAAATATAAAATGACATACAGTCATGGTTAAAATTAATATTGATTAAAAGTAAGATCTTATAAAAATAAATGTACAGCTAATCATCTCAAGACAATCATCCTTTCTTAATACATAATTTTCAAGCAGTGTGAACATATATAACAGTATTTTTTAAAAGGAATTCATTTTGGATTACCTCCCTTTCACTGCTTTTAACTTGTCTAAATTATCCTTTAACCAGAGAAACCTTTATTCCACCCCCCCCCTCTTTTTGCCTCTAATTGCTAAATGATTTGAGCCATAACCCCGCATAACCATCCCTTTGTAGTATAAAAAATTACAAAAATTTACCAAAATTTATAAAAAATGGACTATAAAAGGCAATAATTCTAAAGGGCTTAATTGACCATTTTGATCATGTTTACTTATTTGTAGATTTAAAAAAAAAAAAGCATATTTGACCTTTTGCATATAGTATCTAAGAATCAAACTTTATTATTAAGATTGACCGAAGAACCATGAAAATGAGGTCATGGTCAGATGATAATTGCAAGACAGACATATACACCTTACAATCTCCATAAACCAAGCATAGTTGCCTTATTGTTAAGAGTATTAGAAAAACATCCCAAAAACTAAATCTTAACATTGAGCCATGAACTGGTTGAGGCCAAGTAAAAACTGTCTGATGGACATAAGGACATTGCAAGGTACACACATACCAAATAAGGTTATCCTATTACTCATAATAAGAGACAAATTGAAAACAAATTCGTAAATTGGTAACTTTTTTTTAAACAAACATAGGTGGAAACAGTCAAAATAGGTGCAATTTGAGTACCCTCCTGTTATATACAAAGTTAGGAAGGATCCAGTTTTTCTACCTTCTGAAAAATTAAGCTTTAACGAAGTTAGTTATTAATGCAGCAGTCCCTGTTTTCTGCAACAGAAGTCGCTGGCTCAACAAAAAAAAACATATAAAATATTTACCACTTTTTTCAGTAGCCTCTTTATCTGTAATATTTTTATCTGTCAAACTTTCATCTGTGCTGCCTACAGCACTGGTTTTCACTTCTGAAATATCTGCAGACTTGTTTTCTTCCTCTTCACTATTTGTATTATTTGAGTTTGTTTCAGGCTGTATCCCTGTGACAACTATTTCTCCACTCTCTGTAAGATTAAGATTAAGATTAAGAACAATAATTGCAATTTAAGCTCTGAGATTCATATCAATCAGTTTGCCTAATACAGATCATTATATAACATTTCATGTGTATGAAAAGTTTGATTGAAATGCATCTCATGGTTAAATGTCAATAAAAGGTCAAATTATATGTCGGCATGTTGTCTGACAAAATTATTATAGTTTGCTTCCTGCATTTAAAAGATGCTTCACAATGCTTCATTGAATTAAATTCAATGCTTTAAGGAGTAGACAGACAATTTCAGGTCTGGTCATGTATAGATTTTTGTTTTCTGTAAGCTTTTATCTAGTTATCAAATCAAAGTTCTGGTAAATTTAAAACAAAAACATAAAAATAGTAGTTTAGGGGCAATAGTCCCTATAAGGAGTCAACTGACAATTTTGCTCATATTGCCATATCTGTAGATTTTGTCCTGCTTATAACTTTTGTCATAAAGCATTTGTAATTATTCTCTTTAAGGGGCAATAACTCTTAACTATAGGTTCTAAAGAGCCTGTGTCCCTCACCTTGGTCTATGTGCATATTTAACAAAGGACACAGATGGATTCATGACAAAAACGTGTTTTGGTGATGGTGATGTGTTTGTAGATCTTACTTTTACTGAACATTCTTGCTACTTGCAATTTTCTGTATCTATATAGACTTGGCCCTTTAGATACAGGGGGAAATATTTTGTAAAAATTGACAAAAATTTACCAAATTAATGAAAATTGTTTACAATTGATTATAAAGGGCTATAACTCCTTAAGGGGTCAACTGACCATTGTGGTCATGTTGACTTATTATTAGATCTTACTTTGCTGAACATTATTGCTGTTTACAGTTTGTCTCTATTTATAATAGTATTCAAGATGACAAAAAACCGAAAAATTCTTTAAAAATTACAAATTGGGGGCAGCAACCCAACAACCAGTTGTCCAATTCATCTGAAAATTTCAGGGCAGATAGATATTGAACTGATAAACAAATTAACCGCTGTCAGATTTGCTCTAAATGCTTTGGTTTCAGAGTTATAAGCAGGGGTCAAATTTAAGGTTTTTTTTGTGTACTTGCCAGCCGGACCAGTGGACTGAAAACTCTACTGGTCCGGCTCCAAATCTACTGGTCCTGCAAAAATGACATTCATTTGACAAACACTTCTATAAATGATGGATGTTTAATTTTATTTTGATGCTTTCGTTTACATAAGTTAGACAGGAACAAAGGGATAGTCTTGATTCTGATTTTGATGAAGGCTTTGATAATCTCAATGATTTTCTTTATCAAAATCAGGATCAAGGACAGAAAAAAAAACATTGTCTTCCACGTCATCGCAATCCTCACGACGACCATAGGGTACCTGACTGGGTCGTCTGGAGCGCTGTCCAGAAATATTCCACATTTCAATAGCCGGGACCGGATCAAATGATGCTATATCATTTGAAATTTGACGATCCAGTTACGAAAATACATTTCCTATCTAGGTCTGTCACTGCAAATTTTTCACATATTGTACAGTTCATTAAATTCAGATCTACTATATAATTCAACCGTTCGCGATCTTTTTCCAATGATTTTTGGTATTGGCGTTTCCTTTTGTCAATTTCATATACTTTATTTCGGTCTTCCTTTTGATTTTCACTTATTTTAATTTTTATGTCCGTCGGTTTAACTCCTTCCGAAAATTTCCAAATTTTATATTGTTGTGAAGAATGCTAACCCGAGACATTAATTAACTTGATCAATTGTAATACCCCCAAATACGTGTAATTGATTTCACAGGTAAATTGTTTTGTAAACAAACGGAGATTGCTATGCAATCAGTGATTTTTATCGACAAATTTCTACTGGTCTGCCTCATCACCAGCTGACAAAATCTACTGGTTCGACACACATTCTACTGGTCCCGGACCACCGGACCAGCGCTAATTTCGACCCCTGGTTATAAGCCAAAATCTACATTTTACCCCTATGTTCTATTTTTAACCATGGTGGCCATCTGGATTGCTTGACTTGGTCACCGCACACATTTTTTATCTTGATACCCTAATAATGATTGTGGATAAATTTATTTTAATTTGACCTAGTAGTTTCAGAGGAGAAGATTTTTGTAAAAGATTAAAAAAAAATACGAAAAATTGGTAAAAAATTACTATAAAGGGCAATAACTCATTCAGGGGTCAACTGACCATTTTGGTCATGTTGACTTATTTGCAGATCTTACTTTGTTGAACAATATTGCTGTTTACAGTTTATCTCTATCTATAATAATATTCAAGATAATAACGAACTAGAGGCTCTAAAGAGCCTGTCGCTCACCTTGGTCTATGTGCATATTAAACAAAGGACACAGATGGATTCATGACAAAATTGTGTTTTGGTGATGGTGATGTGTTTGAAGATCTTACTTTAATGAACATTCTTGCTACTAACAATTATCTCTATCTATAGTAAACTTGGCCCAGTAGTTACAGTGGAAAATATTTTGTAAAAATTTACAAAAATTTACAAAATTTATGAAAATTGTTAAAAATTGACTATAAAGGGCAATAACTCATTAAGGGTTCAATTTTGATCATGCTTGACTTATTTTTAGGTCTTACTTTGCTGTACATTATTGCTGTTTACAGTTTATCTCTATCTATAATAATATTCAAGATAATAACCAAAAGCTACAAAATTTTCTTAAAATTACAAATTCAGGGGCAGCAACCCAACAAGGGGTTGCCTGATTGGTCGGAAAAATTTCAGGGCAGATAGATCTTCACCTAATGAACAATTTCATCAGTCAGATTTGCTCTAAATGCTTTAGTTTCAAACATATGAGCCAAAAACTGCATTTTACCCTTTGTACTATTTTTAGACCATGGCAGCCATATTGGTTCACAGGCGCGGTCATCAGACACATTTTTTAAGTTACATATGATGATTGTGGATAAGTTTGGTTAAATTTGTCTTAGCAGTTTCAGAGAAGATTTTTGTAAAAGATTACAAAAATTTACCAAAAATTGTTAAAAATTTACTATAAAGGGCAATAACTCCATAAGGGGTCAACTGACAATTTTGGTCATGTTGTCTTTTTTGTCGATCTTACTTTGCTGAACAATATTGCTGTTTACAGTTTCTCTCTATCTGTAATAATATTCAAGATAATAACCAAAAATGGCAAAATTTCCTTAAAATTACTAATTCAGGGGCAGCAACCCAACAACCCGTTGTCCGATTCATCTGAAAATTTTAGAGCAGATAGATCTTTACCTGATAAACAATTTTACCCATGTCAGATTTGCTCTAAATGGTTTGGTTTCAGTGTTATAAGCCAAAATCTACATTTTACTCCTATGTTCTTTTTTGAGCCAAAGCAGCCATCTTGGTTGGTTTGCCAGGTCACCGGACACATTTTTTAAACTAGATACCCTAATGATGATTGTGGCCAAGTTTGGTTAAATTTAGCCCAGTAGTTTCAGAGGAGAAGATTTTTGTAAAAGTTAATGACGACGACGAACCACCTTTGGGCCAGGTGAGCTAAAAATTTATGGAGTAAATCAACCAATTTGGCCACAAGATTAATTTGTAGAACTTGTCTTGCTGATCCATTTGTTTCAATTGAAAGTTAATCTCTAATATTTCAGATTTTTAAGATTATAGACAAAATCTTGAAAATAAATTAACATCTTGCTAATATCAATTTGCACTGTGACATCGGAAACATTCTCACAAGACATAATAATTCATGGGACCAAATGCGTCAAGGAATGATAATGGTAAACAAATAGCAAAAGAAAAAAAAAAACTTTAAATATATGCATCACTATTTCTTTGGATATACATGTATCTTTATTTGTGGGATACCAATTATCATTGATTTTGTGAGTATATATGTTAAAACCACTTATTGAAATAATCAACAAAGTACAACATTTCTGTACGCTTGTATGCGGATTTTTACAACACAACATAAACAAATATTCATAGATTGCAATTTTTCTTCAATCCGCGAAAAGTTGGTGTCCACAAAGATAAATGAATCAACAGCATAACCAAAGGTAACTTGATGTTTACCTTTTTCTCCAGTAGCTGATTCTGATGTTACTTGTTTTTCTGTATCATCAGCAACTGTCAAATTATTCTCACTTGTTTGCACTTGTAAACCAATTTCAGCCTTCTTTTCTTGGCTTTCAGTTGGCTGTCTGTCAGATAAAGGTTGTATCACTCTGTCTGTTCCATTCTCTACAAAATACATTGAAGCTGACTATGATAAATTGTACATATTTAAATTTCATGGCATGTGAAGCAGGCAGTACAACAGTATATGAAATATGTCAATATCAAGGGTTAGTAATAACATAAATGGTATCGAATTTTTTGCACCGAAGGCGCATTTCAACAATCAATGTCTCTTCAGTGATGGTTGAGGTCAAAATATAAGAATGAAGAGCAGGAAGGAGTTACTTCTCTTTCAAAACAAAAAAGAAATCTGAAAGGTTTCAACGGAGGAAGATATTGATAATGAGCGACTAAAATAAATTCATGAATAATTTGTAAAACATATTGCATTCATGCATATGGCTCTCTCTTGATTAGGCTTGAAAAAATATGGACGCATGTACAATCAAAGATACAGAGAGACAAGGGTAACACTAAGGGTAACACTTAATGCCCCCTCCACTACAGTGTTGGCATTATAAAAATGGTCAAAGTTAAACACCTTTAGTACAGGGAGGAGTGTGGCAGATTTCATTTAAGATTGCAGTACAAAAGTGTGAAAATGATATCCTGAACAATTAATAATACCCCTTTGTATTTGATCACATTATATTTATACTCACCAAGGTCTTCAGCTGATACAAGTCCTGCTAAATTATCATCAAGTTTTGGTTCTGCATTGTCTATATCAATACCATCTACGTTGCCTGACTGACGTTTTGGACCTTGTATGTCATCATTTTTCCCAGTAGCTGTAAAATTCAAATCTTCCTTGTTAAGAAATTTTTTTAACCGATTAAAATATTATATAAACAAGAAAGCATCTGCCAATACTAGCTAACTGTACAAATCAGTACTACAATAACATACCTGCCAACTTTTCAAAATGCCCATGGGGGTTTTACGTGCAAGATGGCTCTTATAGTCCTACAAATCCTTCAAAGGGGCCTTCAAAAACATTTCAATGTTGTTTTTTGGCTTCTTCATACTTTTACAAGCCAATAGCCATTTTAATATTCATTATTTTGTTTAAAATTGTGGACAAAATTGCTCTTTCAAAATTTCCATTTGGGAGCTTCCATGGGGAAATCCCCCGCAAATAGTGACAGTTGGCAGGTATGCAATAAACAATGATGAATTTACAGCTACAAGCTCTACAAAAATTCCTGGCTGGAAATGGGACAGATAAATAACACCAAGTTTTGTAAGTACTCAACACCTCCCCCTTTTGTATGTCACAATAAGTTTAAAAGTAACTGTAATTATCTTGAATCATTGACGATTTAAACAAAGGAGTAAACATTTAAGGAAATGTATCATAACCTTGGTGCATACATTTATGTTGAAGATCAGATAATAATTTACTTTTTTGATTTTTTTTTTATAGACTTAAAACTGTTTTAAATCTTTAGTTGAAATCTTTTTTGAAGTGTCACAAATTTTCTATACTACTAGGCTTACTAACTGTAGACTCAATATTTTTGGGATGTTTTCATGGTTTTTATCATTACAGAAAAATGTGACCATATTTACTTCATACAATAAGTTGATTTTCAAATTCTTATAACAATATTTAAGATCGCATTATTACTGAAATTCCATTAGTTAAAATTAACTAAATATCATTGAGATGGAGCCATCTCTGTGGGCCTCGCTGTGAATAAAAAAAATTGTATCTTTACCATAGGATAAGGGGTTGTCAACTGAAACCAAAGTTTTTAACCTTGACCTTTGACCTAGGACTTGGACATTATGACACACCCTCTAGTGTTGGTAAATATATATGTCAAATACCGATTCTCAAGATATAGGGTAGACACAATATTTACCATAGGACATTGGGATTGTCAACTGAAACCAAAGTTTTTTACCTTGACCTTTGACCTATGAAGTTGGACATACATTATGACAGACCCTCTAGTGTCGGTTTATACACTTGTCAATATAAACTTTGAAATCATAGCGGTTCTCAAGATAGAGAGCAGACATGATATTTACCATAGGACATTGGGGTTGTCAACTGAAACCAAAGTTTTTGACCTTGACCTTTGATCTAGGAAGCTGTACATACATTAAGACACACCCTATGGTGTTGGTTAATAAACATGTCATTTGTAAACTTTAAAATCATAGCAGTTCTCAAGATATAGAGCAGACATGATATTTACCATTGGACATGGGGTTGTCAACAAACCAAAGTTGTTTTTTTTCCCTTGACCTCCAACCTAGGAAGGTGTACAAACATTATGACGCACCCTCATATGTTGGATAATTATATACATGTCAAGTAAAAAGTATGAAATTATAACGGTTTTCTAAATATAGAGCTGACACAATTTGTTATGGACAGACAGACAGACTAATCACTGTAGGGCTGGGATTCAGCTGGACCCTAACAAACGAATGCAATTATTTCTTAAGTAATTGGATAGGACAAACCAAATCAACACATAATATTTACCAATCTCCACTTTTTCTTCTGAGATGAACTGCTTTTCTGCAACAAAGTCTGAACAGGAAACTTCTTCTGAGTCCTCACAAATACTACTGTGACCTTCTACAGCATCTTCAATCTTAATCATTTCTTTTCTTTTGCTGTCTGACAGTTCAACCGTCTTTTCCTCTTTTTCACCATCTTCTATGAATATATTACATATAAGTTAATTGAAAGAAAATAATTATCTACACAGTGTCAGCTTTGAACTAGTTTTCCTTAAACTACAAGTACTATAAGATTTGTACTTTTTTTTTAATGTTAGTTGTTATTGTGCTTTGTGTCTTTATGATAAGTCAAACCATTTCTGTTTAACCAGTATCTGGACTCTGCAGAGTATGTTCCTATTCCAAGTCAAGAGCCTGAAACTCAGTGGTTGGTATATGTTGCTTGCCAGCTGTTACATTTGTTTTTGTTGACTGTTTTGCCGTAAACCAGACTGTTGGCTTTTTGTGGAGCCTGCGACATAAATGGTGCAAGAGCAAGACAGGGCGATCCTAGACTTTTATCAGAGCAGAGGCAGCATTTAGGTTTAGTCTGTGGTTAAATTTTTTTTGCACATCAATAACTTTGTCAAACTTCATGTAATTTTGTGATATTTCGGACAAAAGTTTAGTTATGACCAAGCTGTAGTATCCAGAGCAAAATTTATGTTTTTCCATATTTTTCTGATAAATGGACTTACTTTTTTTAACAGTTATCTTTAAGATTTAGTCTGAGGTTAAAGTATTTTAATTTTTTTTTACTGTCAACAAGTTAATACAGTCTGAGGTTTAAGTTTATTACAAATCAATAGACAACTTTCGAGTTCAATGCATTTCCATCAAAAACTTTGGTTTTAGTAAACATCACTTGTGCGATTAGGGGCCTCGTCACTTCTGTTCTCATGTTGAGTGAGTGGTTGGAAAACTATGATGCTGTTTTGCATGAATTATTGGGCAAATTGAATTCTAATAATTGACAATCAGCACTTGTGTCATTAGGGAATTGTGATTAAGTACCTACAGAATAAACATTATTGCTGCACAATGACGATCACTAAGACCCTTGATGAACGTTAATAGTGCAGGGATACAGGTGATCCCCTCTATCTGGTAAATGACATTATCAAGGCCGGCATAAGTGACGAATGAACTCTTAAGTAGTCTATTACTTTGTAAAACCTTCATGATTGTAGAATTTTCTGAAACTTTGACGGAAGCTTTTTAATGAATTAGGAATAATGTCTCAAGCAAACTATTGAAAACATAGTTTTTCATTTTCTGTATTTGTCTGATAGATGGACTTTTTACAGTTAACATTTACAGACAATCTGGAATTACATTTATTTGATATGATTAATTTGTAAACCGATTTGGATTGTTATGAAACTTCGACAAGTCTTCAAGACATGTCATTTGGTCTCTAATGAAAAATTGTCTCCTTGGGAATCATACCACATCTCCTTCTTTGTATATGTCAATTGTTCCTCATTTTATATAATTAGAATTTTCATTGCCTACCCTTCCAAGTTAAAAGATTTGTGGTTTGTTATTAAGCTTAAATCTTACCAAGTATATTTTCTTCTTTAGCATTTAAAGGGGAAGATTACAGAATATTGTGTTTCTTGTTTACAATATAATTGGCATTTATTCTTTTCACCTCTTATTTAAGGCCATATTTAAATTGAAAAAATTTGAAAGTCCCTCCAAATGATTTGCCCTGTAATACATAAGTTTTAAAATCTAATATATTTCTTGATGTGCTTTGTGATTGTCAAATGTTTTTATTGTTTTTGGTATTTTAAATTGATATTGTCAGGCAATTTATGATTTTTATTAGTAATCTTATTAATTTCATATGTACCCAAATCTCCTGTAGCCATTTCAATAGCAGACTGATTTGCAACAGCAGCAATTTCAACTGGAGATGTTTTATCCTGATTACTATTATTTTCATCATTAGCTTTTATTTCTGTGCTTTTATCAGGCTTTGTCTCATCATTTTCTGTATCATCTGACTTGGGCTGTCGACCAATTTCAGTATCACTTTGGCCAGTATCTATACAAAATATTTTCAATAATGTTCAATTATTGTATATTCAGAATCAAATGTGAGCAAAGGAGAAAATTCAGTATGGACCATATGTGGCCCCACTTATTAAAGTCATATGAAACGAGTGACCGGTGAAAAATAATATTATTTTAATTCTTGAACCAGTGCATACAAAAATCATAGTCTTCTGTGCACGATTTTATCATTTTTTTCGCATAAATTTCGTATAATCGTCAATTTTTTTTCAATCAGTCAGTGTTGTTGTGAAAATGTGGCAGGTAATTAAAGTTCGTGTTTTGAAGCCAAAGTTTATCGATTGTCACCTGTTTGTCAACAATCAACAACAAAAACATGGATATTGAGCACATGTTTAACATGTACAATCAGATAATAGTTTATTTTAAGGACATCCATGAGTATTGCGATCACCGGATTTTTACGAGATGGGTCACACTGAGGTCACTTTGCATACGGAAAATATGTCGGGGAATTGCTTCCTGGAAGGAAGCAATTAAAATAAAGTATATTTCTTCTATTGAGTTATAAAAAACATATGCATTATTTTTTTTAATTTGAGGTTTCTTATGACTTTAAGTTCAATGTTTCAAGATAAAAAAAATGATTAAGGATGAAGAAAAGACATGTGATGAAGTTACACAGAACTACTTTCCTCAACAAGAGTGCACACGTTGAAATGTCTCTCCTTCTTTACTAATCATTGCTATTATGTTGACAGTCCTAAATATAAAGCTTTATTACAACCGTCACATAAGCCTAACATTAACCAAGAAAACTAAACATTGACCAATAAACCATGAAAATGAGGTCAAGGTCAGATGAACCATGCCAGGCATACAAGTACAGCTAACAATTCTTCAATACAACAAATATAGTTGACCTATTAATTGCTATTGCTTAACATTTAAGAAAAACAGACCAAAACACAAAATCTTAACTTTGACTGCACCATGTAGAAAATGTAGATGTTCAAATGTAGAAAATGGTGGATTGAACCTGGTTTTATAGCCCTAAACCATTATACTAGTTCAATGATAATGGACGTCATACTAAACTCCAAAATATACACAATAAACTAAAATCAAAAATCATACAAGACTAACAGAGGCCAGAGGCTCCTGACTTTGGGACAGGCGCAAAAATGCGGCAGGGTTAAACATGTTTTTTGATATCTCAACCCTCCACTTATAGCCCAGTCAATCTAGCATAAATTTGACCCTAAGGCCTAACCTGAAAGTAATTGCAACAGAAGATTTTAAAGTTTTAATCTTTAGCACTATACCCCAAATATACACAGAAAAAAGTCCCATAAAATCTTACTTGTGGAAGACTAAAAACATCACCATTTAAAATTCCTATGGAGATTTGCATCGAAAAGGGAGATAAATCTTGCAAAAAAGGCAGAAATATCAATAAAAATTGATACAAAATTAAAACTTTACTGCTTCTATTCATCAGAATGTATTGATTCTTGATTTTTTTTAGGGGTCTTTAGAGTACAAGAAACAACTCTAAAGGCGTTTTCATATCTTGCTATAATCTAGATTTCGTAATTCATTAGTTGACCATTTATTGAATTTTTCAACATGTCAAGGTAAAGAATCTCAAATTTAATAAAAATAATTAAGCATGTATTCTTCTTTTTGTAGTTTAAAGTTTCTTTAGATAAGTAAGATGCTAAAAAAATATAATATACAGATATAAACAATACCAAATTTTCACATTATTTTTTCAAAATGGTCACAAACCTTCAAATTTGCAATTTCTATAACGAAAAATGCACAAAAAAAAAACTACCCATAACACTTCGGATTTGTACATTTCATGAGCAGAAGAGTATATGAATTTGTCAAACACAAACTTGTAACCCCATCAAAGTATCATACTTTACATAAATTTCAAGAAAATCAACCAAAAACTGACCAAATAAATACTCATTTTTGCAGAGTTATCTCCCGTTCCAATGTTAATTTCCATAGGAAATTAAAAATGCTGATTTTGAGTTTTCCTCAAGTTAGATTTTATGGGACTTTTTTCTGTGTATATTAAGGGCATAATGCTATAGAACTAAATCATTTTCTGTTGCAATTAGTTTGAGGTTAAATCTTAGTTTGACTGGACTATTATACCTCTAGCCAATGTAGAAAAAACAAATATGCAACAATATGTACAGTAAAACTCAGTTCAAAAGAAGTCCGATGTCAGAATAGGTAACAGAAGAAACTAAACAAAATGATAATGATTCATAAATTAACAAAGGACTACTAGCCAGGGGCGTAACTACCCGGAGGCAGGACAGCACGTGCATCCACATGGTTTTCACAAAAACAAAAAAAAAGGAAGAAAGAAAGAGAGAGAGAGATGAATTGGTTAATCGGAATCGGGCAGAGTGATGCATCTATTAATTTCAATTATGAACATGATATTTGGAGACTGGTTGTGTCTTTTCCATGCCGACAGCTGCCGGTAGACAGCAACATCATCATGATCATGTAAATGTACCACCAGAAATGCCCAGTCAGTACTGGAAACGTGCAATGTTTCTACCATTTCTTGATCTCCTGAAACATGAACTTACACGCAGATTGGTTTCTAACGAAGAGCGGTTTTCTGCCCAGTATTTAAAATCAACAAAGCCAAATAGGATTAATTAGGAAGCAATCAACATATCATTTGAGATGTATATAAATGACCTTACTGTTAACAATGTAGTTTCACGAGGTAGTTGAACGAAGGATTTTAAGGTGGGATATAGCAGCCAACTCAAAGCCATCCTCTCTTTCGGAAACTCTGCCAATGACAAACAGTGACTTATATCCAAACATTAACATTTGTCTGCTGATTCTAGTAACAATGCAACAGCAGCGAGAAGTTTTAGCGTAATGAGAAGAGTGAAAACTTATATCCGCTTTACAATACATCAGGGCCGTAACTACATTGAGGCAAATGAGGCAAATGCCTCATGTTGGAAATTTCAAAAAAAATTTAAAAAGTAAATGAAACAAAAGATTGTCTTCATATCAAATTGTTTTCACGGAAAGTGTCTTGCAAGTAGCAAGTTCTCTTCCCTCTCTGATGTCGCCCTTGCATATTTTTTGTGATCAATGTTCATTATTCTCCTTTTTTTTCGCAGAGTTGATGGTATATTCTTTGTACTTCTGTGTCCCAGGTTTGTCTTTCATTCATTTATTGTCCTACTTTTGACTATAGTCTAAGCGTTGATTTTCATCTGTAAACATGTGCAATGTTGCATGTCCACCGATGTCAAGCCATAATCATTGTGCTGGGAAATATTTTAAGAATATACAATGTTACTAGACACAGGAAAAAATGGTTGTTTCTGCATCGAGAATTGAACTTGATATCAAAGAATACAAAACTGCCTTTTTTGTATATAAAACCACAGGCGCTTGGGTATATGATACAGATATTTTTGTTGATTAAAATATTCAATTTTTTATATTTATAATACCTATCTATCCCATCTGTGCATGTCTCATCTAGTTTCGAGTGATTTAAACGACTCGAGAAAATACTCAATTTTTCTTAGTATGGATTGCGCCAAGCGCCTGTGGATAAAACTAGATAGCTGACATGGTTCAAATTAAAGTAAGACCACATATTTTCCGGTCTCATATCATTTGAAAAAAAACAGCAATGTATTACCATATAACCTTTTACATTGAAGGGTTAAACCTGCATTAAGTCATGTTCAGACTCTTTAATAGAAAATAAAGGAATATGGAGATAACATGCACGGGACCTAAACGAACACAGAGTCAATGCATAGAAAAAATACAAATGATTAATAGCCAAAGTTTTTATTCCAGTTCTTCATCTTGATAGTTGCTGGAGGGTCTTCAATAACAAAAGAATCATTAATACCATAAAACAAGGTCAAGATGTTCCTAGTGTCGACCTAAGCAGTACTAGTACTTAAAGTATAATACTGCACTGTCACTTTATTAAAACTTAGTCATAAAAAAATCACCAAAGTCAGTACAATACAAGACAAGAACAGACAGACAGATTGGATATTAATTATTATGAGAATTACATTTTGCTTTATCCTACATACAAGTCTTTTAATGTTGTCCCTAAATCTTAAAGTCTTAAATCTATGATACAATGAATCATGTTTTTGCTTTCAGACCAGAATATTGTCGAAAAAATAGCTAAAAAATATTTGCCTTTCAATGTAAGAAAGAAACTGGGAAACGCTCAGAATGCATGATTTTGCGTTATTTTTCTCAGATCTGCTGGGGGCCTTAAGCCTCTAGTCTGTCTATCCTTCATGCATACAAACATTGGGAAATTGATTTTGAAAAAGTTATTGATGTATTTGCTGTTAAGAAGAAACATCGTTTGGGATTCCTTTTTTTCTGACCAGATTTAATTTGACTTCAAGTTTGAAATTCAATAGTATGAATCATTATTTTGATATGTTTAGGCTAACTCCATATGATATAGTATTGTGTTTATGATTATGTTTTTTTTATACATCTTTGTTTACATCCACTTCATTTGAACTTTACAAAATTTCTTACATCCACTTCCATTTACACTTTGGTGGATAGTTGTCTAATCGGCAATCATACCACATCTCCTTATATTTATATCTACTTTGCTCAATACAAATACTTATATATGGACAAAATCTCTGTGATTTTAAAAGCTTCCACGTCGTACAAAAAAACACAAAAAAAACATGTTTTAAAAGTCTTCATTCGACTCGAACATTTCGAAGTTAAACAAATAATTGATAAAAAAAACACAACAAAAATGTACAAATTTTGATACGGTTGTAACTGTTTTAAAACGCTATATATGCTGAGCGTCCGGGTCCCCCTACCAGGGCTTTGCCCTGGACCCACTGGCGGCCTTCAGGGCCCCCAGACCCCTCGCCCTTCGGTTGGTAATTCCATTTCATTAACACAGGGGCTACTGACAAGCCAGCTCCAGACTTCAATTAAACTGACTAAAAGATAATGTCTTCATTAGATGAATATTAGCTATGATTCCATATAATATATGTCAATATATCCTACTTCGAAATTTTAGCAAGAGATAGGGGCCATCTTAGGGCCTTATCCATAGCTGTTAACCTATGATCATGAAAATGCATTTCATGTTTTACAACTGAATTTTAAGTACTAGAACATTGTATTAATTTTTTTTAATATTTTAAATCAAAGTTTCTAAAACATGTTCACATGGCTAAGTATTAATTGAAAAAAAAAACTTTGAAAAAATGACTTCATTTCACATTCAAACATTTAATAGAATTAACATTATACTACATTAATTCAAGACATTAGATGTCTTTTATATTTAACATTTTCATGTCTCAAAGCATTGGTCAAAGCAATGTATATTTTATTATACTGTTTTAAGTACTACTGGAAGTGTTTAACACCCTTGACTGGCTGTTCAGCCATCGCAGGGACAGTGTTTCAAGTAAAGGAAGTATAGATAAAAAAAAACATTTTTCAAAATTCATTTTTTTTAATTGAAATCAGGTAGGGAAACTAATTAAAAGTAATGTTCCAATATGTTTTTGCATTCAATTTGTTTTAGATTAAATCTTTGGTCAAATAAATACATAAATTTCACGAGTATATTGTAAAACGTGACAAAAAAAGGGGAAGTAGCTCAAAATTTTTGTCAAGCAAATTTGAAATACACAATTAATTTATGACTTACAGATAATTAAGTTAATTGGTGCCAACAGTGGGTGTGACACCAAAGTTGTCAAGTGAAGCCATGCACCTAATGGGTTGCTTAATTTGACAGTTTACATGTACTTATTTCAACTTTCTGCACAGTTAGAATTACAAATTTGCAGGTATTTCTATGAAAATTACTTATGAAATCAGTCTGAAGTCTCAACAATCCGGGTGAAAACCAGTCATTTTTAGAATTCCCAGGTAACTTAACTACCCTGCAGGCATTTTAAAAATCCTGGGGTGAGGGGTGAAAATCTGGCGTGTTACCCGCAGGATCCGGGTCAGTTGACAGGTATGCCTTATATAACCTACATCTTTTTCCTGTCACAGTATTCACCTTATAACAATTAGATGAATTATTGAATCTAATCTGAGTGAGTTTCTAATTTATAGTATTGTGACCTATGCATTAACATTAACATTACCTCCTATGACTTCTATGCATTTCAGTGTTTAATCATGTTAATAGTGAACATGTTAAACTAGGTGTCAGGGAGTGTGGTATACTTTAAATATATAGTAAGTAGTAGAGTCAAGTCCCTTTACAAGTGTGTGTGTGTGCAAATTTTATATTTGTCATGAAGTTGATCATAAATTAGCATTCTTCTATTTTGTTAAATTTTCATTTTATAAAATTTTAGTTCACTTTACCTATGTTCTCCAACTGTTTACCATTGTCACTTTCATTGATGGCTGGATTTTCAGGTTCTCTTTGTAAATCACTAGCTCTATCATTACTATTACCTATGGTTATAGACTCTGTGTGTTCTTTATTCTCCTTGATTTTCTTTTCATTGTGATCTATATTTATGATAATGGTTTAAACTTTTAACTTTATGATTGCAATGTCATATATTAAAATGTCTGACCTCCCCCACCACTTTTAAATTATGGAGATCATAGTCATTAAAAACAAGAGGATCTCCAGAACCTGAATTGCTCACCTGTAATTTTTTGCTTTGATTTTTTACAAAGTATTATTTCTGCTTTTCAATATATATACTGTTTACAGTTGACAGTTTATCTATAATAATATTCAAGATAATAACTTAAAAATGCAAAATTTCCTTAAAATCATGAATTCAGGGGCAGTAACTTAAGATTCAGATGGCTGATATTTTCAGGGTAGGTAGACCTTGACCTAATGACTACTTTAACTAATTGCTAACGAGTCTAATTTGCACTAAACCCTTTAATTTTTGAGATACAAGTCAAAAACTGCATTTTACCCTATGTTCTATTTCTAGCCCAATTTTTCTGAGGAAACAGAAAATAAAACACAAACTTCATTCTAAATAACCTAAGAATCATTCATCTTAAGTTTCGTTTAATTTGCTTCAGTTAGTTTCGGATGAGAAAATTTTTTGAAGTTAGAAAACATGATAAACAAATTCATTGTGTATTGTATATAATTGTCCCTTCAGGGGTCAATTGACAATTTTAGTCAATGTAACTTTTTTTTAGATCTTACTTTTTTGCTGTTTACAGTTTATCTTTATCTTCAGTAATATTCAAGATAATAACCAAAAACTGCAAAATTGAAATTACCAATCTAATGGCAGCAACCCAACAATTGGTTGTTTTGTTCGTCTGAAAATTTCAGGGCTGATAGTTCAATCTTAACCTAATACACATTTCCCACATCAGATTTGCTCTAAATGCTTTAGTTATTGAGATATAAGCCAAACACTGCATTTGACCCCCATGTTTGAAGCAATTTATTTCTTATTATCTTGAATATCATTATAGATAGAGATAACCTGTAAGCATCAATAATGTCCAGCAAAGTACAAATGTAAGATCAACAAAAAAGTTGTAGTGACCAAAATTGTCAATTAACCCCTAAAGAAGTTATTGCCCTTTAAAAACAATTTTACACAATTTGTTCATCATATTTGCTAATGTTTAAAAATCTTCTCCTCTGAAATTACTTGGCCTTATACTTCTAAACTTAAACTGAATGTTCCTTAAAGGGTATTTAGTTGACAAATTGTATCCAAAGTTTTTATCCATCAACAAACATGGCCGCCATAGCCAAAAATCGAATATGGGGGTCAAATGCCCCTAATTTTTATCACCCCCTCCACCTTTTTCCATAAAAACAATTCTTTCCCTAAGATATGGTCAAAATCTTAATTCTTGTGGAGTTTGCAACCATAATTACCTACTGTGGATTCATTTATTTTCGTGGGTATCAATTTTCGTGGATAGAGAAAAAAAGACGTTTCATGGTATACGTAAATTCGTGGATCGCTGATTACAAAAAAAAAATCAGATACGTAATTCGTGGAATTCTTTTTGATTTAGGAGACCATATAACCTCCTTGGTTTGATCAATAATAAAACAAACAAAAAGAAGGAATTCATTGAAAAAGTTTTGAATTGTCCAAATCCTCGCTTGGTCATTCTAGGTTAAAGTGTTCATTGATAACTGCTATTACAATAATGGACAGAGACAACTATTATTTGTTTGTTTTACATTTTAACAAACATGGCCGCCATAGCCAAAAATCGAATATGGGGGTCAAATGCCCCTAATTTTTATCACCCCCTCCACCTTTTTCCATAAAAACAATTCTTTCCCTAAGATATGGTCAAAATCTTAATTCTTGTGGAGTTTGCAACCATAATTACCTACTGTGGATTCATTTATTTTCGTGGGTATCAATTTTCGTGGATAGAGAAAAAAAGACGTTTCATGGTATACGTAAATTCGTGGATCGCTGATTACAAATATGGACAGAGACAACTATTATTTGTTTGTTTTACATTTTATAAATCCTTGTCGGAATTCTATAAGGCATTCAAAACTTTATGATTGAGAGCTCATTTCCCTAATCGCGATATAATAAACAGTCATGTAAGTATAAGGTGTGAAAATAAATGTTCCTGTCATAAACGATATTACCTACGGGCAATATCCCCGTACTTAATCCTATTGATTTTAAATCACTAGTACACCAAACTATGACACGGTAATTAACAACTTGCAGTTATTTTCCGTGAACAGTGTTAATCAATTTTAGAAAGTAAATTATCACTGACATTTGATATATTTATTATTGATTTGATTAAAATACTTGTACATGTTGTATCTTCTTTCAATAAAAAAAACATGTGTTATGTTACAATGTTTATCCCTAGTCAACACTATACTAGAACTGCATAACATAACCGGAAATAAACATCCGACTCCATACACATTTCTCTGGATTATTCTTCGTTGAATTCTTAAATTCGTGGTGTGTCGCTGTGACCCACGAAACCAACGAAAATTGGTATACCACGAATAAAAATGAATCCACAGTATTTAATAATTTGAAAACAGTAAAAGGGAGGTAATAAAAATATAACCATTTTACTTAAAAGTAATTTACCATTAACAAGGACACCCTTGTTTTTTATCCCTGTTGTGCCCCTATTTCCTAAACGGTTTGAGCCATAACCCCAAAAGTTAACCCTAACCGTCACTTTCTAGTATGGAACCTCGTGGAATAAATTCAGAAAGATCCATATACCATTCCACAAGATAACAAGAGGCTCTCAAGAGCCTGAATCGCTCACCTGAATTTTTTTGGTTTAATCTCTCATCAATGATTATTTTGGCTTTTCAATTTATTTAAATGTTCTTTGAATCGTCCTATTTTCTTCAAAAGCAAAAAAAAATCATTTTCTCCTATGTTCTATTTTAGCCATAGGAGCTATGTTTCTTGACATACAAGGAAATGAAATATAAAATTTATACTAGATACTCTGAAACTCTGAAACTCATTTAGCCTAAGTTTGGCTGAAATTGATACAGCAGTTTCATAAGAGAAGATTTTTTAAAGTAAGTCAACATGGTGAACAAATTGTGAAAAAAAGTCTTTAAAGGGCAATAACTCCTAAAGAGGTCAATTGACAATTTTGGTCAAATTGACTTATTTGTAGATCTTACTTTGCTGATCATATTTTCTGTTTACAGTTTATCTTTATCTATAATAATATTCAAGATAATGACCAAAAACTGCAAAATTTCCTTAAAATTACCAATTAAGTGGCAGCAACCCAACAATTGGATGTTTGATTCATCTGAAAATTTCAGGGCTGATAGATATTGACCTAATGAACATTTTTACTCCATGTCAGATTTGCTCTTAATGCTTTCGTTTTTGAGATATAAGCCAAAAACTGCATTTGACCCCTATGTTCTATTTTAAGTAACGGCGGCCATGTTTTTTGACGGATCAAAAATAAAAGCACAAACTTTGTGCAGGATAATCTAAGGAACAACCATGCTAAGTTTTAACCAAATCCATTCAGTAGTTTCAGAGGAGAAGATTTTTTAAAGTTAGCAAATATGATGAACAAATTGTGAAAAATTGTCATTAAAGGACAATAACCCCTTAAGGGGTCAATTGACAATTTTGGTCAAATTAACTTATTTGTAGATCTTACTTTGCTGATCTTTTTTGCTGTTTACAGTTTATCTTTATCTATAATAATATTCAAGATAATGACCAAAAACTGCAAAATTTCCTTAAAATTACCAATTAAGTGGCAGCAACCCAACAATGGTTTGTTTGATTCATCTGAAAATTTCAGGGCTGATAGATCTTGACCTAATGAACATTTTTACTCCATGTCAGATTTGCTCTAAATGCTTTCGTTTTTGAGATATAAGCCAAAAACTGCATTTGACCCCTATGTTCTATTTTAAGTAACGGCGGCCATGTTTTTTGACGGATCAAAAATCAAAGCACACACTTTGTGCAGGATAATCTAAGGAACAATCATGCTAAGTTTTAACCAAATCCATTCAGTAGTTTCAGAGGAGAAGATTTTTTAAAGTTAGCAAATATGATGAACAAATTGTGAAAAATTGTCATTAAAGGACAATAACCCCTTAAGGGGTCAATTGACAATTTTGGTCATATTAACTTATTTGTAGATCTTACTTTGCTGATCTTTTTTGCTGTTTACAGTTTATCTTTATCTATAATAATATTCAAGATAATGACCAAAAACTGCAAAATTTCCTTAAAATTACCAATTAAGTGGCAGCAACCCAACAATGGTTTGTTTGATTCATCTGAAAATTTCAGGGCTGATAGATCTTGACCTAATGAACATTTTTACCCCATGTCAGATTTGCTCTAAATGCTTTCGTTTTTGAGATATAAGCCAAAAACTGCATTTGACCCCTATGTTCTATTTTAAGTAACGGCGGCCATGTTTTTTTGACGGATCAAAAATCGAAGCGCACATTTTGTGCAGGATATACTAAGGAACAATCATGTTAAGTTTCATTCAAATCCATTCAGTAGTTTCAGAGGAGAAGATGTTTGAAAAATTGTTAACGACGACAGACGACGACGACGACGACGGACGCCAAGTGATGAGAAAAGCTCACATGGCCTTTTAGGCCAGGTGAGCTAATAATGTCTGGAAACTAGAAAATGCTTATTTGGGCCCCATTTTGGCCCCCAATTCCTAAACTGTGAGGACCATAACCCTCAAAATCAATCCAAACATCCCTTTTGTTGTTATTAACCTTGTGTTTAAATTTCATAGATTTCTATTCAATTATACTAAAGTTATTGTCCTAAATTTCAAGTGTTTTTTGGACAACACTGAGGATGACAACAACAAGGAAGTCGACAACAACAACAAAAATGAAGTGATACCAATATATCAATGCAAAATTATTTTGTGATGATATAAAAACTGTAAAATTACCAATTTAGTGGCATCAACAAAACAATGGGGTTTTCGTTTCGTCAGAAAATTTTAGTGTGTGTTTAGTGGTATTGAGCAATGTGTATATGTTTTATAAAATTTGGTTCAGGTTAACTAAAGTTTGAGGACGGAAACTAATAATTGAACAACATTTACATATGGACTTTGCTGAAGTGGGGGAGTTAAATTCTTACCGTAATTTTCTGTAGGTTGAGAAATTTGCTGACTAGTTGTCCTATTGTTTGGATTTAAACCATCCCCCTGAAAATCTTTATCCTCATCTACATTACTTCTGGTATCTTTTGTGTCTACTGAAAGAGAAGCTTCAATTTGGCTAATAGTTTCTCCTTCCTTAATTTCTATTTCAGATTTTTCTAAAAAAAAAATGAAAATTTTAAATACTTTTTTGGTATCCAAATCTAAAGTTTTTTTACAGGAATGAATTCATTTGCTAAAAAACAAAATGTTGGAACTCTTTAAAAAAACTTTTAAAAAAGTAAACTAAAGTTGTCACTTCCTGTTGTGTTTATTTTTGTGAAGTGACTTTAATGTGTCTTTAGATCCAAGATCTTAGTTAACGTATGGTAACAGTGACTTTAGGGATGTTCGCTTCTCTGTTAAAAATTACCATCTTTTTAAAAGACTGTTATAAATTGATAAAATATAAATAAAGAAACCAAGAAAGCAGGAAAAAAATGAATGGTAAGTGAACATCCTTAAAAAAGATAATGCCTTTTCAAGTTAAGTGGATCAAATAAAGTGCAGTTTGAAATTCATAAGGCAGCAACCCTTTATTAAATAAGTCACAGAAATGCGATAAGTGTATCTTTTATTACCTGGGGTATACTTTTTACCTTGTGTATCTTCTTTCTGTTCATTCAAATCTGATAATTTATCCTTATCAGTTGTCAGCAAAACAGTTTCTGTAGGTACTTTGACTTGATTTTCATTAGTTTTCTCTCCAATCTCTTCAGTAGAAGAATTACTTGATCCTTTTAATACAATTGTAGGAGGTGTCCATATTTCAGGGCTTCCAGGTTCAGATTCATCAGAATGTTTATTCTTTTCAACATGCAAACCTTTCTTTTCCTGTTCAAACAATTGTTCATCCTCTTTACCACCCTTTGTCTCATGTTCATCATTAGAAGCTATTGCAGATTTCTGAACAGAAACAGTAGGGTTCAAGGAGTTGTCCTTTTCAAATTCTTTACTAGTTCCCTGTTCAGTTCTTATCGGTTCTGTTGATACATCTAAAAGTATTTTATTTTTCAGTTAAGGCATATACCATGTATACATGTAATTAAGAATTTCAAGGTAAGTTTCCTTACAAATAAACTCATCATTGATACCAGGATTGAAATTTTGTACTTGCACCAGAGTCAGAAGGGTACTTCATCTACAGGGGTGTGGAAATGCTATGCCCGACTCGCCCGACTCGTACATTTGAACAACGGGACAAGTAAACATTTTTGTCTTGGTTGCCCGTGGACAAGTAAAAAAATATACAAAACAAAGTTTAATTACAACAAAAATATAAACTTGATTTGAAAACATATAAAAATGTTTAATTTAACTTTTTTTCCGGACAAGTAAAATTTATAGTTTTACTTGCCCAGGAACAAGTGGTCACAACAAATATTTCCACACTCCTGATCTACAAAAGACTCATCAGTGATACTCAAATCCAAAAAAAGTTTAAAAGGCAAAAAAAAAGGATTGAAGTTGAAGAGCATTTAGGACCAAAATTTCCTGAAAGATTTGCCAAATACAACTAAGGTAATCTATTCCTGAGGTAGAAAAGCCTTAATTAGTATTTCAAAAATTCAAAGTTTTGTTAAAAGTTAATTCATAATCATGACCATATCAATGATAATTCATGTCAACACAGAAGTACCGTTTACTGGACTGGTGATTCCCTAGGGTACAACAAAATAATTATTAGTTGTAACCTAGGGAATCACCAGCCCAGTATTTGGTACTTCAGGGTTCTCACTAAGGCGAGTCCATGAGTCCTGGACTTATCAAAATCTGTCTGGACTCACCATTTTCAAAACTGGTGAGTCCACAGATGCATCAAGATTGAAATACATGATTAATTGTTTATCGCTTACTTAACATCCAGGGGCAAATATTTCATGCATGTTCAGGAAGAAACTGATATATAAGTTTTATTCTAAATTATCTACGGTTACATTATTCCAATACATTCAAATATATGTTTTAATTAAAAGTAAATAATCAGATAGTATGATTATCTGCAAAAATCTTTTGAATAAAAAGTGGTAACTGAGAGTACTCAAATCAAGTGATTTGAGAATAATATCACTAAATATAGTTTCGTGTTGTAAAGAATTGATTCCAGTACTGTCAAATAACTATCGCTATGTCAAGCTTTCTAGGACAGTAGCCACAACTACTTGACAAAAATTATACATGGTTTTTTTTTGTCCATACCAAAGGTTGGTGTTTCTCTTCAGGCACTACACCTTTCCGAAAAATAAAAACTCCCTTTAAAAACATAGTACAATCTTACTAAAAGTGGCATATAACACCTATCAATTAATCAATCGAAGCATAGCATAAGATTAATAAATTAAAAAAATAAATATTGAAATTTATGGTTCATTGCTTGAAAAAATTTGTATAAAAACTTATAATTTATTTCTACAAATAATATTTACCACTTGAATTAGTAGGTGTCCCACATGTTGGACAAAATTTGGTGTCTAATGTCAATACAACTCTACACTGTTCACCATTTTCTTTCACACCTTTGCAAATCTTTTCTGTGAAGATGGCAGGATCAACTTTCCAACCGCAATTAAGACAGAAATTATGACTTTCTAATACAAGCTGATTACAACCTGGACATACAGCTTTCTTTACTATGGTAGTGACCACAACTTTTGTTCCACAAATACTGCAAAACTTTGCTCCATCTGTTATCTCTGCTCCACACAGATCTTTTGCACACTTCATGGTATTTCACTAGGCTTCATTTCTGTCAAAAGAATTTTTTATTTAAATTTAAAAAAAAAAAAGATAAATATCTAACCAATAACTTGCAATTAAACTCCAAGCTGACTAGCTTCAGCCAACATGGCCAAGATGAATTGTTACACTAATTGAAATGATAATGATATTTGAATAAAAAGGGAATGGCGGGTATGTGTTATTGAGACAGCAAAACAATGATAAACAAGAATGTGTCCATAGTACAAGGATGCACTACTGGCACTGTCATTTTCTTTACCAAAAAAACTTTAACCTGAAACTTGCACTATCATTTTCTATTTTCAGTGGACCGTGAAAATTGGAAAAAATCTCTAATTTGGCATTAAAATTAGAAAGATCATATTATAGGGAACATGTGTACTAAGTTTCAAGTTGATTGGACTTCAAATTCATCAAAAAGTACCTTGACCAAAAACTTTAACCAGAAGGACAGAGGGACAGACGGACAAACAAACAAACCGACATATGAGGCGCATAAATTTTCTGACGACAGACACGCGAAATTGTTTCTTTTAAAATTGTAACACGATGATGACTACTGTACCCATATTTGACTATTTTATTTATTATGTCTGTTTAGTTTACGCATCATTGCAAATATAACGGAATTTGATGAGACTTTCGTACTAAGTGAGAGGTTTAGCGCTATAAAACCAGGTTTAATCCACCATTCTCTACATTTGAAAATGTCTGTACCAAGTCAGGAATATGACAGTTGTTGTCCATTTGTTTTTGATGTGTTTTGTCATTTGATTTTGCCATGTTATTAGGGACTTTCCAATTTGATTTTCCTCTGAGTTCGGTATTTATGTGATTTTACTTTTTACACACAGACTAGAAAACATCATGCCCCTCTTCTATCTTATGTGGGGCATAATTTTTTTTTAAATCTACACGTTACTCTAAAGGGCAAAATTATTAATAATTGTTCATCAATATAGAACTTAAGAGGTACATATATCTAAATAAGATGTCTACCATTAAATTGTCCTGAGTTTATAAAGTTGTGAATAAAAACAGAAACAGGACATTGTATTAAAAAATTTCTACACTGGTTATTTTTTAAAAGTGTTATAGTAAGGATTGTTCCCAGGTAAAACTGAAATAATATTGTCAACAAGAGACTCTCAGAGCGACAGCAAACAAACATTTTTTAACATTCATTTGTGTCCTGGCATTTTTCAATATGCTCCAATATCAGAAGGACCATCACTCTTGAACAGTGAAAGTGAAAATCATCAAAATTGAACTTATACTCTATTTTGTCACCAGTAAAACTATATCAAAATTTGAAAAGCTTTGGTTAAAGGGTTCAAGAAATATATAGCAAAGCATGGACATGACTGGAAACACCATTTTTCAATCTTTCAAGAACCATAAATCGTGAACAGTGAAAGTGAAAATCATCAATATAGGGTGGGGGAGGGGGGTGTAGGACGGGTCCTGATTTTGTAATCCCGGGCTTGAATACATGAAATCCTGAGATCCCGAATTTAAATAAATAAAAATCCCAACATCCTGAAATTCGAAACTAGAGGCTCTAAAGAGCAGGTATCGCTCACCTTGGTCTATGTGCATATTAAACAAAGGTCACAGATGGATGCATGGCAAAATTGTGTATTGATGATGGTGATCTGTTTGTAGATCTTACTTTACTGAACATTCTTGCTGCTTACAATTTTCTCTATCTATTATGAACTTGGCCCAGTAGTTACAGAGGAAATATTTTAAAAATTTATGAAAATTGTTAAAAGTTGACTATAAAGGGCAATAACTCCTTAAGGGGTCAACTGACCATTTTGGTCATGTTGACTTATTTGTAGATCTTATTTTGTTGTACATTATTGCTGTTTACAGTTTATCTCTCTCTATAAAAATATTCAAGATAATAACCAAAAACGGCAAAATTTCATTAAATTACCAATTCAGGGACAGCAACCCAACATCAGGTTGTCCAATTCATTTGAAAATTTGAGATCAGATAGATCTTGACCTGTTCAACAATTAACTCTTGTTAGATTTGCTTTAAATGCTTTGGTTTCAGAGATATAAGCCAAAATCTACATTTTACCCCTATGTTCTATTTTTAGCCATGGCGCCCATCTTGGTTGGTTGGTCGGGTCACCAGACACGTTTTTTAAACTAGATACCCCGATGATAATTGTGGCCAAGTTTAGTTAAATTTGGCTTAGCAGTTTCAGGGGAGAAGATTTTTGTAAAAGTTAATGACGACGGACTGGCAAGTGATGAGAAAAGCTCACTTATGGGCCAGGTGAGCTAAAAAGAATTCTCGGATCTCGAAAGGGTCAATCCAATTGATCGTCCAAAAAAAGGCGGGTTCCAACCCTGGGAATCCCCTCCTAGATCCGCCACTGCTTAAAGCGCAGACACTGTTTTGGGGGCACCCTCTGGATGCCTTACCGCCGACCATACATCCCAAAATCAATAAACAATTTCTACTTTATAAATCTGGTTAAAAGCTGACATCTTTTTCAATAGATAATATAATGTAGTTCACTTACAAACAAAAATTCTGTTCAATTTGTGTAATCAATTATATATATATAAGATTTTTACCACATGCCCATCATGCCATAATCTCATTTTCAGAAATGAAGGTTTATACTGATTAATTTTTTCAACATTCCTATCCATTTCAATGTGATTTAATCATACATGTCAAGTGACATGATATTCGCGTGTAATACACGCTTTTTCAACGGTTTACACGCGAGGATTTTGTCACATGGCGTGTACACGCTTTTCACCACTTTACACGCAATTACACGCTTTTTTGTTCTTTTCATTTTTTGGTCGTTAGTGATATCGCTATTCTCGGGTTTTTTCCTTATTCGGCGATAAATACCGAAAAATTCGAAGTAATTGTTTGGCTGCCATATTGTTTATTTTTCTATATGGACAAACAGTAAAAGGTAAGTAGTTTGTCATTAGTTTTAATGATTTTGTGACTTTCTTTCAAATTCACTTTATAGGGGAAATGTGCACAGAAAGAGGTCACTTTCAGGGCCTGTACCGTCGTCTAAAGTGCTGATTGTTAAGCCAAAACGATGTGTACGGCAAGATTCAAGATTTATAAATTATATTTTGGAGTTCGAGTTTAAATGATCGAGTGACAAGTTACGCATAATTTGTGCATTCTATGTTGCAATGATAAAAAAAAACAATACATGTGAGAGGAGAAATACAATGTAGCTATTTGAATAGGCATTTAACATGTTTATCTAATGGAAATCAAATTTATAAAACATTTTTCTTTTTCAATTTCAGTTTCAGATCTAGCCAACACAGCAACAGATTTCTACAGGCCATGGGGATAAAAATATCACAGTTGGATCAGCTCTCATAGTACCAGCTTTCTTCTGATGAACTACCCAGTTTTAACCAGGCAATAGTAATGGGAGCAATGGCAGAGATAATAGATGACATTTTACATTCAATGCCAAAAAAAAACAACATTATGACATTCTTTCAAATCTTGATGAAGCTAATTCAGTCAAATATCAATTCCTACTGTGGGAGAGCCTTTTCAATTATAAAGAAATTGACACTGAATTCTGATCAGAACTTGACTATGTTACATTTGTATTGTGTGCTGTTATCAAATAAATGTAACTAAACTTGAAACTGGCGGTTGTTTTGAATATGTGCCTAGTGGTGGTGCTTTAAAAGCAACATAACAGACAACTGTTTAATACAATAAAAGTTCACAGTAGAATATATATGGTTTTTTTATATTCACAAATTTGTATGAAATTATGAACATTACCACATTCATATTAACAAGTCCTCATCTACGTCAAGCGTTTTCACACGCTTTTTGACATATCATGTCATGTCATGACATGATTTCCCATTGTCAGAGGTTGACATGTATGGATTTAATGCTTACAAAATTTCATAATAATATGCTTATTTCTGTACCAGTTAATGTTAGTACAATATTAAATTAGTTTCTCTATATAAAGATATAGATTGATATGTATTCATGATCATATATGCATTTACAATACTTATTTCTTTTACATTTAATAAATTATTAGTATACTATGAGGTGTGCTGTCCAATAAAGGGACCAGAGTAACAGACGATGGGTCTTATTTAGTCCTATAATATATGCCTTCGCATTATATATTAACTATGCTGATATTTTTAATTTTTTTTTAATGCTCAGTTTGATAATAAAAAAAAAGAAAATAGCAAAATCAGTAAAAAGAAAATAGAAATAGAAAATAAGGCCCCCAAGTTCATATATTATAGGACTATATACGAGGATTTGGTTTTGATAGTGGGGGTTGTCATTGGTATCGGGACTGTTCGTCCTAATAACATGTTCGCCCTGGGTACGTTCGCCCTGAGTTCGTTCGCCCATAGAGTCCGTTCGCCCTACTTAAAAAATATTAATAATAATTTAAGTTGAATCAGCTTATTCAGATATTTCTATGGTATATATTCTTGAAATTTATGGAAACAGGGAAATATTTAAAAGTGTATGGCTTGTTAAGGATCATTAAAATTGTTCAATGACAAAATAATTCCTGTAAATCATGAAACATGTATGTTTAAATGCACGGGGGGGGGTCTCTTCCTATATAAAGGTATATACATACATGTATGTGCCGCTGGAATGGGTCCCTTTTTTGATCCGTCAAATATATCAATGGGGTGCAATTTTACCGAGGAAATATATCAATAGGTAGTAATTGACCGAATATGAATTGGGGGTGTTTTTAAAATCCCAGCTGCACACCTGTACCCAAAATTCCATGTTGAGACCCCCCCCCCCCCCCCCCCGTGTTTAAATGTTCGGTTAGTATTATACTCTGAAAGTAGTAATCAATAAACATGATAAAGAGAAATACATTGTATTCCAGTATTTTACTCTGTAAGTCAAAGGGAAGTTATAAATTGATTGCGGGAATATAAATATTCTGTCAATTTTTCAACAAACTTTAACATATTTTGTTCAAATACTTAAAATTATGAAATCAGAACAATTAGAAAAAAATAAAAATCAGGGTGAATGGACCCTGGGGGAACAGGAATCAGGGCGAACAGATACCAGGGCAAACGTGAATCAGAGCGAACGGACCCGGATTCGTTGTCATCACATCCCCCCTTTTTGTTCCCTATTATTGCACTTTCATTTGTTCATTCTGTCACACGCTTTCAGTTTCTTCTTCTTTGTTTTCCACTCCATTATCTGTAGTACAACTAATTGTGTAGTGTAATGCGGGTAAGTAAATGTGTGCAGCAGCATATGCAGGATACTGTCACGTGTATCATCAGTGTAAGTCTACGGGGAAAGAAACGAAGACTACGGGGTCAATTCTCGAGGGTCAGTTTTATTTGCAACGTTAACCATTGTTAACTTGTAACATCATATTAGTAAATAAAAAAATTATATATTGATATCGAAATAGTCACAAAAACGTGACAAAAGCTTGGACAAAAGACACATATATATATACTATTAAGATATAGAGGGAAGGGGGGTACTTCTGTTACCCCACCCTTTCCGTATAATATAGATCATAGGAATCCGCCTCCGGTTTTATTATTTTATTATTTAATGTCATCAGATGGGAAATAAAATGTGAAATTTCATTTTTCGAATTTCGGGATGTCGGGATTTATTTATTTTTTAAATTATTTGGGACGTCGGGATTTCGTGTTTTTAAGCCTGGGATTTCGGGATCAGGACACCTCCTACCCCCCCCCCCCCCCCCCCCCCAAACCCCCCCCTCCTTTTCCTCTTCCAATTATCGCAATAAGTGATAAAAAAAAATGATTACACACAGTCAATTTTTAAGATTTAAATGTCAAAATTTCGACTTTGGAAAAAAGAAGCCAATTTTATTTTTACTACGTCCCTAATACGCTTTCGTATAAACGATCCTTGTTACTTTTTGGATATTAACTTTTTGGACTCTGTTCGCCGAGCTTTCTCCTTTTTCATAGCGAGTGCAAATGCATGTCTTATTTTCCTACAAATTACAGAACATATACTATTATAAATGTTTTAGAGCAGATAATTTATAATTCACGCATGCCAAGATCTATATTTTACCGACGTTACTTTCATTAAAGTCGACAGCATTTTAACGGGGATCGCAAAGTAAACTGCCACGTAAACAATGATTCAAATGTTTCCGTTTGCTTCAAATAGAACTTGAGCAGGATAAGTATGCGTATACTATTCTATATTCATATAGTAAAATTTTCGACTGTTAGATACAAGTCCTTCTTCCAGCACGATAAAAGTAAACAATGTGCTTCATCCGACAAAGAACGGTTAAGTTTAAATCAATTACTAGTAAATCTTGAACATTTGGTGTAAAAGTTGTTCATCAAATATTCCTAATCTCAGTTGGAAAGCAGGTCACGGTTTGACCCCAAGTTTATCAGCAACAATAGAGTCACGTGACCGTGAAAATTCAGAAAAAAAACGGATGCGACAAACCTCATTTCAACTCACTGAATACTATTGTCGTAATAAAAACTTATTGACCTAACTAATCTTGAGTATCCATAGTTTATTCTCGTCAAAGCTCACACATCAAATCAAAGTCCTTTAGGCCTATTCTTTATTTTATCTGCAAACTTGGAGTTTGGGTGAAAAATGTCAAGTCTCCTGAACGAAAAATCTAAATATTTACGAGGAAACTAAAAATGATGGGCTGAATTTAAATTTGATAAAGCATCTCATTAAGACAAACACTCGATATGAATATCTCGGCAATAGAATGTTGGATACGCGAACGTCAAATTGATTTCAAACCGAAGCGGTGGTTTTTATGCCGATTTGTGCAAGTGGTTATCTCCCCTTAATATCACCAGTCAAACCCAGCAAAATGCATAAAAATTAAAAAAGGAGTTTACTTTACAAAAAAGTAGAAAGAAAATAAACGAAACTCGATTTATAACTATGTTATGATAATATAAAGAAGAGATACTTCCCCCTATTTTTCAGAGAAGGACTAAATGTAAATATTAAAAGACAAAATATACTGCAGTAAAAAAAAAAAACAATTCAGAAATGAGGATAATGACACCTACATGTAAAATTAAAAAACCTAGCTATATTGAAAGAAATTAGGCCTACTACATGTAATTTTCATATGTGGGATCATTCCTAGCAGAATTTTTTTTAAACACTTCTGATTATATTTAATGCAATAAAACATACTGTAGTTTATACAATTTCAATAATCTTTTTGAAAATTGACATAATTATTAAATAAATAGTACTGATCATATATATTTTATATTCTATAAAGTGTGACCAAGAGTCACAACAAATTTCTTCAAATTAAGAGAGCCTTTAAACTCAAGCATATGTTTCTTAGTTGAACAGTAAAATACAAAAAAGGGATTTATAAGTTTTATACCAAAAATATTGACAGAAATTCTGTTAAAAAATATGCTTTAAATTATAAGTAAAAGTGACACAATTTTGAATTTCAGAATCATTATTATTGTAAAATTAAACTATAAGAAAAGCTTGCACAGTAGCCCTTTGTCTTATTTCTCAGGGTATTTAATAGATTATGAAAGTAAACTTTAATGGAAAAAATGGGGCTTCTTCTCTTGAACAGGTTGCTGTATCACTGCCAAACAGATTGTAAACAAACCCCTTCAGTGCCAAGGCTTTTTTTGATTGTCTCTACGTTCACGGAATTAACGTCGACGTCATAGTACAGCTTTGATAGCGCAAAAAGATTTCATTTGAAAATTGGCGGGAATTCCCGAGATTTTTTAATATTTCGACAGACTACATGTACCTACTTGGTTGAAGAACATTCTGGTCCACGTTTTTAAGTAAGAGCAACTAAATAAAGTAAAATCAAGCTTACAATTGGTTGAAAAATTAAATAAATTGTTTTATGTTTTATGTTCTCTATATACATGATCAAATAATTGCACCAATTTATAAGCTTGACGTTTACTTCTTTTCTCTCTTGAACAGGGACCCGAATGTCCTCCACAAAGAAAGTAACATGTTAGAAAATCATTTACTCACGAATCAAAAGTTGGTTATATAAAAAAGAACTAATGCAAATGGAGTTGCCACTGCTCATAATAGAATGCTTGTGATTATAATTATTCTTTATGAATAATTTCATTATATGAGCTTGGGATCATACAACATTCAAGACACATTTATATAGAAAGATATTTTATTCATCAGCATGACATCGCCTGCTGTGTTTTTTATAACACATTTTATGAACACCTTTATGGCAGAGAACACATATATGTTTCGACCTTTTTCTACCACCAGGAACATTTCGAACCGAACATATACAACAATCTTTTTCTTTTCTTTCCGGCAATTTTCTCAAATTTTGATTGTTAATTTCATCATTTAAGACCCCAATATTGACACGGTTTCTTGTCATATGATCTTCGGAAAGGTCATCAATTAGCAGTTGAATAAAATGAAGACGGGATTTAGCATTGTCGGAGTTCTGTTGATATAAAATATATGCGTTTATTACCATCCTGTGTATAATGTTAAACACGATCTTTCTCCACATTTTCGTCGATTTTCGCCCGTCTTCGTAAAAGCTAGTCAGCATGTCGTTCAAGTCAACTCCTCCCATAAATTTATTGTACTCAGTTATCATCTTAGGTTTTCGGTTTACAACTAGTTCTGCATTGTACCGGGTAGACAACATTTTGACATTTTTTCGCTTTTCTTTTTCCTTAAACGCACATACCAAAATTTCTTGCTGCCGCATGAACATACTCTGGGAGGCCCTTAACTTAACCGATTTGATAAGGTTTGGTAAGGGGCGATTACTACGCACAGTACCAGTTGTATATGTGTGTAAGTTTAACAATCGTTTCGCTAAAGATAAAGAGGTGAAAAACGAGTCACAAAACACATGGTACCATTTATTCAGTAAGCAAGCAGCGCGAAGTAAGGATATAACTACATATGAACCTTGGAGTTCTCCTGCTGGAGTGGGATCGTATCTTTTTCCTTTATAAACATTAAAATGAAAACAATATCCAGTAACGGCTTCTGTCAACATCCATAGTTTGACACCAAATTTAGCGTGCTTTGTCGGAATGTACTGTCTCAAAACTGTACGCGATTTGGTCCCGATTAAGGATTCGTCAATCGACAGGTTTTGAGACGGAGAATAATGTTTTTTTGCTTTAAGATTGAAATGGTCAACAATGGGTTTAAATTTTGCAGTAGGGTCATAACTTGGTGAATTTCTAGGCGCTATCTTTCTATTGTCAACAAGATGCAGGAATTTCAATAACAATTGGAACCGATTTCTGGTAAAAACTTTCCTG
The DNA here is from genome assembly GCA_019925275.1 of Mytilus edulis. NCBI lineage: Eukaryota > Metazoa > Mollusca > Bivalvia > Mytilida > Mytilidae > Mytilus > Mytilus edulis. Next base: position 15,993,088 of record CM034357.1, read on the forward strand.
AACCAAGGAGTTGACTGACTAGAATGTTTTCTGTTCCAGTATTCCGATATTGTCGCCTTCTTTATCAAGCCCATATTTAAAATAACCGCAACGAAGGCTTTAAACTCTATTAATGTTAACTTTCCTTTCTTATGCCAATCATGAACCCTGGATTTATTGCTGATATTGTGTTGATTTCTTGTTATAAAATTTCTAGCGTACCTGGATATAAAAAATAATGAGGTTTTTTTATATTCTTGACAACCGTATAATAATTATTAAATGTATTAAATTGTAGTTTAAAATTTCACACTTGTTTAAAAAAAAAAAATAAGGATTGTGTCCGTTTTTTTCCAATTCTCTTTTCTGTGGTGAGATAAGAAGGGACAAAGTAAAAGATGCGTAAACACAGGCATGTTCCGATCAAAAACCATATTTCATATATATCATATCATCTATAATCAAGCTCAATAATCTTTTTGACGATGCAATACTGGACAATGCGTTCTCCCACGATAAATGCAATATTAATTTCATAATGAAATCGAGTGCATAGCACTAGAGCTCCGTCCCGTGTGTTTTGCTTTTTTTTTCTTCTTTTTTCCCTCTTGTATATCAAAGTGACCCCTTGATTTAACTGTCCGACCTTTTCTAACGTATGCCGCATTGATCTTGAACATTAGAAACAGTTTTTCAGTTTTTGCTTTGAAATTTATTCCGTGCATTGCGTCGATTTCAAAGGAACAAGCCTTAGGGCTTTTGGATTGAGAGTTGTCTCATTGGCACTCATACCACATCTTCCTATATCTATTTACACAAACATACCTGTTTGTTTCTAGGACAAACTTCTTCATTAAATCCATTGTAAAAATCAGCATAAAATATGCAATGGGTCTGGAATTTCGTGGCGGCATTCTTTTAGGTCCAACATTTTGATCAAATTCTGTGTGATCCCGAATTTCAGGAGGATATACTCGAAACCAGGGATTAGGATCAGCCATTATTCGAAAGATGCGTTAATGGATGACGTCATAAGATCAATAACGTCATTTATTGAATATCGTACTTTTTGGCGTATTTTTCATTATTTTTTTTTGCATCTCTAAAATTTTTTATTATATTTTATATAAACCTTTCTTTGTTAAGGTATTTTGTTCCTTTTTGATTAATTTTTACATTTTATATCTAATGTATATACATTTTTAATTGCATTTATATATAAAGTAATCCGCAACTTGAAAAGTATATATATATATTTTTTTAAAAGTACACTCCCTTGATGATAACTTTAGGAAAGAAAGATTAAATTGCATACCGCAAAAGTGCTGGGAAAAAAGAGTGAATTTAAGACTCATTACATATAAAACTTACTTCCATAATGTTTATAAAAGAATCCACATGATTTTATTTTATATATTTTTCAAGAAAAAAAGCTCGATTTCCGAACTTTTCAATATTAGAAAAAAACGCGCGAAAATTTAGAGACAATAGACTTAATTGAAGCGCAAAAACGGCGACGTCATAGTACATTACGTATTTCATAACACCATTTGAATCGGCCGATGAATCGGCCCTTTGGCACTGAAAGGAGTACGACTTTGGGCCGATGATCGGCCCTGTGGCACAGAACTCGTTAAATAATTACAGTTTATAAACAAAGTATTGTGTATATACTTTACCTGAATACTAGTTATAGGAAATGAAATGAAACTGGTGGGACAAATTTTGTGCATTTTACTTCAATAATGATCAAAGATGCTTAAATTTGACAAGAATTTTCCATTTGAATAAATTCAATTTTGTAAGAACACATCTCTATGAATAAACTTCTTGTTTGGCTGACTTGGCTTGATAATCTAGTTTTTGCTCTTATTACCATAAAATTGAGAATGGAAATATAGCTTACTTAAGTAAAGAGCTAATAATATAAGCAAGATTTTATTATTAACTGACCTTCATTTTCTTTTTTCATATGTTTTTTTCCTACAGAATTTTCTTTGCAATGCATTTTCTATTGCTATTTTTGTGCTTTTGTCCATCCATACAGTAGGCTATCAATGTCAGATCTGTCAGAATTTTCCAAGACGTTTAGCTTTAAACGCAATAAAGAAGATCTTTGTTTGTTGTTTCACTTTTCAATGTGTAAATTTTTACTATGCACATGACCCTGACACATATTTTGTTATAAACGTTACATGACGTATGTTGAAAAAAGAAAACAATGTCACCGTCAATTTGTGTAGGGGATCAAAAGGGGTCTTAGTTACTTTAAAATACAAGTATCGTATAGAATTGTGAAAATCCACAACTTTTAATCAAAATTTCATTCATGTCTTCAATAAAATCAGTATTTTAGAGCACTTTGAAACAGGTACAATGAAAAGAAGCTAAACTTTACTGATTTAGAAACGTAGCTAAAACCAGATAAAAATTGACATGGCTGGTGGTCACTAAAATTGATGTATAAAAGTAAAAATGATGGCTTCAAAACAGTGTATAAATTTGAAATAGGTTTCCCGGTTTCATTTTAGATTATAGCCGTTCTTTTCTGTATTTGGATACGCAAACGTCAAATTAGGAAAAATTGATTTTTTTGGCGAACACAAAAAATGGCTATCTTTTTTAGAACGGACAGGATAAAGGAATAGCAATGACAAGCTATTTTTTGTAATGTTTGTATGTCGTAAAGAAATTATATTGTCACAAAACCTACAAATTTTAAAATTTAATTGTAATAAAAGCATGACAAGTTGCAAAAAATACTTTAAACGTCAATCTTTTAGCCGATTGATTTGGCGGACTTTTTGACGTTACGGACGACTGTAGCGCCACCTAATTAATTCCCCCTGCTATTGTTGCTGATAAAGCTTGACGACAACGGACGTTTCCAAGGACTTGCTTTCCAACTGCAATCTATCTTCTGGCATGTTCATTTTTGGTTTGTTTGTACGACTGTTAACGTCATAATCCAACTACGTTTCGGACGTCTAACCTTTCGCGAACCATCGCACTTTAGCGTATGGAAGCATTGCACTTTAGCGTAAACCATCGCACTTTAGCGTGACCATCGTACTTTAGCGTCCCCATCGCACTTTAGAGTCCTACAAGATATATATATATAAACACTTTCTACTATAATTCTTGTCTTTCTTTAAATCCATATACTGTAGATTCATTTATTTTCGTGGGTGCAAATTTTCGAGGATTGAACAAAACTTGCACTTTCGAGGACATTTAATTTCGTGTTTCGGTTAAAGTCTGCATACAAGCCTATGGAAAATTAATAATTCGTTGAACATTTATATTCCTGGTTCATCTGTACCAACAAAATCAACGAAAATTGGTATCTAACGAAAAATGATGAATCCACAGTATAAGAGATTCAAATAATACCAAGGACTGCCTTCCGCCATATATATACGTCTCTGGTTATTCCATCCCATCACTTTTAATGTTTCTTTTATATAGTTCATTTGGTAGTATTATAGTATGTATACATGTACTATTTATTCACACATAGGAAACTGTTTAAATATTACTCATTGACAGTTTGGTTAATAAAAGTGTGAAGAAATGGGTGTTTTAAAATTGACTGAGTCGGATTTAGAGGATTTTTCAGGGGGCCCGGTCCCCCCCTTTTGTGGGAAAAATTTGGTTGACTATATAGGGAATCAGTGAAGCATGACTAGAGCGGGCACCCTCTTAGGCAATCAGTGGGTCCCCACGTGTGGAAATTTCTGGATCCTCCACTGATTAACCATGTTATTTACCCTCGTTCAGTAATAATGGCCTCGGAAGCGGTAATGTCCCTCGGCGCTGCCTTATGTCATTACAGGCATCATGCACCATTATAACAGACCTTGTACATATAACAGGGACATTATGAAAACACCCATTAGTTAATACTATAAGCAATCGAAGCTTTACTGCCACCGTACGATCTTCAACTATGAGCAAACCTATACTATCTAAATGGAAGAAGGATCTTAATACTAAGTATTGAAGACTTGGTCACTTTGATAGGCCGATAATAATAACATGTGAAGATAGTCAGTAAGATAAATTCGTTACACGGTGTGGCAGTGACCTAATACGATATATGGGATCAGTAAATTCCATATGGGGATTCGGGCTTCGCTCTCACCACATATGGAAATTACTGACCCCATATATATCGTATTAGGTCACTAACACACCATGTAACTAATAAAATATCCATCTCAGCTCGGACCATATGAGTATATATATACGAATATGGTCCAAAATACTCATTTAGTCCTGAACATCTAAACTTAACCACAAGACAATATACTATGCTTACTTTCTTTAAATATAGACAAAAAAGACTACTCAAAGCTAAATATTAATATTTATTTAAAATAGGCTAACGGCAATTCTGAACAATAACAAGTCGTGACCAAAACTGAATGTATGCAAGCTTATCAACACAGACTTGTCAAAAGTTCAACTGAAATAGACACATGTTTAACTTGATTTGATATGAACTTTGGATCTTTGGATAAGTCTGATAAATAATATTCAACTTGATAACACATATAAATTCAGTCATTGAAAAACTGTCCTATCTATAAATTTGCGCTATAACATCTCACTAAAAAATGCAATATGTTTATTTAAAAGGACACTGTTATATTTCATCACCATCATTCAAATATGTCTTCAATCGTTAAACCTTGCACCATGTTCATGAATTAGATTGCCTCAAATATTTGTTGTCTTTTATCAAATCATCTATCAATTACTATTATAATTTTGCACCAAGTAGAAGGAGTTAAGGGACAACAGCAATGACTGGTTGGATCGGAATCAGAATATTCAAAAATAAGAACATGTGGTATGATTGACAATAAGACAATTCTCCACCAGAGACCAAAGGACATACAATTTAACACCTTTAGGTCACCGTAGGGCCATCAACAATGAGCAAAACATATCAGTACCACTTAGTAACAGTTATAACATCACAGGCCCCGAAATGACAAAAGTGAAACAATTTTTACAAATGATAAAACGAATTGCCTGATTTACGTATACAAAAAACTTAACCGTAAATAATATACAACAACAAACGACAACAGCAGAACTGCAGTTCCTGCATGACCTGGGACCGGATCATACATAATCTGACGGGGTTAAACTAGTAGCTGACACCAAAACCTCCCGCTAACCTTAGACAGTGCGGTTACAGAACAACATAAGTATAAAGTTTATTAACTATAAATTTAATGAAAAGTGCTTAACCTATCTGATCGATACATGATAGAAAATATCTATAACGAAAGCACAGATCGGACGTAGCAGGGTGGTAAAAAAACCAATAGCAAAACAGACAATAAGTACAGATCTGTGAGTACTCACAGAATAATATTTCTGAGTAGAATAAAACGTCTATATACTAACTGTTATATCACTCACGTAACAGATCTTTAAAATACATACAGCAGGCTTTTTACAAGACTAACCCCACTACACTATGTAAGACATTTGACTTGCTAGCTTTCAAATTATAACAGTTAGTATAAAAACACACAGATCTTGTATTACTGATCTTTGAGTCAGTTTGGTTTCTCTCTCTTCTTAAGTTTTGCTCAAACTACAAAAGAGGGTAAAAAAATCCTTATTTTAGGACAACCACTCATATGAAGAGTGACAGTCTACCAACTTTATCGGCAAAATTTGACTTTTTAATAGATCTTGCCTTGCTGATCATTTTTGGGATCTAAAAAGTTTATTTATCTATTTTAATTCAAATCGTATAAGGCATAACGGGATAAAAATGTTTCTCTCTATATATCATAGTTTTCATGATAATAGGCCAAAATGAACCAAAAAAACGATAAAATTTGTCATTATTGGCACTAACCCCTAAAAAAGAAATTGTCTAACAGTTTTGACCTGTACGGAAAATAGGAAGAGCTCATTAATCCGAACATTTTTGCTCTTTTCTGATTTTCTCTATTTATAACGGTTCAAAAATAATAGATATAAAAAAGAAGATGTGGTATGATTGCCAATGAGGCAACTCTCCACAAGAGACCAAAATGACACAGAAATTAACAACTATAGGTCACTGTACGGCCTTCAACAATGAGCAAAGTCCATAAGACACTTTTTGCATTTTACCCCTATATTCTGTTTATACTCATGTCAGCCTTCTTGATTGGTAGGCGTCGGAAAATATCAGGGCAGATAGATATTGACCTGATGAACTTTTTTATTCTTTCTCAGATTTGTTTTACATGCGTTAGTTTCAGAGATGTAAGCCAAAAAATGCATTTTACCCCCCGTGTTCTATTTTTAGCCATTGCTGCCATGTTGGTTGTCGGGTCGTCGGATACATTTTTCCAACTAGATACCCCAAGGATGAGGGCCCTCATGGGGTTTTTGATTATGTGATTACTTGGCCGTTTTTTAATGATTATTTGATTATTAAGCCAAATATTTCATGATTATTTGATTACCTAGGACTGTATTTTTAGTTTATGATTATTTGATTACTAAAGATAAGCAAATATTTAATGATTATGTGATTATATTGGCAAAAAAATGGTGATTATGTGATTACTAGGACCCCCCCCCCCCCCCCCCATGAGGGGCCTCAAGGATGATAAAGGCCAATTTTGGTTTTATTTGGCCCAGTAGTTCCAGTATAGAAGATTTTTGTAAAAGTTAATGGACGACGACGAATGAAGACGGACGTCAAGTAATGAGAAAAGCTCACTTGGACCATTTGAGAAAGTTGAGCTAAGAAAAAAAGGGGGGTGGGCGGTGTGTGTTTATCTACAACATTTTTATACGAACATCGCATTCAGGATATGAAGCCAGTTGCATCAAACCTTTCCGTTATATTTTATCTGCAAACTGACGCAATGTGCCGTATTTATTTTTGGCGCACATGAAATACTTTTATATATTTTTTTAAGATAAAAGGTATGAATTTGACAGATAAAATGAATTAAAAGAACACAGATATAGAACTAGACATCGTCACTGGGCTTCCAAAATGTTGTTACAAATTTTTCAAATATAAAAAATCTCACTAACAGTTTGAAAATTTTGACAAAATGCATGCTTTGTGAACTTGAACATTTTTGTCGATAGCAGTGAAATAAAAGCTTTGACATTTCTGGAATATCCGAGAACTTTAATTATTTTCAAAAAATAAAGAAATGTACAATTATTTTATTCCCAGAGCCATTATACAACGATTTTCAAGTTTTCATCCAACATTTTGGGAGCAAACTTTACAAACAACTAACATTGGCAATTTTGTAATATGTCTTCTTTAGAATGTTTTGATTGGTCTAACTGTATGCTATTTTGTAATACCAAATATTTCATCCCGCCCAGATCATTTGTGTCAAAAAGTATTTTTACCTAAAAAAAAGTCATATACGACATTTCGGAAGCCCAGCGATAACATAGTTTATAGACGCTAAAATGATTTACATGGTTACTAAAAATTATAATTTAAAAAAATAGAATTATGAAAATTGTCATGATATTCTGATAATGCGAATAGACTGAATTATAATCAGAGTGAAATCTATATTTATATTCACTACATTATCACTTTAGCTTTATACCATAGGGTGACCCACACAAGTTATTGAAACTTATTTCCAGTGGGGTCCTTTTATGGGGATACTTCCAGTTCACACCAAAGGTTGACACATAGAAATAACAAAAAATCATCAACTTATCACAGATAAATGGTCAAAACCTCGGTATAATTAATAAAACAAATCACTATTAGTATTAAAGATGAATTTAAACTTATCCATCAAAAACTTTTTCATTTTTACTTTAAAATTATATTTCTTAGAGCAACTTTAAATTATTCTTGCTTACGAATTCCAGTCTTTTTTTTCCATTATAAAAGATAGTGGTAGATACACACCCTTAAATTCCTGTTATATAAAAGTTTCTACTACTAGATCTAGTATTAAAATTTCATTTCTATCAAAATTAGAAGGCGAATAATATATTGTTAAAATGTTGAACACATGATGTTTAGACTCTATTACTAAAAATAAATTTAAAAAAACAATGTCTCAAATTCAATATATGTCTCACTCTTTCTGGGTTGTAATTGCAGAATAGATTTCACAATCTCATTTTGTGCCACTTGAAGGTTATTCTTCATTTGTTCTGGTATACCTTCATTACAACATGCATATGCACAGTCAAAATAACATTAAATCAGAGAAGAGCACAGTGTTTTCCTAGATTGAAAATTTAGACACTCTTTCTTTCTATTTATATACCTACCGTATATGGAGTTATTTTCTTTCAGAACGATAGGTAATTGTTTTCGAAGAATCAACCCGGACGATACCATGTTTCAATGGAATATGCTCCAAGGCATAAAAAGACCTGTGTGAGGTCATTATTTTCTATGATTAAAATGCAAACTTTAATTTACTGCATTATTCGTCTGATAGTAGTTGACTTGTTGCCGATATGGATTTTTTTTTCAATCTATGATAGGTGTAAAAAATCGTCATTGTCCGCATTCTAATTTTAGAAGGTTCAGGGGCGGATCCAGCCATTTTAAAAAGGGGGTTCCTAACCCAGGACAAAAGGGGGGGGGGTCCAATCACATGTCCCCATTCAAGTGCATTGATCGTTCAAAAAAAGAGGAGTTCCAACCCCCGGACCCCCCCCCCCCCCTCTGGATCCGCGCCTGAGGTTTATTTATTTATCGCTACAGTACAGAGACATTATATTATGTGCGAGATGAATTCTAATGTAAAACTTTAAAATAAAGCCAAATTTAACATATTCGTGTGTAAGATTTAAAAAATCTTATTGATTCATACTGAATAGATTGATTGTTGGTTGCTCAACGTTCAGTGGCAAATATTTCATGCATGTTCAGGACGATACACACTGAATATGGAAATCATATTATGTATTGATATTCGTTTTCGTGTTACATATACATGTATCACGATTTCGTTCTCCCTTCGTGTCAGTTTTTAACTCGTTTACATTTATGTATACCGGTCAAATGATCATCTAATAAAATATTCTTATATTCTATTGGATAACATTCACGTACCTCACAATGGGGTCGGTCTTGGTGGGGTGGTTGGGGTATATATCAATTATCTGTTAAAAAATGTATTGCCATTCAAAAGAAAATAATTCTGAATAATTCATTTGATTCAATCAAAATTATTGAGAAAATAATCACTTATCTGAGAGAGAAATGTCATTACAAGTAGAAAAAACGAACAAAACATTGTACATATAGCACCCCCTTTCAATAAACAAAGCTGATACAATAAATTACTCACAAAGTGTCTTGTATTTTTCATACACCATTATTGGATGGTAACAATTCTGACACCCCTCGGTGTGTTCTACGACAAGAAAACCCTTAAAGTATGCATGATATATATGTATTTAATTTCGTTTGAAATAGGGTTTTTTCCGTTTGCTATTTGTAGTTATTAATTATAGATGGGAACTAGTATAACTAGTTCGGATACTGGTTTTGTAACAGTATGTACTATTTATAAGTTTGATGTTAGGTGCAAGAGGAAAGTTTTGGCGGTTTTTATGGGTGGGGTTTAATGGTACTATATAAAGTTTGGGATTTAAATGTATTAGTATCGAAGGTGCTCGTAGTTACGTCGAATTTAAGTTGGTTACATAGGTATATGTGCAGTTGCTGCTATATTTATCGATGTTACTGCGAGTAATTAATCCTATATCTGTGTTTGTCTTGTTTATAGCCTATTGAATTTAGAGATTAAATACTTTAAATTCGGACGAGCAGGGCGAGGGAGAATTTAAAACATAAATATTGAAGCATTTGATTGACTTATCCCTAAGAATTGACCATTAAATCAACAGTCAGAAACTGATCAATTATTGTTTCCAAATATTTTACAAAAGTGTTGGATTCAACATTATTACCATTACAGAAAATAGCAAAATAACCGGTGAGGACCAAAGTTTACGACCAAGACCAAAAATTATACTCTCCGTCTTTAATTGGGGTTAATTGATTGTCATATAACCCTGATGGCATGATTCCAACATTCTGGATTGTTTATGCGAGATGACTCCAAGGACTATATTGGAAAATACAAAAAATAAATACTTCATTTTTTTACTAATTGGCGGGAATGCAATGTGCCCTTTGAAGTGATATTTTATGAAATACTTCTTTTCTATTTAGTTTTTCTATTAATTGTTTTTTTTATAATTTCGAAATACATTGTAAATGGGACAAATAATATCCAGCTGAATAAAATATATGAATAAATTCCGACATTTACAGGTCTTAAACAAAACATAGCATAAGACTCAAACTTTAAAGTCACTGTAAAGATGTAAAAACTGAGGAAACACATCAAATATAAGGGGAGAACAACAGAAACACTAACATGCAAGAAACACAGAAACAAACTATTAAATAACACTAGCCACTTTCCTGACTTGGTACAGGACATTATAAGAAAAAATGGTGGGTTGAAACTTGTTTTGGGCTAGCCAAACCTCCCGCTAGAACTCTGCTATATCCTTCTCCTGGCGTTCCTTCATGTCCAAGAATCTCTTGGCCAAATCGGATCGAGCCAGGCCAGCACATTTAGTTGCTACACCAATGATAGTTTTGGTGTTATCTAGTTTTTTCTTAATTTCCCCATCAATGTCAGAAATTTTATTGTCTAAGAATTTGACGGACTCAATAAGAAGGGTCGTTTTGGTTTCCTTCAGCTTGGTTGTCCATATTTCTGCCAGTTCCTTTGAATAATCTCTATTCAGGAGGTCCGGTCTACAATCAAGAAGGATTTTGCAGAATCGAGGAATGTTCCCATCCTCTTGCAGGCCATAGGCCAGTCCCTCTCTGGCCTTAGCTATGACCAGTTTGCTCTTCATAATAATCCTCAAATCCCTGACTGCGCCAGATTGATTCAAACACATAAAATTTATAAATAGCATATATAATACAAACTTGATAATTTCTTATCAGAAGAAATCTATCTCTTTATAAACATGATTATAGATTATGTGAAATGATAATTGCAGGACATTAGTGAAACCAATATATTTCGATATGGTTCCGAACATGAACCTTGCAATGTATTATAAAAACAATGTTAGTAATTGTGTGAAGATGAAGAGGAAGCCGTGGACGTTGGGTTTCGATTTATTTTAATTGCTTCAATTACAAAAATTCTATTTTGGAAATTCAAGTCTAGAGCATATAAAGCAAACTTCGAAATCTTGTAATTAGGGTCTCTTAACTTCTCATCAGTTTATCAACTTTATATTCTCATCTGGGGTCAAAATGAATCTTGAAATTTTAAAGAATATAATTGAAAAGCTATTTGCCATTTTCAACAATTAATTGGATAGTGTTATAAATGACATAAAGATGCCCCTTTAGAATTCTTAATCTTCATAGATAGATTCATGATATATGCCAGTGCAAATAGCTAGAATAAAACCGAAACTAAAATGCTGAAAAAAAATAATATTATGTGTGTTTAAATATGCATTTGCGTATAACAAATGAGAAGTTCAGCAATGACATACGGAGAAAAATCAACAAAATGCTTACCCTTATTTCAATTCGTACTCTTCTTTGAATTAATTTTCAGTATCCAATATAGAAATTCAGTGTTCTAATTATCAAAACGAAACTAAATTACTGATTGGTGCAATTCCTCACGTGTTAATTTCGTAATGGTGTTATTAATAAATTTAAACGACGATTGACTTTTTGGAAATTGCATTTTACCTATTTGAATAGAATACCTACAAGTGTTCCTATGTTCTTCCGAAGAACTTTATTTATGACAATATTTTTATACAACACCCTGACATTTTCATGCAAATAGTATGCTGCAAAAAGGTCAAAATGATTAAAGAAATAAAATAGTTGACATAGATAAAAAGTATTATCTGCCAAAATCCAGTTTTGCAATCTGCTATTGTGAATCAAAGTATGTTATCATCTCTTTAAATAATACCCCTACTAAATTTATTACCATGGTTTCATGGATTGGAAACCTCTTCACTTTTGATAATGTTGTCTGACCTAAATTCACGTCAAAAAAGTCGGGAACAGATTTTTCTTTAACAATAAGATTTATAAATTAAAAACCAAGTGCACTTCGTTTCATAAATATCACCGATACGTATTTTTATTTTATCTATCACCCTATTCATTCAATTCTAGGCCGAAGTTCATGATAACTAAGATAGATCAGAAAGAACATTATTTTTAATATGTTATGAATCTTAATTTTCGACAATCTAGCATTTTCTTTTACAGAATATTACTAAAATGTCGAAATGGAGATTATATTGATGACCAATTGAATGATGTAATTAAACTATCAATAATTACACAAATGTTAATCTCATTTCTCATATTAAGGGATGTTTTATGTTTAAGAAAATTTCAGCAAGTTAATATCGTGAAGATTATAGAAGATATATCAGTAGTGTGCTATAATGCAAACCCCCTTTGCGATTTGGTGTATCGAACAAGAACAATGTGTAGTAGCTGATAGTAAACTACGAAATTTATACATTATAAGGCATAGAAAGCAATGTCAGACGTACGAAAAAATCATTCCTAATAAAATTTGTATGACATTTTTTAAGGCAACGTTACAGACTAAAAATTTGTATAAAATAGTATTTGTTACTGTCGTGCTACATCTAAACGATACTGAGATTCGATATAGCCTTTGTGTGCTAATGCGGCGTAAAACAACCAACAATCAATCAATCATCTGTTGGCCATACACACACACACTCTGTTATACACGAAAACCGTTAATTTCCATTATGCATTCATGTCTACTGTCATAGTACATATCTTTGCAAAAAGACAATAGTAAAATATCACAAATCAAAAGCTAGATAAACCAAAATCATTAAATAAATTGTATATATCTATTGCATCAGAAAAAAAATGTTCGAAATTGCTTTGTAAAGAATATATCCATTCATTGGAACGAGATTTTAATACAGTCTATTTAGTATATATATATATATGTTTGTAAGTTACGACTTTCTCTTGATTCATATGTAGGATTTAAATCCACTTTCTATTCATAACAGGTTGTCGTTATTGCACCATTTTCACAATAATTTGGTTATTTGAGCTCACAATTACGTGAGGGTTAAAGAGGGAAAGTTTATTGCAAAAGACATCTAAATAACATTTTGAGATAAAGACACAATGTATAATTGTTGTGTCAATTTTTACATGATGAATTAAATTTGAATTACCAGTGGTCTTTAAAAAGTTAAAACAAAACGTTATAAAGATTTATGTTTCGAAACGTTTTTTTTTTTATTTACCTTCATCTGGAACGTTCAATGACGAATATTTGGAAGCTTTAGATTTATAACAAAAACCTAATCAGTTGAAGCGCTATATAACCAAAAGGGTAATAAAAATATCCAAAGGTCAAATTTGCCTGAGGGAGTTGAAACCTGAGCTAGTTTCTAACAATTTCAAAATTATTAACGGACAGTTTTAGAAAGATTTGTAAAAAAAAATCGTGTCAGTAACGAAGTTCTGACTATTTAGCTGATGATACCATCGAGACTGATTATCTACCAGCAGAGGTATTGATCCAGTGCTGTAAAAAATATGACGACTTATTAACTCAATCTTTCTGGGGTACATTGTTATTTGCTAAAACATATTATCAGTTGTATATCTTCTTTTCAGTCATTTTATTGTTTCTATATTTTCGGACAACTTATCATATTTGAAAAACGGAAGTATGATCAATGTAAAAATATATAGCAAACATGATGAAAATTAAAACAACACGTTATATTAACTGCATGCGTACAATATGTTTCTAATATTACTCGTGAAGTACAATCATCAAATTAAAGGCACCAACAAAACATGATCCCAAAAATGTCAACTGTTCCTCTATCTTGGAACGTAACCTCACAATACATATTTAGATATTGAGTTTTTTAGACTGTTGATTTTCTTTGGTCGTTTTTCGATGTTTTTACCTTGGCATTGTTCCTTTGTCTTCCATTGATGAGTTTGATTAAACCAAACTCCGTTTTGAGTTTCCACTTTCGTATCAAAGTAAAGACAGGCGGATAAACACGAAACATGGTAAGAAAATGAGGAAGTAATAATCAAAATGAAAATAAAAACCCTTACGTCGGAAAGAACAAAAACAGACATTTTTACAACCGTATCGAAAAGAAAAGAAAAAAACAGACATTTTTACAACCGTAACAAAAACGACAAAAAGACAAACAACGTTCCGCTAACTCTACACGACCTAATCAATACCAAACAAATGCACATAAATGTGCCTCTGGTTTCGAAATGATTTTGAATAACACAATATGATATTTGTAACTTACAAATGATTAAGCCACATAAAAACGATAAACGGCAAGTCTTGAATAGTTTCTGTATATATTTGCACATAATTAAAAAAAAAAATGCTTTGAAGGTACGATTCTCTATTTGTGTGTGTAGTATAAGTGGAACTTTATTATTTCTTCGATATCATAGAAGGGGAATTCAAGACAAAACCGAAACTAACGGAAATCTCCCAAAATGGATTGAAACGAAATGGATCGATGCTTTCAGAAGTTTTAGGTTTCGGGTAACAAAGACAAAAAATAGATTTTCAATAAGTTGAAATCTTTTTTTCTTATTAAACTTTTCCCCTTGATGCCTAACAAAGGGGTCCCAAAAACGAGTCACGAAATTCTAAGTGCAAATGAAATTGAGTGCATTCAATTTTTGTCAACAGTTTAAGAATAAATCAATCGATCTTAAGGGTCTTTTCTCATGTATAATCTCGGTGAAGTGTCGTTATTTCTCCTTTATCATAGTAAATATTTCATGATAAAACCGAAACTAAAGGAACTCCTGAAAATAATTTTAAAAAGTTGCATACACGCATAGCAATTACAAAATCCGTCAATGACAATCTTAAAAAATAAATAACAATGATACATACCTTAATTATATATTATACTTTTCTTTAAACTCATTTTCTATATTCGATATGAATATTGAATGCAATAGAAGCAAAACGAAACTTAATTATTGATTGGTTTGATTCATCACGTGGTGATTGCGTAATGTTTTAATATATTTCAAAACGATAGTAGACTTTTTGGAATTGTAGTTTATGTTTTACCTCTGTGCGTTCTTTAAATAATAGAACTTTAACGACCTACTGAAATAATAATTTATGAATTGATGCATAACGAAACGTCAAATAAATAATAAGTCATGTAACTTCAAGATTTTTTTAAAGGCTATAAAGATCTATAAATACATTTCCTATTTGTTGTTTTATGCTACTTATATTTTTTCATTTAATATCTAATACTTAATTACTTATTATGTCTGTTTGTTTTGTTCAAACATTGTTGTCAATATACCAGTAATGGAATTTTTTGCGACTGTCATACAAGTAAGAAGTTTAGCAAGCTACAAAACCAGGTTTAATATACCATTTTCTACTTTAAAAAATGCCCGTACCAAGTCAGGAATATGACAGCTATTATCCATTTGTTTGATGTAAAAACTTTAGATTTTTTCGTTTGATTAGAGACTTTTCGTTTGGAAATTTCTTTGGAGTATTTTTGTGATTTTACTTTTGAATAAAACTTTGGTTTGGGATAATCTCAACAGTAGTGTCCAGCTATGGGTATGGATCGAAATCAAATCAATTAATACTGTTGTGTTTTGTAAAATAAATTTTGAGACAAATACGTTGATTTTCTTCTAAAACGGATTAAAATAAATGTCACCTTTTGAAAATCGTTGAAATATGAAAGAATAACTATGACGAGGGCATTTTTAAAATATGTTCTATAATATTTTAAGCAAACTTTTTATCCAATCATTTCTGAATACATTTTTATGGGGGTCCATAAGTTTAAACGGTAATTTGACCTTTATTATGAAGCATTTCTTGAAAGGTCTTCTTTGAGTATTTTATTTACTGTAAATAAATGAGGGTAGAAATGCCGTTGACCGTCAAGCGTAAAACAATTCTTTAACGTCAATTAAGCCTTCGATAACACATATCGATGAGTACTTTTATTATTGAGTGTTCCAGACTGTACTTGAACTTTTTTTTTTAAATGTTATAGTACTTAAAAGGTATTTTCCATAAATGCGCATATTTGTGCATATGGAGTTTGAATTTATTTGTACACAAAATATGTGGGTAGCTTATAAATGATTAAGCCACATAAAACAATTCACGGATTTTCTTGAATAGTTTCGTTATAATATTACACATAACAAAAAAAAGTACTTTACAAAATTACGAGTTTTTTTTTTATTGTGTGTAATATTGCTGAAACCTTATTATTTCTTCTATATCATATATAAATAGTGAGATTTCAAGATAAAACCGAAACCAAGGGAAGTCCTCAGAAAGACTTGAAACAAAATGGGCCGATGCTTTTAAGTAATTTTAGGTTTTTAGACAAAAAATAAACATTCGATAATTTGAATTTTTGATTTTTTTTTCTTACTGGTTAGAAGCGAATCACGAAACTAAGTGCAAAGAAATTGAGTGTGTTCAACTTTCTCGACAGTTTTGAAATAAACCAATCAATCTTAAGAGTCCTTTTTTTATGCATAATCTTGATGAAGTTTCAATAATTCGCCTATATCCTAGTAGATATTTAAAGATGAAACCGAAACTAACGGAACTCAGAAAAATAATTTTAAGTTTCATACACGTATAACAATTGTGAAATGACACATGCCTGCTTTATATATAATACTTTAATACTCATGTTCAGTACTCAATATGAATATTGAAGAAATAGATCCAAAAAGATACTAAGTTACTGACTGGTTTGGTTTATTACTTAGTGATTGTGTAATGTTTTTATTTATAATTAAAAACGAAAGTAGACTTTTGGGAATTGTGTATTTCTTTATTACTACAATGCGGTTTTTTTTTTTAAATAGAATTTTGACGATCTCCTGAAATAATAGTTTCATTTTTTTCAAATTTACATATACTATGTTTACTTATGAATACTTGTACAATTTGCCAAGAACCAGTCTCGTCAAACTGTAAGAATTTTGCTATATCCAATCAACTATTTGTTTAAACTCATAATTACTAATGGCTACAAACCCGGCATTGTATATTTTCTAATTTGTTCTAAATTGGTTTTTTTTTCTTTCATATATCTTATTTAGAAATGGTTTCTGCTTTGTTTTTTAGTTTTTATGTATTGAAGCATAATGATATGTTAAATATATAATAAGCATCCATGGTATTTTTGATTAATTTTAAGGGTATAAGATACACTTCTTATTTTTGTTCTCTTTGTATTCTATTCTTATTTTATTTTGCATTTTTCATAATATGTTATTCATTGATTAATTTTAATTAACTGGGCGGGGTAAAACCGGTCCGCTTCATATGCCAGTTAGGCTGCAACCATTTGATTTTCTGGGGGTGGGAGTGGGGCTGGGGCTGGGAGCAGTATATCTAATATATATGTTCCTAAGTGGGGCTATGAAGGCGAAAAAAAAAGTTTGTCAGAAAAAAAATCCATAGCCCCCCCCCCCCCCCCCCCCCCGAAAATCAAACGGTTGCTGCCTTAATCTATAGACAGTTAATTTGGGATAAACTCATCAATAAAGTGTCCAGTTATGATCATTGATCCAATTTATATGATTTTTTAAACGCTATATGTGTATTCACAAGTAAATAGCGAGACACAACTGTTGATTTTCTAATAAAACAAAATTTAAAAACATGTAAAAATTGTCACATTTTGGAAATTGTTGAAGTATGAAATATTAACTTTGACGAAGGCAGTATTATAATATGCATATATGCATATGCATGCACACATGCAGTTTTTGTATAGCATATTAAGCAACCTGTTTGTCTTCCATTCATTCCTGAATACATCTTTTTGTTGGGGTAGGGGCATAAAATGTAAACGGTACTTCGAACTTATTCATTTCCTTTCTTACACAGTTAGAAGAATTATCTATATAAATCTTCCTTAAAGATGTTACTTACTGTATATTAAGGTCATTATATGTAACAGAAGGACATTATTTTTAAAAGGTTTAAGTAACAAATGGAAATAAATTGCAAACAAGATTATCCAAATAACCATTGTGCTATACAAACACTTATCTTTTTATTTGTTCTTTCCTATTCATATAGTTGTTTATATAAAGAGGGTGGGTGAGTGGAAAAGTTACAATATCTTTCTATTTGGAGGTTTTATATTTTCCCCATCTTTTTATCTATTGTGATCTATTGGTCCGAGAACACAATTAATTCGTAGTGCATTTCTTTTAGAACATAAATGAAAATTTAAAAAATCCCACCTGCGCTTTCTCAATGAAATTTTTACAGTGTGTTGTACTACTTTTGGGACAAATTATATCAAAATTATAGAAAATTTCATCGCCTCTAACTCAAAATATGGACAATGTTGTGTTTAGGGTGTCTTGAAATTTTTTGACAGCTTCCCAAGTGCTAAATTTTAACCTTTTTCAGCTGGACCAAATCACTACTTTCCTGTAAAATTCAGGACCCAAATTTTTTTACAGTGTTATTTCACCTCCCTACTTACAATTTGAGGCATTAAACATGGAGAAATAAATTTGGAAGGGGTATAAAAATTAATGGTAAGTAACCCACTGTTAACACTAGGGACTATATTCGTGAACAACGAATTAACGAATTTCAAGGGACGACAATTGTGGTCTCGGACTTATTACCTTTTCTGTGATTTTAATATAATTTTGAGAAGCGGTTAAACATACACGAGTAGCTCTAGATTTGGGGGGGGGGGGGGGAGAGCGGTATAAAGGAAGAAAAATCAGGAGGTATATATTTTTATTTGCTATGTTTACATTTTTAAAATCAGGTTTAATAATTAGAAAGGTTTTAATCAGCATTATGCAATAGCCGATACTATAGAATAATTGCGCTATAGCACATATAAATGCTTTAAATTGTATACTATTGTATGCGCCATCTATGATTAGTTTATGTCATATCATACACTTAGCTCTTTTGTATAGTTGTTTTATTACACTGATAGGTGATTAAAAATCATTAGTAATAATTATAACTGCATTCATCCTTAATACACACATCTTCAAAAAGCTTATATATATATATAGACTATCATTATGCAAATAAAAACGTAAACTTCATCCAATCAGTCGAACAAAATTGATTATACGAAAAAGGAAATTTACTGTAAATCAAGATGAGTCTTATTCAAAGATCTTATCAAAGATAAATTGTTCAACAACTTCTGAAGTCTTTTTTGAAGTTTTTTCTGTTGTTTCTTAATTTTGTTTTGGTGAAAAACCAATATGATCACTTTTCATTATTAAGATATATGGTAAATATTCAGGAACTTTTGAATAAAATGTAAGTATAGATTCACTCTGCAATACACGGTATTCAGCCTTTCCTACTTATGCAACAGTAGTAGCTAAAAAAATAAGCCGGTAATGTAAAAACAAACCTAAAAAACTGAACTCCTAAGGTTTGAGTTTTGATCTACCAATTCTTCATATTGTAAATAATTTAACCTTGGGTAGTATTCTTTTGAGACTGTTATTACATTGCAAGTATATACAAACAGTAACAATTTTTACTGAAAAGCAAACGTTGCCTTACTCATTTGCAAGAAGAATGTTTTTGATAGGATATATTTTAAGATTTAACTAGTCAGAATTTACAGTGATGTTTGTTGATTTTGAATGTCATATGTCGTTAGACACTGTTTCTTAGGATTTAGATAGTAAATTTTCTGTAGTTCTCTTTGGTACAAACAACAAATATAGATGAACTGCTGTAATTATCAGCCTCGTATCTGTGATATAAAATGGCAAAAGGTTGGATAGTGCCAACATGGTAACCGTTAACAAAAATATCCGATGGGTATAGTCTTTTGAGACTTGGAACACAAAGAATTGCTAAGACATTTTTGAGTCATATTCCACAGAGATTTTTAATGACAACGGTGCCTTTCTCACTATCTAGATATGTTTTTGTAAAGTAATAAACTTTTTAGCTTCTATATGTAGTACTTTTATTATGTTAATATTACTAATTTCTTCAAGATCACTATTGTTTTTTATTCTGCTAATTTTTCGCATGTATTCAACAAACATAATCAATACGCAAAATCCCTACCATATTTTAACTATAACAGGCATAACTATCACGTGACAAAATGTGAAACAATTCAAACTAGAAAACCAACCCCCTGAAAAAAACAAGAAATGATGACAAATAAAATAATGAGATATACCTTTCCAACTCATACGGTATTCAAGAGCTTGCAGCTGCTACCAAGACTTTATAAAACTGTAGAACTTTAAAATGTATCGTCCCTTTTCTATGAAAGATCCATCGGAAGATACCAAGATCTTAATAATAAATATTTAGTATCAACTTCATAATTTATACATGAAGGTCTTGAAATAAAGATTCAAGGTACTGATGCTGTTTTATCATCTTAAGTACTATATTATCATCAAATAGCATAATTTTATTTGTCGTTATAAATTATTTATCATTACTGTTTATCATTTTAGATCATTTGTGATAATATCCTTTTTACGTGGCTCGATACTTATACATACCACAAGTGTAATGTGCTTTGGTAATGTTTTGTCTTTCATTTGTCTGTATGTATTTTTTTTTTTTTTTTTTTTTTGACATATTTGTTTGTTTTATAGTGATTAAGAATGTTATATGTTATTCAGGTCTGAGACCTGAATTACACATATATTACGGATTACCCCCGACTTAATGTTATTTTCTAGTGCAGGTATATCTGTTGAATATTCACATTGCAGCATGTATACTCATCACATGTTTACTGTTTCTTTAATATTTTGAGTACTCTATTTAAATGCACCTTTATTCTTGACAAATTTTTAACCGTTAAAAAACAGTTTCAATAAAGTTTTTTTAGATATCTTATTTTGTGTTTGTATGTGTGTCTGGCTTTGTTATTTACAACACGGATATCATTGAAAACTCAACTTGATATGTTCGGCATACGTAAAGGATATTCTAATGTGCTGTGAATATAATTTTATTGTGTATGTAATAATTTATTATAACACTTTTAACATTAAATTAAAGTATTAAAAGTGTAAAATGCGTGATTTTGTATTAAAAACGTACTATTGACAAAACACGTCATTTTTTCCCCTCTGTGAGCCTCTGACATTCCGCTGTGTTCTGAATAGCTTTTGATTATGTCACATTGTAACCGGTTTATGATGACGTTTTTGAGGTTCCAATTGGGGATTAAAAAATCATATATACCCGGCAGTTTCTTGAATATATACTGACATATCTGTGTTGTTATCCAATCACAAATTAACCTCGACACATTTGTAATCCGTAAAATAACACAATATTTACTGCATTACCCATCTTCTGACATTTGACCTATTATGTCTTGTTGTTTTGTTCACACATTGTTTACAATATGCTAAAATTGTATGCGACTGTCATAAAAAGAGGTTCATCTAGCCATACAAGGTTTAATCCACCATTTACATAAGAAAATACATGTACTAAGTCAGGTATATGGCAGTTGTTTTCCATTCGTTTTATATATTTGAGCTTATTTTTTTGACATTTGATAAGGGACTTCCGATTTAAATTTTCCTTGGAGTTTTTTATTTTTGTTATTTTACTTTTTTTACTCTCCCAACGATACTAACTTTAATACAAGCTCGTGGGTGTGGACCTGATCATACAGAATGAGGTGCAGTTCGACACTAACTATCTTTTCGCTGATGCTCGATGCCAAAATT
This sequence comes from Mytilus edulis, assembly GCA_019925275.1. Taxonomy (NCBI): domain Eukaryota; kingdom Metazoa; phylum Mollusca; class Bivalvia; order Mytilida; family Mytilidae; genus Mytilus; species Mytilus edulis. The sequence goes on from CM034357.1 coordinate 16,014,923, forward strand.
CTCGTGGGATTTTGTCTGATGCTTGGTCCGTTTCTGTGTGTGTTACATTTCAGTGTTGTGTCGTTGTTCTCCTCTTATATTTAATGCGTATGGATTTATGAGTTTTGAACAGCGGTATACTACTGTTGCCTTTATTAATCTTAAACCCTCTTATAATTTCCAAAAGCTTATACAACCAAATCTGACCTTAAATATAAGCACACCGGACTAGATATTTATCAAAGATACCAGGATTATGATTTAGTACGCCAAATGCGAGTTTCGTCTACATAAGACTCATCAGTGACGCTCATATAAAAAAAGTTAGAAAGCCAAACAAATACAAAATTGAAGAGCATTGAGGATCCATAAATCCAAAATTTTGTGCCAAATCGCCTAAAGTAATCTATATAAAAAAGAAGATGTGGTATGATTGCCAATGAGACAACTATCCACAAAAGACCAAAATGACACAAATATGCCTGAGATGAAAAAATCTTTAATTTTTCGAAAAATTTAAAAGCAGAGATCTGCATGAAGAGACTATATTTGAATCATTAAACCGACACAAAGCAACACGAATAGACTACCAAAACGATTTAAGATACAAAATACCGACATACCGCAAGTGTTGCATGTAAACTAGACATCTGTAGGTTTAGGTCCGACAAGATTGTCATTCTGGTACAGACGAAAATCATGACTAGTAGAATTTGAAGAAGTAGATTGGCAATCTTCAGTTGCTGTTCTAATATAATAATTATACAGGCTCTTGTTCCTTGTGCATCTTGGAACGCAAGACCCGAGATTCTGCTAACCTCGAAGTCTGATTCAAGCTCGTCTAACAGGTACTTTTGACATCTTTACCTATTATGTCTGTTTGTTTTCTTCACACATCGTTGTCAAAATAACTGAATATTATGCCACTGTCATACACGTCAGATGTTTAGCTTGCTTTAAAATCAGGTTAAATCCACCATTTTCTACATAAGAAAATGCCTGTACCAAGTCAGGAATGTGACAGTTGTTATCCATTCGTTTAATGTGTTTGAGCTTTTGACTTTGCCGTTTCATTAGGGACTTTCCGTTTTGAACTTTCCTCGGAGTTCAGTATTTTTGTGATGTTATTTTGACTGTTTCCAATTCTGCTGTTGACTTTTAAGCGATCTTCAATCATTTGTTTTAGTGCTTATAACTCTTCTCCTTTATTTCATACAAATATCAAGGATTTTGGAATATTCGTCACTCTCGACTGCACGCTTCATCTTGGATACTTTATAGTGAATTTCAGAATTAGACTTAGGGACGACATCAAAAGTTCAATGAAGGATAAAAAAATTAATTCACATAGTTTTTTTCACTGACCCCCCTACCCCCCTCTTAACTTAATTTGGGAAAAATTGATTGACCCATATGGATATATGTAAAAATCAATGTCGGATAACCAAATCTTGCAGCACTTCAACCCCCCACCCCCAAACTATTTGAATTAATGAGATGAAGATAAATTCAGAAAAGCGCTGCGGAAGCATGACATTATCGAACGTGTTATTTTTCTGGATTCATTTATTTCAATTGTTCTTTAATGATTAAAGAAACGAAATGAAATATACATATTTTTTTATGAAATAACAAACAAATAAATGTGTAAATAGGTACAAAATGGCATACATATAAATCTTTCATAAGGTACAAATACATACATATACTTTCCAAGAGGTATAAAAAAGCATACTATTAGTTAAATAGTGTTTAAGTGACCTAATATAATAATGCGGGGTCAGTATATTCCATATGGGGTGAGAGCCAACCTGTATATATCATATAAAGTCACTAGCACACTATGTAACGAATTTATCATACTGACTATCTATAATAATAATAATAATAATAATTGTTAATCTCACACAAGGCATTCACACATTTAAATGAATAATTCATATAACAAGCAATGCATATAGAACAATATTCAATAGATATGTACACAATTACAAATATATATATATATACACAAGCATGAACACAGACTGCAGAACTAGCATGGCAAGAATGTCCTAAAAAGGTTTGTCTACTCATTTTGTTTTATGATAAAGAGATTAGCACATTTCATCTTAAAGCTTTCTTTATGTCTTAAATCCTTTACATCATTTGGCAAATTATTCCAAGTGATTAGACCAGAATATTGAAAAGTCTTTTTGAAGTATTCAGACTTTGGCCTTGGTATATGAAGATGTCCAGATGTCTGTTTACGAACAGAATAACTATATAGTTCACTGCACGCAGTAAATTTACTTGTAAGATAATCTAGCGCTAGTCCATTCATACATTTAAACATTAAAATGGCTCGAAAATATTTTATCCGAGTAAAAATGGTCATCCAATTAAGTTCTTTGAACATTGATATTGATGGATAATCAAAAGGCTTATTCAAAATTAATCTTGTTTTGCGCTTCTGTAGTTTATGAATCCGCTCAATGTTACAATTTGCGGTAAAACACCATATGGTGCAACAATAATCAAGTATTGGTAATATATAAATATTATAAAAAAGGATAAGACCTTTGCGAGGTAAATATCGTTTTAATCTTTTTAACAGGTATAATCTGCTTGAAAATATTTCACATACTTTATCTATGTGAATTGACCATGATAGATTTTTATCAATATGGATACAAAGAAGTTTTTCCACTTTCACATTGTCAAATGCAGTTTGATTTTGCGATAATTCACAGAAGACATCGTTACAATTCTCAAGTTTTCTCTCAGATCCCATAAGTATACATTTGGACTTCTTGTTATTTATTATCATATTGTTTTTAGCACACCATTCAATTACGTTTTCAAAGTCTTTGTTTAAATAAGAGTTTAAGTTTGAAATAGATTTGGACGATATATATGCAATCTTTATTTGTTGAATTTAGACACTAGAGTTGTCTCATTTGCTTTCATAACAAATCTTCTTATTTCTATATTAAAGTGTTCAAGTGTTCAATTTTAAGAACCTTCTTCAATTGGTCTGCACTAAAAAAAATAATGCAAACAATAACTATCAAGAACCTTGATATACAAATATTGAACAGAACTTTCAATACTTTTTGATAATCAAACAGTGCCCAAGTCGTAGATCCACTACTAACCGGATATTGAATTAAGCCCCGCCTCCCTACTAACCTAATATTGAATATACACGGTCTCCACGCGGACGCTTTTAACCAATCATATTCCTAGAAATGTATAGGAGGTAAGATAAATATTAATATTCCATAGGGTACAACAATTACATATAAATAAATCTTCATTAAGGTACGAAACGGCATACATATGAATCTTTTATGATTTACGAAACGTCATATATTTACATACTCCATCCGGTATGAAATTACATAATCTTTCTCAAGGTGCCAAATGACAAATATATAAATTTTCCACGAGGTACAAAATTGCATACATATGAATCTTCCTTAAGGTACGAAATGGTTTACATAGAAATAAACAGGAATTACGAAAATGTCATGGTACAAAATGTGCTTTGGCAATGTCCGAAAAGATTGTAATTCCGAAGTGCATATACTGAATCATCAAAACCATCTTTATATTTCTGTATGATTCCATATCGTATAATATTAGGGTGGTGGAAAATTTAAAAATCTTCATGACTTGACAAACAGGAATATAAATGGTTTAGGGATTGAGATCTCGACCATTTACAAAATATTTTAACATTTCAAAGGACAGGGTGGTGATTACCATTTTGGGGTTAACATGTATATCATTTAAATCATCTTGGGAGGGCAAACCAGCATAATTTATATTTTAACGGCCGTTTGTTTTAAACATCGCAGACTCTAATGTAACTACATTACAGTTGTCAAATCTGAAATATTTAGACCGTTCAGTGCTGTTTATTTGGAATTCTTATTGACGCAATCTTTCTTGTAACATCATAATTATCGACACCGTTAAAGCTTTAGAATTGTGCTTGTTCATATCGCACATTATTATTTTTATTTAAAGCATATATTTGAACTCTCTGATGTAATTAGTCATTATAACCTATGTCATATTCAACAAATTTTTAGAATGGTGCAAGCGTCTTAACTGATGTTCGGTTTGCCTTTTTTATTGTATAAATTTCAAGATTTAGTAAAAGTTTAATCCAAGAAGACTTTTAAAGATGATTCATTTAACATCAGAATCTGACTGACGAAGGATATCTGTTATCCGAAATATTTATAAATAATTACATTTATAGTTCCTTTTTGTGTTATTGGTGTTATGTACACTTTTTAGGCGTTTATATAATTTATTTTATTGTGTACATGTATCGTTACTTGTAACGATCCAGCGCCCTCGTGGGAAAAATCGTTGACTATTATTCAGACGTTTTATATATATATATATATATATATATATATATATATATACATGGTTTAGTAGTTGGGATCCTGACCACTTACATATTAGAACTTTCTCAAATCACAGGAGTCGGGAATATATATGGCTTAGGGGTGGGGATCTGGACCACTTACAATATGAGGGTAAAGGTTACCCCGTTGTACTAACCCTTTATTTCATTTTCAATTATAAAGATTGTGTCTATCACTAACTGTTTTCAAGTTTAATCATTCCTAAACTAAAACATAGTACAATCCCATAGGGTTCTTTATTATGTTGAGGATAAATAAAGACTATCCCCGTGACCGCGGGAATGATACATGTATTTTTTAAGCTATTTATTGACGGTAGAATTTAAAGAAAAAAACCTTCTGATACGAAAAAAAATATAAAGCAACTCAATTGTTCTAAGACAACAGTGACTTTTCATTGCACTTTGATCTCTTCCTCGTCTCTATTTTCAACACTATCCAGTTTCTTCATGCAAGCAACAACCATCAAGTTAAAATTACTACTTCTATACATTTCAGAAATAAGCAACATGCCAAACAAATGGTTGAATATCAATGTTTTGCTTTGCTGTCCAGTAATATCTTTACCACCTCTATATGAGAAGTATAACAAGCAATATTCAAAGGAGATGAACCGTCATCTGTACATATATTTATGTCTGCCTTGTTGTCCAGTAATAACTTTACTAAATCTATATGATTTTCCTGACAAGCAATAAACAAAGGAGATGCTCCTCTATTTGTACACTTATTGATGTCTACCTTTTTATCAAGTAATAGCGTTATTACTTCTATTTGATTAAGACAACAAGCAATGAATAAAGGAGTTGTACCATCATTTAAACACCTATTAATGTCTGCTTTGTTGTCAAGTAATACCTTAACTATCTCTTTATGATTAAATTGACTAGCAATAAATAAAGGAGTTGCTCCATTATTCGTACACTTATTAATGTCTGCCTTATTGCCAATTAATAGTTTAACAACCTCTATACGATTATCCTGACAGGCAACATACAAAGGAGTTGCTCCTATTTCTGAACACTTATTTATATCTGCATTGTTATCCAGTAATATCTTTACTATCTCCATATGATTATCCTGACAAGCAATATACAAAGGAGATGATCCATTATCTGTACTCTTATTAATGTCTGCCTTGTTATCAACTAATATCTGTACTATTTCGATATAGTTTTCCTTACTAGCAATACACAAAGAAGATGCCCCATTATCCCCAGTCTTATTAAGGTCTGCCTTCTTGTCTACTAATAACTTTACTATCTCAATAAGATTCCTCTCACAAGCAAAACACAAAGGAGATGCTCCATTATTCTGACATATATTAATGTCTGCATTGTTGTCAAGTAATATCTTAACAAGCTCTATATGATTATCCTTGCAAGCAACATACAAAGGAGAAGCTCCCTCAGATGAACACTTGTTAATGTCGGCTCTGTTTTCCAGTAATATATTTACTAACTCTATGTGATTATCATGACAAGCAATATACAAGGGAGTTGCTCCAACATCTGTACATTTATTTATATCTGCATTGTTGTCCAGTAATACCTTTACTACCTCTTTATGATTCTCCTGACAAGCAATATACAAAGGAGAGGCTCCCTTTTTTGTACATTTATTTATGTCTGCTTTGTTAAACAGTAACAATTTGACTATGTCAAGATAATTTTTCCCACAAGCAATACTTAAAGACGATATGCCATTATCTACGAAATGATTAATATCTGCCTTGTAGTCAAGTAAAAGCTTTACTATCTCTTTATAATTACTCTTACAAGCAATAAGCAAAGGAGATGCTCCATCATCTTGACACTTATTTGTATCTGCCTTGTTTTCCACTAATATCTTAACTATATTTTTATGATTCATCCAAGTAGCAACTGTCAAAGGAGATGATCCATTGTTTTTACACTTGTTAACGTCAGCCTTGTTGTCCAATAAAATCTGTACTACCTCTTTATGATTGTTGTGACAAGCAATTAGCAAAGATGATGCTCCGTCGTCAGTACACATGTTTATGTCCGCCTTGTCTTCCAGTAATATCTTTACTATATTCATATGATTCATGGAAGAAGCAATCATCAATGAAGTTGATCCATCATCTAAACACGTATTAACGTTTGCCTTGTTGTCGAGTAATAACTTAACGATCTTTATATTATTTTCCATACAAGCAATATACAAAGGAGATGTTCCCTCGTTATCACACATATCAATGTCTGCCTCATTCTCCAGTAATACCTTTACCACCTCTAAATGATTATTTTGAATAGCAAACAAAAAAGGAGATCCTCCGTTATCCGTACGAATATTAAGGTCTGCTTTGCTTATCAATAGCTTTACTACTTCTAGAGCACCCGAATGGGCTGCTAAATGTAATGGACTAATACCATGCACGCTACACTTATTAACATCAACGTCATGATAAAAACACCATTCAATCCAAGGAATGTCATTATACTGACAACAATGTAATAGTGCTGTGTCTTTGTAAATGATATCACAGACATGTGCTAATGCTATCTGGACTGAAATATCAAGTGTATTCAAAAAACAAAAGAATCTTTGTCTGAACTCCAGTATCTTCATATTGATGTTATTAAACACTATACGTACATTACCAAAAAACCACTCACAAATCATTCTATATAAATACTTCTCATGATATTCAGGTGGAACAACAGTGATAAACTGATCCATATCATCCCTTCTTTCCAATAAAAATCTCTGCATAATAACTTCACTCTGTGAATTTCTGATTAAACACTGGACCATTTTTTGTCCAAAATAGTAAGTCAGGAAATCAAATATTTTATCATGTATAGTTTTGAATATACCTTTTTCTTTCTTAATGAAAGTATGTTCTAGTGACTTCAGTTCATCTAGAAGGGTAAGTCGAGAAGTACATCTGTCCAGTCTACATGCCTCACATGTTTCCTCTATCATAATTTTTACTAATGTATCAACTTCACCTGTCAACCATTCTTCCTTCAAACTGTTATTGAAAATGACACACAAAGCCAAAGCACAATATTTCCCAAAATGTTTGTTTTTGTGCAACTTGTCAATTTCTGTTTCATACACTGAAAATGGATTTTTGAAAAAATCTGTAATACTAACGACAGAATTTTCATGATACAATTTACAGAGGAGTGGAAAACAATCATATAAATCACAATACTGAATTATTTCTGCAGCTCTTGTATCTAAATATAATTCTGCAATCGACTGTTTTTCGGTTTGTGATAAACATAATTCATTTGATAGCAGGTTACATACACATTTCCTAAAAATTGATAACGTTTCAAATTTGTTATCCTGATAAACTTGTAGACGACATGCCAAAAAGATTTTTGTGTTTTCATTCAGAATCAATCCTTTAATACGGTCTATGACTGTTTCAAGACTATTAAGGTATGACATGTTCATGGAATAGGTTCCACAAAAATCATCAATGACAAACAAGGTTTTCTGATTTGGATTGTAAAATTTTACAATGTCATGTGAATCCGTTATTAGAATAACATTGTACCCATCATCTGCCATTTGTAAAGCGACATGTTGAAGTGTTGCAGTCTTCCCAACACCAGAACTACCAGTTATAGTTACACAACTGTTTTCTTGTACACATTTTAGTACATAATTGGCAGCTCTGGTCTGAACAAAGTTTGAATTATTCATTTTCCATTCTTTCAATATTCCACTGATCTGAACTGAAATATAAATAATTATATTCTTTTACTAAGTTTTTGCTATACTAGTATGTATTTGAAATAATCTGAGTTTATGCACTGATGACCCTAAACTGTTTTTTCATCACATGAAAAAGTGTGATCACCAAATAAGTTTTCAATAATAAATACAGTAGACAGACGACATACGCCAAGTGATGAGAAAAGCTCACCTGGCACAAAAAATAGACCTTGCAAGGATACCATATTAAAAAAATAGTTATTCTATTGCTCATAAGTGATTATTGCACCTGACAAAAAATGCTTAATTTTTTTCAAGCACTTGTTATGAAATTGAGGTCAACGATAACTACTGAGCACGTGACAGACCAAAACTTAAAAGGTATCTGCATATAAGGTATTTTGCCACCATAGTGTTATCAATATGTTTTAGTCTAAAAAATAAAAGACTTCGTCCTTACATCAATTAATCCAGCTACGGGGTTATATAAATTTAGACCTATTGTGTTTATTATTATTGGTCCAAAATTTGAGTCCATACCACTTGTTTCTGAGGTACTATGTATTGGTTGTAAAAAGTAACTTAGAGGAAAATCAATTCGGAAAGTTAACTTAGAGGAAAATCAATTCGGAAAGTCCAAAATGACATGGCAAAATTAAAATACAAAACGCATCAAAAACGAATGGACAAGAACTGTCATATTCCTGACTTGGTACAGGCATTTTCAAATGTAGAAAATGGTGGATCAAACCTGGTTCGATAGCGCTAACCCTCTCACTTTAATGACAGTCTCGTCAAATTCCGTTATATTTACAATGATGCGTTTACTAAACAGACACAATAAATAAAATAGTCAAGAATATGGGAACAGCAGTCGTCATCGTGTAACACATCTTCGCTAGCCAATAGTTATCAAAGGTACCAGGATTATAATTTAGTACGCCAGACGCGCGTTTCGTCTACATAAGACTCATCAGTGACGCTCATATCAAAATATTTATAAAGCCAAACAAGTACAAAGTTGAAGAGCATTGAGGATCCAAAATTCCAAAAAGTTATGCCAAATACTGCTAAGGTAATCTATGCCTGGATAAGAAAATCCTTAGTTTTTTGAAAAATTCAAAATTTGGTAAACAGGAAATTTATAAAAATGACCACATTATTGATATTCATGTCAACACCAAAGTGTTGACTACTGGGCTGGTGATACCCTCGGGGACGAAACGTCCACCAGCAGTGGCATCGACCCAGTGGTGTAAATAGTTATCAAAGGTACCAGGATTATAATTTAGTAGGGTTACGATCCACTCCCGCTCTCTTCACCCTTGACAGATTGAGCCAACATTTGTGATATCAATGTTGCGCCATCTATCGGAAGATTAAAGTCACGCCCATTCCGAATACATTATTATTGATCAATGGTAGCACTTGAACTCTTCAATTTGGAGGTAAAAACAAGGTAGAGTCTAGATTCTACCCACTAAGTTAAGCCGGAAACGAAAATATACGTCAACATTCATGCATTTGTGCATGAAACATACACAGGAACTTCTATTAGTTGATTAAAAACAATCAAGTTGTCACTAAATATAGTCGTATGTTTAGTGATGTAAAGACTTGTTGCATAATAAACACGTGGCAATTGTTTACAAACACTTTCTACATTAACACGTGATTATGTTATAGGCGCTTTTTGATTGAATGCAGCGAGTTTCTACTGCAACCAATAAAAATCCTTACCTTGTGTCTCCGAAATATTATCTCAATCCGCCAAGGGTGAAGAAGCGGGAGTGGATCGTAACCCTTGGCTAGCGAAGATGCGTGTAACAATTTTAAAAGGAACAATTTAACAGAACATAAAAACATCTATCTACAAACATATTCATTGATTTGCGTGTCTACTTTGGTCTCTATTTATTATAGTTTTTTTCAATGCAAACATGACTTTCCATTACTTTTTGGTCCTTACCTCTTATGTTCCAAGGCACTGTTGACTGCTCCAAAATTTTTATCTGCAACTCTTTACATTCATCAAAAATGTGTTTACCAGCAAGTCTTCCAACAGCCTGTAAATATTCCATGATCAGTCAAAAGGACCAGTCTTCATAATAATCTATTTAATCTACAGGTCTGTCCGAGCAAACCCTTTTTCCTGTCATGTCCTATTTTTTACATAATGCAGTGTCTAAAAACTCTTAACTACATGTATAATAACCTGGCAAAACCGGTTTGTCTAATTAATTTAACATGATCTATATGCAGCTACAACAAAATTGTTAACAAGAAATCTTTTTTATAGGATAATCAAGTTTGCAATGTGTTAAACCGTGAACTTACAGTTATGAGCTTAATTTTGTTTTACAAAAGAAATACACTGCAACACTGCAACACAAAAGTGATATGGACTCACAAAAGATACTAATCGGACATTCAAACTCGTAAGTTTGAAATAAACTGGCATCATGTCAAAAAAAAAGACGAACAGAAAAACAGTATACCAAAAACAACATATTAATTTAAAGATTGAGCAAAAGGAACCCATATAAAAATCAAAAGCATAATATTCACACTTCTGGATCCCTATTTTTTGCCCTTTCGCAATCATTTGAACTAAAGAATGTGTCATCAAAATTGCAAGAAACGAATAATGTTAGATATATTTCTTCAGTCAAGAAATCTGGGGATGGGCAGTGGCTTTCCAAAATCAATTAGCATATGATTATTGTATGATCTCACAAAATTGTATCACATTTAGCCTTTATTTCATAGGTCAGTATAGTTAAGAAAACTGTCTAGCAATATGAATCTTCTTTCAGTTTATTTTTTTTTCGGCCATGCAAATATTGATTTGGTGATTGTCTATACTGAATCAATTATTAAACCTAAAATTATTTATACCTGAATAATATCCTCCCATGCTGTGCTGAAGAATGTTTTGTTTATCTTTCCATCTTTATTGTGTGCTACGAGGTTCCTATAGTATTTAATCCTCCCCAAATCAGCTGCTGGTGTGGTGTCTGTTACCAATGGCAACTTGTCATAATGGTTAAATCCAGTAAGGTTTGTAAGCAATGTAATCATCAAAGTAATATCAAACTTGTTTGAATCTGGAACACCTGTTAATAGAATTTAAACAAATATCTGGACAAATAGTTCCAAAAAAATAACAATTAAAGGAGTAGGTCCGGTAATGCTGATTTTGACCTAACACAGGTTCATCTAATGAAAGGTTTTTGGACACTTCAATAGTCTACTTTAGTAGATTCAATTAGTTTATGTGAAAGATTTCAACTATTAAAGAAGCTCAAGTTCAAGCTTGGATAAAAAAAAAAAAGTCTATCAAATATGCCATAATATGTCACTTTCAGATGGTTTTGTTACAAAAATGAAAGTTGCTGCATTATGTTCATCTTCATCAACTTTTATATATGTAATGTGTTATCATCAAATACAACTAACATTTAAATTTAAAGAATGAACACAAATACGGCCTCTTCCATTTAAGACAGAAACAGTCTTAAAATTAACTCAAATGCTAAATTGTGAAGATTTCAGTAATTTAGCATGAGTTAATGATGCTAGAGCCCGATAAACGTGCATTGTACATGTATTTAAAAAAAAACAGTCCATACTTATTTAACAGAAGTTTTTTTCTTATAGTGTCATACATTTAAATTTTAGAAAGGAAATGGGGTATGTGTCAAAGCCGAAGGCTACCAATGGGTCTTTAATGTAGCGAGAAACCCCGCACCCGTAGGCGTCCTTTAGCTGCCCCCTTAAAAATACATTTGCATGTACACTAGTACAGTGATAATGGACGTCATACTAAACTCCGAATTATACATAAAAAAATCAAATTAAAAAATCATACAAGACTAACAAAGGCCATAGGCTCCTGACTTGGGACAGGCGCACAATTGCGGCGAGGTTATACATGTTTATTAGATCTCAACCCTGCCTCTACACCTCTAGCCAATGTAGAAAAGTAAACGCATAACAATACGCACATTAAAATTCAGTTCAAGTGAAGTCCGAGTCCGATGTCAGAAAATGTAACAAAAGAAAATAAATAATATGCCAATAATACATAAATAACAACAGACTACTAGCAGTTAACTGACAAGCCAGCTCCAGACCTCAATTAAACTGATTGAAAGATGATGTCTTCATCATATGAATATCATTAGGGGTTTAGTATCATACTTTCATAAAATACTAGAACACACCCGCGAAATCGCGGGCATTCAGATCGTAGTTTAAAGTATGTAAAGTGTTGTTGGAAGAATTTTGTAAAAAATTGAATGACTGGAGAATTTCAGCAAAAGTATCCTTAGTCATAGGTTATTGGGGACAGGAAAATGTTTTTTTTATCCCTCCTCCTTTATTTCCAAAAATTCCCAATTTTTGGTTTTCTAACAATTTCAATATGAACATACTTTTAGTATGTTATGAACATTACAGTAAGGAGCCTGTAATTCAGTGGTTGTCGTTTGTTTATGTGTTACATATTTGTTTTTCGTTCACTTTTTGTTGGGGGTCTCATTGGGGGGTTCTGATCCCGGATCCCGTTTACTGTTTTGTCAGACTCCCGTATCCCGCTTACACTACGTACGAAAGCAATTCTTATTTTTTTTTGTAATTTCCCGTGTCCCGCTAGACTTCATTTCCTGTTTTCACGGCACAATAATTTGACTTTCACGTGTCACGCTTACAAAAAAATCGGCAATCCCGCGTCACGCTTAGACACCAATGAGACCCACTTTGTACATAAATATGGCCGCTATTTTTCTCGTTTGAATTGTTTTACATCGTCATGTCGGGACCTTTTAAAGCTGAGTATGCGGTATGGGCTTAATTTATTGTGGAAAGAAGAGAAGCGACACACAAAATTAGGTCTTCTCGTTTAATAGTATAGAAGATTCGTAGTATATGTATGTTCAAAGAAAAACGCAAACCGGAAGTCTAATCTGAATTAAAATTTCGTCCAATGACGGGACAATATCCGGATGCCTTTTTCCTAATTTTTTTCCCAAAATAACTCAATCTGAATAATCATATGAATGGATGACAAATGCGACTGTGCACTGTACCTATAGGACACAGAGGCGTGTTGATTAATTTATTGAGGAAAGAAGAGAAGCGACACCCAAAAAGAGGTCTTCTCGTTCAATAGTATAGATTAATAGTATAGAAGATTCGTTGTATATGTATGTTCAAAGAAAAACGCAAACCGGAAGTATAATCTGACTTAAAATTTCGTCCAATGACGGGACAATATCCGGACGCCTTTTTCTCGTTTTTCTCCCAAAATAACTCAATCTGAATAATCATATGAATGGATGACAAATGCGACTATGCACTGTACCTATAGGACACAGAGGCGTGTTGATTAATTTATTGAGGAAAGAAGAGAAGCGACACCCAAAATGAGGTCTTCTCGTTTAATAGTATAGATATGAGAACATAACCTGTGTCATGCCAAAAACTGTTTTAAAAAAAATGTGTTTAGTTCCGATGCAAAGACCATATTATGCGGGGTTCACACATTGCCGATTATTGCTCCCGTTTGAGATCAGACAGCGATACGACACGAAAAGTGAAAAAGTCGGATTAGTATCCTCAATTATCTGGAATGTCCTATTATTATCTGAACGCAGTCGTTTTAGTTCGTAACAGATTCCTACTGGTCGGGAAAGGTCCGAATAGTTCGGCAAAGCACCCCGACAATTAGGTGAGTCCCGTAACATTGGGAAAACTCAGCTGATTTTGTCTAGTCGGATTACAATCGTGCCTATGTCCTAACAATGTTCTGTGTATTCGGGACGGTGTCCTGTGGAACAGGAATGATCTGGAGAAATTTTTCATTGCTGTTTTTCTGCCGATTCAGTTTAGATTGCATTATGATCTTGTCGATTGCGAACCGTTCCGAAACAATCCCGTTATTATTTCTAAATTCGTCAATGATACCCACGTCAGAGTCCCGACAATTACAGAATACAATACGACTGAGACCAGACAAAGCCGTTTGCAATGCGATAGAGCGGATCGTGATAGGATTACGTTCCGACAGTACCTGATCATCCCGAGTATGCCGACAGTTTTCGAACGGATAACTTCCGTCAGCGTCGGTTCACTGTCTTGTCACTATCTGATGTCTGTCGGATTCCATTAGGTAGAATCGGGACACAGTCGTGACAGACTCGGTCGAATTTTACCTGGCGATAGATACAAATCGGATTAAAAGCGGATTTAGAACGGGATTATCGGGATAAATTCGCTTGGAAACGGTTGAATATCGACGCTTCCTGAACAATATCTGATTGTTGTCGTGATTAAAAAAAAAATTTACAAATTTTGATTAAAGTTTGAATTTCCATCCACGTTTCATAGGATCTTGATCAGACTTTTAATTAATTTTAATCGGGAATGGTCCTGTCAAGGACGGCAGTAAAAATCGTGAATGTATGACCCCAGCTTAAGAGAATCAATATTTAAGCCAAAATATGCAATCTTTAATGACAACAGTATCGTAACTATATCCCTTCTTAATACGTCTGTTGAGGTGAATATGTTTTATGACTTCATGGATAGTATTATATGTTAACTTTACCTGTTTTTAAAAATATTTCATTTTCTTATCATTAATATAGACATAAATGAAAATGTGGTGATCACAAAGTTAAAATTTCAGTTAAATATAAAACTGGATAAGATCTTTATTGCACCCTGTACTTTTCTGCTTTTCTCAACAATGATTAATAATTTAAATTTGGAAGCAACAGCTTTCAATTCTAATTGGCTGAAAGTTTTGTTTTGCACATTAGCTCATAGACATTTATTTATGTCATGTGACCTGTATATGACATCATCAATGTTTTTTTCATAATTTACTCCTCAAATATAAAATTCAGAATCAAATAATAATGAGTGACAGTAACTGTATTTCTCTCTATTTGAAATAATTTCAAACATTCTAGAAACCTACCATTGCGTGGAAACAAAAGGTCCCACTGTGAATGGTTGATTATTCTTTTCTTTTTGAAGTCATTCAATTTGTTTGTTGCTTTCTTAATAGATGCAGCTAGGCAAGATGGATCAAATTCACGGTCAAACAAAACTCGTACTGCACGAGGGGAGATTCCAGTCAGCAACAAACTCATCCGGACATAGTTCTCTTCTTCCTGACATATTGTTGTCATTTTATTTTCACCACTACTCAGACTGGTCATCTTGTTTTCCATTATGCAAACAGAACCCGTCGTCTTCCTATTGTTCTTTCCAAATTGGTTACATCATTTCTAAAAAAAAAAAAAGAATACAGAACTCATAGGGAAATTCAAAATGGAAATTCCTTTATAAAATAGCAAAATCAAACTAATGAAAAAGAACTTCCATATTCCGGACTAGGTACAGACTTTTACTCATGTAGAAAATGGTGGACTAAATCTAGTTTAATAGCTAGCGAAACCTCTCACGTACATGACAGTTGCATAATGATAGTATAGCAATATATAGACAAGAATGTGTGAGCAATACAAACAAACATAACACTTGTCAAAAAATGGATACAAGAGTCACACATATTACACATGTAATATACTCTTATTCGCGATAAGAACAAATAACTATAGGCCTGTAAACACTCTATAGACAAAATACATGTCTAAGCAAAAATGAAAGAAAAGAATACAAAGGAAAGTAACTTCTATTTATTCTTTCAAAATTAAGTCAGAATATGAAATTAAAGGCAATTCTTATATGGAAGCAGATGAGATCTTGATATCTTGTGCATTTAAAAATAACACGATATAATATTCAAGTTGATAATGAGATAACCTCCACCATCTCAAAATAACGAGATGTGGTATGATTGACAACTATCGACAAAAGTGCAAATGAGATGTATGCAAACAATTAAAGGCAACTGTACAGCCTTCCACAATGATGATGACTGTTTGGTCGGCTATAAAAGGCCTTGACATGACAAATATGAAACATTTCAATTGTGAAAACTAACGGCGTAATTCATAACCTAACAATTTATGTTAAACAAATATGACAACGACAACCACTGAACTACAGACTCCTGACTTGGGTTAGACACATAAAGAAATTGGCGGGGTTTAACATAACATGTTTGTAAGCGCTCAAACACCCACTTCAACCAACCTCATTCATCACACCAAACCTGCAACCTCGGACCGATAGATACAAAGCATAAAAGCATCAGTTTTACTCTGTTTAATATGTTTGTTATATATATTTGACTCTTACATTCATTTCCCTCTAGATTTTATTTTACCTGTATTGATGATGTGAGTATCTATAACGATTGAAGCAAAACACGGATGTGTCCATAGTACTCTTGTTCCCCATTTGCACTATCATTTTCTACGTTCAGTGAAAAGTAAAATTGTGTTAATACTCTAATTTGGTATTAAAATTAGATAGGTCATATCATGAAGAACATTATGTACTAAAGTTGATTGGACTTCAACGTCATCAAAAACTACCTTGACCAAAAGCTTTAACCTGAAGCGGGACAACCAGACGAATGGACAAACAAACGCACATACAAAAAGTGGAGCATAAAAAAACACAAACTTAGATATATTTCTATTTAAATGGTGGTGATGACTTTATATGTCACAATGAACAGAAGAGGTACATTAACAACATGGCGAATATATAAATACTGAAAAATGGGTATTCTTAGCAATACTAATAACCAATGGCCCACATCTTAAACTTAAGAATAAAATCAAATAAACTTTTCAACTTTAAAATTGGAAACTTTTCTCTCTTTTCCTACAGATTTGAGATCACAGGCAGGTTTGTTAAAAAAGGTTTTATTGATTGTTGTAAAGTTAAAACAACTTGACATATTCATATTTTTTTTTCGTTTTGTAAATACAGTTATAAACATGCAGTGATCAGAAGCGGATTTATGGCGGCAGGTGGGTTCGCCCCCCTTCTTTTCCAAGGAAAAAAATTGGCTCACCATATGGGGAATAACTGAAGCTTGACCAGAGCGAACTCCCTCTTAGGCAGTTAGTGGAACCCCACTAATGACAATTTCTGGATCCTCCACTGTTGTTGTTATTTTCAATGTTGCATTGATACTCACGTTTTTTTTTATTTTTCAACTTGAGTATTTTAAAACTTACGTTGAAATATGAGATACTGAATGCAAAAGAAAAAAAGTACATATACAGTTTCAAAGAAACTATCAAACACTTAAAGGGGAATAACTCCGGAATCCTAACAACTGCCACAGCCAAGCTTAATTTATCATCAATAAACCATCATATTTCAATGTTAACAGCAAAAATGTTAATTTATCATATCATTCTATCTATGTCATGTCTATGGTAAATATAATTTTTATAACAATATTTAATATCCATATTGTTGGTTACACTCGTTCTAAATATGGATCTAGTGTATATTACAATTCTCTTAAATATAGATCGAGTCTAAATCAGGAAGGGGTAACTCAGTGGTATACATTGGGCGTTGTTTGTCATATTTATCAAACATGCTACACTCATATGTTTTAAGTATTTGTGAAGCCCTTGTTTATCTTGTTTAAATTGTTACTCATTTTGTCATGTGAGGACCTTATTTAGCTAAGGGACGACATCAAAAGATCGATGTAGGTATAAAAAAAACTTAAATCAAATAATTTGGGGGGGTATGGGTCAACATTGCTGCAAGTTTTGTTAATCCAAAATCGATTTTACATATATTCATAATGGTGAATCAATTTTTCCCAAATTAAGTTAAGGGAGGGGGGGGGGGGGGGGGGGGGGTCAGTGAAAAAACTATGTGAATTAAGTTTTTTATCCTTCAATGAACTTTTGATGTCATCCCTAAGGACTGCTGTATGTGTTTCGCAAGTAGTAAAGTAGTATAATATAAAAAAAAAAGATAATGTGGTATGATTGTCAATGAGAGAACAATCCACAAAAGACCAAAATGACACAAACATTAACAACTATAGGTCACCGTACGGCCTTCAAACCTATTTCCCCTGGTTGTCCTTGAAAATCTTTTGGTCATCACTATTATTACTGTAGAAAAATACAATAATTGTATTGGTTCTTTACAAAATTTTGATGGTTAAAGTCAGCCAGTATTGTGACCTATTGTTGTTGATGTCATTCTTTGGTCTCTGTTAGATTGATTGATTAGTTGGTTGGTTTTGTTAAATGTCACTTTCAGTATTGTGCTTTATTGTGGCAGTCAGGTTTTTATTGGTGGAGGAGACAGGAGTGCCCAGAGAAAACCACACACCTTCAGTATTAAGGGCATACGATACAGTTACAGGGGAGGTAATGACGTTGCTAACGTAAAATGTTATTTTCGCGACGTCAAACTGTGACATATCGGGAAAAGATGCATTTTTCGACTGATTTTTATCATTCAAACTGATTTAATTTGAAAACGAGTGCATGGACCCCTATTTTTTAAAACGACATTTTGTTTCATTTTGCAGGGAGATTATGTGGACCAAATTTTATAAAACTGTAAATAGTGCAATTTTTTTAATTTTGATAAATATACAGCTAAAAATGACGTTTTTTTTTCTCAATTCATGACCATTTGATAAATATGAGTTATTTCTGAATAAAAAATACATAAATTTTTAGGATACTTATAAAATACAGAAATTACAAATTATTTAACAAGAAACAAATTGTGTTTATCTTTTAAAACAACAAAGTTATATCTTTCTTTCGAAAGGAAAAATACGGCCACAAATCCGAATTTCGAGCAAATATACAAAATTTTGACCTCATTTAACTCAAAAAGTAGCACATGAAGGTATATTTTTTATTACATATTTGATTTAATCAGGCAAAAAATAGCCTATATGGAAATTTTCATCAAACTGTAAATACGGGATCAAAACTGTATCGTATGCCCTTAAAGATTATATTCAAGCAAACCTTGCTGACATGCACAGGATTTGAAAAATTGTCTTACAAAACTATTGATGTAACAATAGTGGAGTGAAGAGAATGACAGTAAACAATACAACAAATGAAATTGTTTAACGACTTTGACTGGCTATACAGCCCTTGCACGGTCGGTTAAACAATACCACAAAGTATGAAAACTTTATTTAAAAAAAGTAAGTCTGACCGAGTTTTGATGTGCTTCAGACAACAATATTTTGATATGAGCGTCACTGAAGAGTTTTATGTAGACGAAACGCGCGTCTGGCGTACTAAATTATAATCCTGGTACCTTTGATAACTATTTACACCACTGGGTCGATGCCACTACTGGTGGACGTTTCGTCCCCGAGGATATCACCAGCCCAGTAGTCAACATTTCGGTGTTGACATGAATATCAATAATGTGGTCATTTTTATAAATTTCCTGTTTACAAAACCTTGAATTTTACGAAAAACCAAGGATTTTCTTATCCCAGGCATAGATTACCTTAGCCGTATTTGGCATAACTTTTTGGAATTTTGGATCCTCAATGCTCTTCAACTTTGTACTTGTTTGGCTTTAGAAATATATAATACTCACTGATGAGTCTTATGTAGACGAAACGCGCGTCTGGCGTACTAAATTATAATCCTGGTACCTTTGATAACTAATTATGTCTCAGGGAAAGATGGCCAGATAAAAATCATTACCCTCCCACAGAGGATAATTACAAATTATAATCACTGAATCATCATTAAAACTAGAAATTGAAAGTTTAAGTTTGACACTCAAATAAAACTGTTATAATTTAAGGGTGGGACTGTCTCCCTTACATCATGTCTTTTACAGCTTTACAAGTCGACACTCAAATCTTTCAAATCAGCAGTAAAATAGATGGTGAAGTTGTCTCCCTTTGGATAGACATAAAAGATTATTAAAAGCAACACTTGCATTGTCTAGAGTACATCGTAACATTTGTAAGTATCTGTAATCAATTTATAGTGAAGTTCTCTACCCTTTTTCCACGAAATCCTCATTGTTCCTTCCCTGTAAGTAAATATAGACAATTTGAAAATGGCTGACACAACCTAGGGATACATGTTGTTATTCATTGGAGACGAACCTAGATACTTTCCTCTGAATAGTTATAGGGGAAAAAATAAGGTTGTGTTGGTAGGGGTCCCATACAGAGGAAGCATATCCTTTTTGCTCCTCAAATCTCTTCAACTTCGTACTTTGTCTGGCCTTTTATAACATTTTTGATTCGAGCGTCACTGATGAGTCTTGTATAGACCAAACGCGCGTCTGTGGTAAATATTAAATTTTATTCCTGGTATATATATGATGAGTTTATTATTCAAGCGTAGGTCTAACCATGGTGATGTATGCATTGGCTTTGACTTCAAGTTTACACCGCGCTAGGTTTCTTCTCAGAAAATGTCCTTGATGCTTTAGCTACGGTATGGTTGATCTGTGTCTTTCACTGTAGGTTTGATTGTGACTCCTGAGTATTTCCCATGCTCAACTACATCTAAGGTGTGACCATGTAGTTGGGAGTTCCTAATCAGTAGATTTCTTTTGTTGGTAATCCGTATCACGGTGCACTGTCTCGGGATGAAAATTCATCTGTCATTGTGATACCCACTCTTGGAGTTTGTTTTATTTCTACGTCGTCTTGTAGTGTCCGGCTGTCTTTTTTGTTCTCTATCATTCTATATAGTAGGCAGTCGTCTGCAAATAACCTTGCCTCAAAAGGTATTGATTGTGGCAGGTCATTTGTTTAATCCAGGAACATGAGGAATAAGAGTGGTCAAATAACTGTCTCCTATGGCACCCGTTGGTGCCACAGGAGACAGTTTAGATATCAACTTGGCGTATAGTAAATTTAGTCCTGGTATCTATGATTAGTTTATTTACAACCATGATGCCACTGCTGATGGGGATTTATTTCCCCGAGGGTATCACAGACCCAGTAGTCAGCACTTTTTGTGCTGACATGAATTGTCATTGATATTGTTATATTTATAAATTTACTGTTTACAAATTTTTGAATTTTTTGAAATACTAAGGTTTTTCTACCTCAGGCATAGATTACCTTAGCTGTATTTGACAAAACTTTTAGGAATTTTGGTCCTCAGTGCTCTTTAACTTTGTAATTTATTTGGCCTTTTTAACTTTTTTGGATTCGAGCGTCACTGATGAGTCTTTTGTAGACGAAACGCGCGTCTGGCGTATACTAAATTTAGTCCTGGTATCTATGATGAGTTTATTTGGACGACGTCTAGGGGTCGGATTCATACACCTCAAGCAATACAGATTGTGTTCTCTTTCTTAGAAAGTCTTGTTTTCATTTGAGTGTTACTCCTTGTATACCATAAAGGTCCATTTTTTTTTGGCAGTCTCTTGTGAGGCACTTTGTGAAAAACTTTTGAGAAATTTAGCAGGATGCTATCTGTCTGTTCCCCTTGGTCTAAATTTTTGCCAATTTAATTTAGGGTTATCAAGAGTTTGGTTTCACAAGAATTTTGCTCAGAAACTGTGGTCACATAGAATCTGGTGATGATCAAAGTGATCCATAATGGTGCTGTTCCAATAGTTTACAGCAGATGGAAGTCAATGCGAATGGTTGGTAGTTTGAAGCTTTGTTTTTCGCCTTTTTTGAAGACTGGTACAATGTGTCCAACGATTTCTGTAAAGTATGGTCAGGCATGAAGATATCTGTTCAGCTGCTTCTTTAAGTAAATAAGCTTGAATTTCATCAGACAGTGGCTTTGAATGGTCTTATTCTACAGAGTAGCTTGTAAACATACTGGCTGACAGTGATATTGTCCATAGTTGGAAATGGACTTGGTTCCTTGATGCGACATTTAATGAATGTCCTAATGGTGTAGACTGATTGAAATTGCTGATATATGATATTGAAGCATTAGTTGGTATATCGCTGCTGAGAAGTCCATCTTTGTCTTTTAGTGTAACAATGCGTGTGGATTCTTGTTTCCTGCTCTTGATGTAGGACCAAATGCGTTTTGGTTGCTTTTTGTGCTGTGTGCTGAATCCTGATGATAAATTTCATACATGTACTGTCCATGTATAGCCCTGGATTATTTCTGTAGCTTTGCCTTGAGGAATTTGTAACGTTTCCAATCTTTGTGTTTTTACTTCTTTAAGCCTTGGTGTATGTTCAATGGTTGCTGTTAATTTTCCGTAGCTGTGTGTTCATCCAGGGGTTACTGTATCTCTCCTAAGTCTGTTATCCTGGTACATATGTGGTCATTACATTACTGATGATGATTTTGAAATTAATTCACATTGAGATGTTGTCACTGGACTTGGTGGTTTAAAATTCAGTCAAGTTATCAGTAAGACTTTTCTTAATGACCTCCTTATAGGCTTTTTCCAGAGGTTGATACTTCTAAAGGTTGGTTTTGGTCTTGTTACTTTTACTCAAGTCGGTTTGTACACCAATGGTTGTAGACGCTTAGCAAGGTCTTCTATGATTACCCCTCCATATGGGTCTGATTTTCGATACCTACGGATGGTTTTAAAACCTAAGGAATCAGGGGAAATCTCCTTGCTATGAATCTTGTCTTATAGCAACTTTCAGTTCCAATTATGACTTCTGGTATTTTAGATTCAAGTAAAACCTGCAGGTCGTTACGTTTATAATATTTTTAATACTCTGAAAATTTGTAATGCCGGAGTATTCTGAGTGAACTCTGTTGTCGTTTTGATGGTGAAGCCTTCGATTTGTCTGGCTTCGGTGATGATGCAGCTTGTGGATGACCAGTTCCGACCCAGGATAAAAGGGGTTGAACTAGGTTTTTCTAGTCAAAAGCATAACTCATCATAAAAGATGATTCCATCCTCCTTACCCCCAATCTCCAACTGGATTTTGAATCTCCTGGATTTAGAGGGACTGGATACAATATATTAAAGTCATATGAAACGAGCGAGTGGTGAAAAATAATGTTTATCCAATTCTTGAACTAACGCATGTATATATCATAAACTTAGACCTCTGTGCACGATTTTATCATGTTTTACGCAAATATATCGTATAATCGTCAATTTTTTTTCTGTCTGTCTGTTATGATTTAACAAATATGGCTGCTCATTAAATGCCGTGTTTTGAAGCCGAAGTTTACCGATTGTCACCTTATAGTAAACAAATAACAAAAAGCATGGGTCTTGAGCACGTGTTTAACATGTACAGTCAGATAATTGTTTATTTTAATGACAGATCCATGCGTATTGCGATCACCGGATTTTTACGAGGAGGGTCACGCACAGGTCACAGGTGTCAGACCACCAATTACTCCCTCCAATTTAGAACGTATGTAAAAGTAGTCCTACTTTGACACAAAATAGTGCTTTTGATGTCATTGTTTACTTAAACTAACCAACAAATTTGCAGAAATGAAACTTTTGGTGAAAGGGAAATATATTTAGACCATTTTGAGCCAAAATTCACTTGTCTATGAGTTTGCATTAAAAATTCAGGATTAATGCACTACATAGTACACTTATTTAAGATTTCCAGAAAACCGGGAGTTATTTTGGTAGTACCTGTCTTTTCAAAATCAGAAATTTGTTACAAGACTTTAAACATTGGTTGAAAATTGGCATGTAGGAAGGTGATACATGTACAATTCAGGATATACCTGGTTTCCTTGAAGTTAAACTTAAGGTAAAATATTTAGAAAGCTGTGAAAATTGCAAAATTTGGTTGAACAGATAGGGATTTTTAATTGGTGGTCTGACACCTTTAAGGGAAATGCGGTGAAACCCCAAATTCAGAAAACAATTGATTTTTTTTACTTAACTGATCATATGAAGTGATAGTAGTCACATTTCAATCTTTTTGGGGGCAAAAAGTCACATATTGCAAATTTAGAGCCTTAGACCTGAATTTGTGCTATGTTTAGCTTTTCCCACCCTGACAATATGCTTTCACATAAAAAAAAATGTCCCAAATTGTTATAAATGCACAGCAAGATGTTTCTGTGGTATTAACATTAAAGCATGGTTATTTTACCACCAAAAAAAGTTCTTGTCATCAAGATTTAATGAAATTATTTGATTTTTATCCCTTATAGCATTGCGTCATAGCATGTATTTGGCAGATAACATAGCCTGATGTAAACATTGCAAAAACTCACAAAAATCCCATTTATTATCTCAAATGAAAGTTTTATGCCTTAAGTTGTATCAACTGATAGAAAAAAAACCAGTTAAATGACCATAACTGCACTTTTGATCATTTAATAGTCCCATTACTTACACCAGGTGTAAAAAAGGGGGGTCAATATTCCTTGACTCTTCAATACCCTGAATTTTTTACTTAACCCATTGTAAAAATTGTGGAAGGTCTTTTAAGAAGTAGAACAAACAAGAAAAAAATCAACAAAACTGATCTTGATATTGAAAGTTTATGTTCCTGTAATCCAAAATGAAATTTTCAAGTATTTTCTATCAAAGTCATACATTACAGTCAGTTTAAATTGAGCTGTGAAATTTGTAATATAAGTCACATTATGCTCAGATAGGATGTTTCTGACTTCAAATTGACTAAGGATTAAGAATAAAGCAAAGCAAAGATTTCTGAGCAACTTTTTTGGCTCTTTAGGTGTCAGACCACCAATTACTCCCTCCAATTTAGAACGTATGTAAAAGTAGTCCTACTTTGACACAAAATAGTGCTTTTGATGTCATTGTTTACTTAAACTAACCAACAAATTTGCAGAAATGAAACTTTTGGTGAAAGGGAAATATATTTAGACCATTTTGAGCCAAAATTCACTTGTCTATGAGTTTGCATTAAAAATTCAGGATTAATGCACTACATAGTACACTAATTTAAGATTTCCAGAAAACCGGGAGTTATTTTGGTAGTACCTGTCTTTTCAAAATCAGAAATTTGTTACAAGACTTTAAACATTGGTTGAAAATTGGCATGTAGGAAGGTGATACATGTACCTGGTTTCCTTGAAGTTAAACTTAAGGTAAAATATTTAGAAAGCTGTGAAAATTGCAAAATTTGGTTGAACAGATAGGGATTTTTAATTGGTGGTCTGACACCTTTTGCATACGGAAAATATGTCGGCGAATTGCTTCCTGGAAGCAAGCAATTAAAAATAAGCAAACTTCTTCTAAATGTGGACAAATTAAAGAATTTTCCTCAGAAAAAAAGTATATGTACATAAGTTGTATAATGAGAACTATCCATTTAGTTATAAAAACATATGCATGATTTTTTTTTAATTTGAGGTTTCATATGACTTTAAATAATAAGGAGCAAATCTGATAAGAGTCTGATCTAGTATTATCATGGCCATATGTGCTCTAATTCTTTTAACATAACACATATAAACTAGAGGCTCTCAAGCCTGCCGGTATTTACTGATGCTTTGGAAATCATGTGAAATAAGGATAAAGTAATAATTGATAGTTTTAGGTATTAGATATTATTAGATACTATACTAATATCTAAGAAAATAACAACAAGAGGCTGTCACAACGACAGCAAACCGGATTTATTAACATTTATTTGTGTCCTGGCAATATCACAAGAACCATAACTGATGAATGCTGAAAGTGAAAATCGTCAATATCAAATTTGACCTCCATTTTTTAGTCAGTATCAACATATTAAAATTTGAAAAGCTTAGATTGAATGGTTCATGAATAAATGCAACAACGTGAATGGAAACGCAATTTTACGATCTTTCAAGAACCATAACTCCTGAACGGTAAAAGTCAAAATCGTCATTATTGAACTTGACCTCTATTTTGTCATCAGTAACAACATATAAAAATTTCAAAAGCTTTGGTTGAATGGTTCATGAGAAAATGCACGGACACAACTGGAAACACCATTTTTCAATCTATCAAGAACCATAACTCCTGAACGGTAAAAGTCAAAATCGTCATTATTGAACTTGACCTCCATTTTGTCATCAGTAACAATATATTAAAATTTGGGAAGCTTTGGTAGAACAGTTCATGCATAAATGCACGGACACGACTGGAAACTCCATTTTTCAATCTTTCAAGAACCATAACTCCTGAACGGTCAAAGTCAAAATCGTCATTATTGAACTTGACCTCCATTTTGTCATCGGTAACAACATATTAAAATTTGGGAATCTTTGGTAGAACAGTTCATGTGTAAATGCACGGACACGACTGGAAACTCCATTTTTCAATCTTTCAAGAACCATAACTCCTGAACGGTAAAAGTCAAAATCGCCATTATTGAACTTGACCTTCATTTACTTGTCAGTAACAACATATTAAAATTTTAAAAGCTTTGGTTGAACGGTTCATGAGTAAATGCACTGACAACATTTGATTGCCTCCCGCCCGCCCGCCCGACCGTACATCCCCAAATCAATAACCGACATTTTTGTCACAAAAATCCCGTTAAAAAACCTGCAAAATTTCCATAAAATAACTATCTGAGGGGCAGCCATCCTACAATGGATAATCCCGATTGTAGGATTCGTCTGAAAATTTCAGGGCAGATAAATCTAAATCTAATGAACATTTTTGCCACCTGTCTGATTTGCTCTAAATGCGTTACAAGTTTTAGAGATAGAAACCAAAAACTGCATTTTACCCCTATGTTCTAGTTTAGCCATGTCTGCCATGTTGATTGGAAAGCTGGTTCTTCGGACACATTTTTAAAAAACAAGATGCCCTAATGATGAGTATGGCCAAGTTTGTTAAATTTGTCTCAGTAGTTTCAGAGAAGAAGATTTTGTAAAAGATTACAAAAATTTACAAACAAATTGTTAAAAAATTATTGTAAAGGGTAATAACTCCTTAAGGGGTCGACTGACAATTTTGATCATGCTGACTTATTTCATATAATTAAAGTCTGCATGACCAAAATTGTCAGCAAAGTATGATTTACAAATTTTGAAGATCATACTTTGCTAAACATTATTGCTGTTTACAGTTTATCTCTATCTATAATGATATTCAAAATTATAACCAAAAACTGCAAAATGTCCTTAAAATTACCGATACAGGGTCAGAAAATTGGAAGCTGGATAGGTTTTAGCCTGATGAACATTTTTACCCAGTGTCAGATTTGGTCTTAGCCTGATGAACATTTTTACCCAATGTCAGATTTACTCTAAATGGTTTAGTTTCATAGATATAAGCTAAACCTGCATTTTACCCCTATGTTCTATTTTTAGCCGTGTTGGTTGGCAGGCAGGGTCATCGGACACATTTTTTAAACTAGATACCCTAGAGATGATTGTGGCTAAGTTTGGCCCAGTAGTTTCAGAGGAAAATATTTTTGTAAAAGTTAAGAGACGACAACGACGGACGAAGGACGCCAAGTGATGAGAAAAGCATTCTTACACTTTCAGGTCGGGTGAGCTAAAAAGAAGATGTGGTATGATTGCCAATGAGACAACTCTCCACAAGAGAAAAAGTATGCTAAAGTATAGTTATGTGTTATAATTCTCTGGTTATAGTCCAAGTGAATTGAAACTATATATAAAATGTGGAATGTAGTTACATATAACCTATAGGTAACTGTCATAAGTTATGCTTGTTTAATCACAGTCGCCTGAAGATTTCATAATTATAGCGAAAAAATGGGGGAAATAAAATATTTTTAGTAGTATTATATTAGCGAAAAAAATGGGGGAAGTATTCTATATAATACTACTAAAAATATTTTATTTCCCCCATTTTTTTTGCTATATTTATGAAATCTTCAAGCGACTGTGGTCTTATTTAGGTTATTTCATGTCCCCATAAACTGAAACCGAAAGTAGAATACAGTTATGTTTGACTACATCATAAACGTTTTAAAATGATGTGTCTTTATTTGTTGAACAACTTTTTTACCTGATTTTCTACCTTTTACTCTATTTCACAGAAATCTGGAGAGATTTCACACAAGAAGAAATCGGATACATAATGTGTACACTTCCTCTAAAATACAAGGGAGGTAATTATTGATGACAACATTTAGGTTAGTATCAAAAACTATGGCAAGCCGTTTTACTATTTATATAATTTCAAGATATCTCATATTATCTTACCTCCTATACATTTCTAGGAATATGATTGGTTAAAAGCGTCCTCGTGGAAACCGTGTATATTTAGTATTAGGTTAGTTGGGAGGCGGGACTTATTTCATACACGGTTAGTAGTGGAGTTACGTCCCTTTATATTCCATATAAGGTAATAAGGAGGCAGGGCTTATTTCATACACGGTTAGTAATGGTGTTACGTCCCTTTAAAAATACAAAACAGTACTGACAAAAATCTTAAAGATTTTAACAGACGAAGAAAGTGATGATAAAGTGAAATAAATTCACAAAACACATTTAAATCTAACAAGTTTTCATTGTTGGCATCTGTTTTTGTAGGATCAAAGGAAGTAGTTTCTTAATCATGTTAATGCTAATATGTAACTGTATTGAAGACTTGCTCATTTTGATAGGTCACTAGTCTAAATTTTACACGTTAAGATAGTCGGTAAGATAAATTCGTTACATAGTGTGCTAGTGACGTAATACGGTATATATGGGGTCAGTAAATTCCATATGGGGATTCGTGCTTCGCTCTCACCCCATATGGAATTTACTGACCCCATATATACCGTATTAGGTCACTAGCACACTATGTAACTAATAATATCAGATATCTTATTCTAATAATTTAATTTTCATAAGATATCTTATATATTATATGAGATAACTAATATATATTATATAAGATATCTCATGTTGTCCCCGCAGACAAAGCCCCAAATAACATCGTTTTTGTCTGTAAAAGCCATTACATTAATTGCTTGATACACGAATTAGGTAAAGACAATTCACTTGGAAACTCAACATATACCCTCACGACACTTACCAAAGAGGAAATCCTGGATAATCATAGGTCTGTTCTTTGTTCCTTTGATATTTCAACCAAAGATGAAGAACTGGATCTTCCATCACTGTATTGGATACCTAAACTACATAAGTGTCCTTACAAACAACGCTATATTGCTGGGTCTTCCAAGTGCTCCACGAAACCTCTTTCTAAATTATTAACATCTATTTTATCAGCAATCAAAGACGGGCTTCAAAGTTATTGTGAAACTGCCTATTCTAGAGGTGGCGTGAATCAGATGTGGATACTTAAAAATTCCAAAGATCTTTTAGAGTACATACAATCTAACTCTCTTTCATCTTGTAACAGTATTAAAACATTTGACTTTTCTACTCTTTACACAAGTATTCCACATTCCAAACTAAAAGACAAATTGAAAGAGTTGGTATTACTTTGCTTCATAAAAAAGAATGGCCAACGTAGATACTTGTAAGTATCTTGTCTTAGGGAGGGATAAATCCTACTTTGTAAAGAATCACTCTGATTCAAACAAACAATTCTCTGAAACCGATATTATCAAGATGCTCATTTCTTGATTGACAACATATTTGTTACGTTCGGAGGACGTGTTTTTCAACAGACTGTCGGCATCCCAATGGGAACAAACTGTGCCCCTCTACTTGCCGACTTGTTTCTTTATTATTATGAGGCTGACTTCATGCAGGAACTTCTTAGGAAGAAAGATAAGAAGTTAGCAATATCCTTTAACTCTACTTTCCGCTATATAGATGACGTTCTTTCACTAAACAATTCAAAATTTGGTGACTATGTGGAACGCATCTATCCCATCGAATTGGAGATAAAGGTTACTACAGATACAGTTAAGTCGGCTTCATATCTTGACTTACATCTAGAAATTGACAATGAGGGTCGGTTGAAAACAAAACTTTACGACAAAAGAGATGATTTCAGCTTTCCAATTGTGAACTTTCCATTTCTAAGTAGTAACATTCCAGCAGCACCTGCATACGGGGTATATATCTCCCAATTGATACGATATTCCCGTGCTTGCATTTCCTATCATGATTTTCTTGATAGAGGGTTACTGCTCACAAGGAAGCTATTAAACCAAGAGTTCCAAATGGTGAAGTTGAAATCATCCCTTCGTAAATTTTACGGACGCCATCACAAGTTGGTTGACCGTTATGGAATAACCGTTTCACAAATTATATCGGATATGTTCCTTACGTCGTAACTACAATCCCCTTCCCTTTCATGAATGTGACCTACCGAATTAGACTATTTACCGGATTTGTAATCACATAAGCAACACGACGGGTGCCACATGTGGAGCAGGATCTGCTTACCCTTCCGGAGCACCTGAGATCACCCCTAGTTTTTGGTGGGTTTCGTGTTGTTTATTCTTTAGTTTTCTATGTTGTGTCATGTGTACTATTGTTTTTCTGTTTGTCTTTTTCATTTTTAGCCATGGCGTTGTCAGTATGTTTTAGATTTATGAGTTTGACTGTCCCTTTGGTATCTTTCGTTCCTCTTTTATTACCACTGGGTCGATGTCTCTGCTGGCGGACATTTTGTCCCCGAGGACATCATCCGCCCAGTAGCAAAACTACAATTGCATGAACTTACGAAGATCAAACAGGAAACTGGCTCGGACGTCGCCCAATATAAAAAGGTCCGAAACAGACGTCACCATGGACACGGTGTCGTCTGATATGGCAGATGTCCCCTCATCACCAGACATGACAAATATCTCAAACACGACTCATTCAGATCATCGTCCTAGTGACAATAGCAATATTACACATATACAGCCATGTTCAGTTCTCCTTAAAGACATTTTGGTTTTTGATGACACAGTACAACACTGTCGCATTTCAAAATGTGAGACCAAAGGCTGCAAAACTTGTGCTATTTTAATTACAGATGCTGAATTCACTAGCAATTTGACCAAGAAGTCATATTTTACCAGAAGTTACGATGATCTGAATTGTAAATCGATAAATGTCGTCTACAGATTAGAGTGCAACCTTTGCGGATTGGTTTACGTCGGTGAAACGAAAGGAAGGCTAAACAAACGTATGTGCGGTCATAGATCAGACATTAACCTCAATGCTAACGACATTCTATACCATCATTTCAATCAGCCCGATCATTCCATCGTTTCTATGACAGTTCGCATTATCGAAAAGATATACCATAGCTCTAACAATCCTAATCTTTCAACGACTCTCCGTAGACAAAAAGAAGACTACTGGATTAGACAATTGGGAACTGCAACACCGTATGGCTGCAATGACAAAATTGATGGTATAGGTATTCTATCTAGTCCTTCGTGTAACTCGGAGAATGTGATGAATATTTTCAACTCGACTCCTCGACGTAGACGCAGTCATGGTCGTCGTCATTATACATCACCTTCTCTGCATGATGTCTCTATTAATGACGTGCTGCCATTCATACAAAAGCCGTTAGGTATTCATCACATTCGCACGAAACTTTATTCATTACCCCTTTCAAAACTTCATTCTCTGTTCAATTTATGTTTAGAATCCACTGTTACAAACCCTCATTCAAACCAATACAAACTTCAAGCTATAATTTCGGATATTGCAAGTCACAGACTTTTCAAGCCAGTTCGCATTGGAAAAGATGAAAAAGAGAAAAGATCTTTTCTAAATCTTTCCTTTGCCAACAAAGGTCTCGATGGCGTCAACCTAGGCAATATCCTTCATCATAATTAGTTCAATCGAAAATACCTCCTTATTTCAAAGACCAGTCTGTACCAATAATTTCTTATACCTATACCAAACCTATTGCAACTAAAATTTTCAATTACAAACGCGTTTTGCAGGATCTCGATATTGACGACTTCAAGTCTAAACCTCCTGATTGCACTTGTGCTAGTTCCCAATTCACATATAATCCTGCTGGCCACGTTATTACCGGTGACCTTAACATTGTTAATAACACTTCTCTACGAAATGTGTTATCGAAAGGTCCGAAATATCGTGAGCCTAAATCCATCAATTGGAAATACAACTTTAAAATTTTGATGGATTCAGTCGAGGATTATGCCAGGCAATGGGCTAAGCGCGAGAAGGAAAACGTAGACACTCTATCCGAATGCTTTAAGGCAGTGAGGTCGTTAATACAAATCAGAATTAAGAAACTGAATGGGTCCATCAATGCCCATGCTACGTCAATCTTTAAAGACCCAAATGTTGCTAAACACCTATCCGACCTCCATAATAAATATGTTGTTGTCCCCGCAGACAAAGCCCCAAATAACATCGTTTTTGTCTGTAAAAGCCATTACATTAATTGCTTGATAAACGAATTAGGTGTAGACAATTCACTTGGAAACTCAACATATACCCTCACGACACTTACCAAAGAGGAAATCCTGGATAATCATAGGTCTGTTCTTTGTTCCTTTGGTATTTCAACCAAAGATGAAGAAATGGATCTTCCATCACTGTATTGGATACCTAAACTACATAAGTGTCCTTACAAACAACGGTATATTGCTTGGTATTCCAAGTGCTCCACGAAACCTCTTTCTAAATTATTAACATCTATTTTATCAGCAAACAAAGACGGGCTTCAAAGTTATTGTGAAACTGCCTATTCTAGAGGTGGCGTGAATCAGATGTGGATACTTAAAAATTCCAAAGATCTTTTAGAGTACATACAATCTAACTCTCTTTCATCTTGTAACAATATTAAAACATTTGACTTTTCTACTCTTTACACAAGTATTCCACATTCCAAACTAAAAGACAAATTGAAAGAGTTGGTATTACTTTGCTTCATAAAAAAGAATGGCCAACGTAGATACAAGTATCTTGTCTTAGGGAGGGATAAATCCTACTTTGTAAAGAATCACTCTGATTCAAACAAAAAATTCTCTGAAACCGATATTATCAAGATGCTTGATTTCTTGATTGACAACATATTTGTTACGTTCGGAGGACGTGTTTTTCAACAGACTGTCGGCATCCCAATGGGAACAAACTGTGCCCCTCTACTTGCCGACTTGTTTCTTTATTATTATGAGGCTGACTTCATGCAGGAAATTCTTAGGAAGAAAGATAAGAAGTTAGCAATATCCTTTAACTCTACTTTCCGCTATATAGATGACGTTCTTTCACTAAACAATTCAAAATTTGGTGACTATGTGGAACGCATCTATCCCATCGAATTGGAGATAAAGGATACTACAGATATAGTTAAGTCGGCTTCATATCTTGACTTACATCTAGAAATTGACAATGAGGGTCGGTTGAAAACAAAACTTTACGACAAAAGAGATGATTTCAGCTTTCCAATTGTGAACTTTCCATTTCTAAGTAGTAACATTCCAGCAGCACCTGCATACGGGGTATATATCTCCCAATTGATACGATATTCCCGTGCTTGCATTTCCTATCATGATTTTCTTGATAGAGGGTTACTGCTCACAAGGAAGCTATTAAACCAAGAGTTCCAAATGGTGAAATTGAAATCATCCCTTCGTAAATTTTACGGACGCCATCACGAGTTGGTTGACCGTTATGGAATAACCGTTTCACAAATTATATCGGATATGTTCCTTACGTCGTAACTACAATCCACTTCCCTTTCATGAATGTGACCTACCGAATTAGACTATTTACCGGATTTGTAATCACATAAGCAACACGACGGGTGCCACATGTGGAGCAGGATCTGCTTACCCTTCCGGAGCACCTGAGATCACCCCTAGTTTTTGGTGGGGTTCGTGTTGTTTATTCTTTAGTTTTCTATGTTGTGTCATGTGTACTATTGTTTTTCTGTTTGTCTTTTTCATTTTTAGCCATGGCATTGTCAGTATGTTTTAGATTTATGAGTTTGACTGTCCCTTTGGTATCTTTCGTCCCTCATTTATTACCACTGGGTCGATGTCTCTGCTGGTGGACATTTTGTCCCCGAGGACATCATCCGCCCAGTAGCAAAACTACAATTGTCAGTATGTTTAAGATTTATGAGTTTGACTGTCTGTCCCGTTGGTATCTTTCGTCCCTCTTTTATATATATATACTAGAACACACCCGCGAAATCGCGGGGAAATAGAGCGTATGTAAACTGTATAAAAAATATACTGACTGGAGAATTTCAGGAGAGATATCAAAAGTCAAAGGTACTTAGGGACTGGGCACATTTTTTGCCCTCCCCCTATTTTCCAAATACCGATTTTTATACCTTCTGTTTTTCTGTAATCTATGAACATGCATATATACTTTAATTACTATACAGAGAATTTCAGGAGAGGTATCAAAAGTCAAAGGTACGTAGGGACAGGGCATTTTTTTGCCCTCCCCCTATTTTCCAAATACCGATTTGTATACCTTCTGTTTATCTGTACTCTATGAACATGCATATATACTTTAATTACTATACAGAGAATATCAGGAGAGGTATCAAAAGTCAAAGGTACTTACATATATATATATATATACGTTTTTATCCCAAAATAACCCCAACTGAATGATCATAAGAATGGATGACAAATGCGACTATACATGTTACCTATAGGACACAGAGGCATGATGATTAATTTATTGTGGAAGGAGGAGAAGCGACACCCAAAATGAGGTCTTCTCGTTTAATAGTATAGATATATACATCAGTGAACGCCATGAATAGTAAAGAGCCCCCCCCCCCCCCCCCCCCCCCCCCCAAGATAACCATTGGAATTTATAGTAAATTTTAACAAATACAGTTATTCATAGTAAATGTATGTATACAGAAATATATCCGCAGTGGTCGCCGTTGATAGTAAACCAAAGGCGGATCCCAGGGGGGGGTGGGGGGGGGGGGGGCGTTGAAAAAATTTTGTTGATTATATGGGGAATCACTGAAGCATGAGAGGAACGCCCTCCCCCCCCCCACCCCCTTTTAGGTCAGTCAGTGCCCCCCTCCCTTATGAAAAGGTCTGGATCCGCCACTGTAAACTAATTGATAGTAAATAGCAAATATTATTCATTTTCGTTTTCCTCCCAAAATAACCCAAACTGAAACACGTTAAGCAAGGATGATACATGCTAGAACTCAAAAGGACAGCAGAAAGCAAATTTATATACTTTATTCATAGTCTTTGTATGTTCAAAGTACAGAAAAACACAAACCGGAAGTCTAATCTGACTTAAAGTTTTGTCCAATGACGGGAAAATATCCGGACGCATTCTTTTTCGTTTTTATCCCAAAATAACCCCAACTGAATGATCATAAGAATGGATGACAAATGCGACTATACATGTTACCTATAGGACACAGAGGCATGATGATTAATTTATTGTGGAAGGAGGAGAAGCGACACCCAAAATGAGGTCTTCTCGTTTAATAGTATAGATATATTATATGAGATAACTAATATATATTATATAAGATATCTCATATAGTTTATAATATATCTTATACCTTATACTTTATAAGATATCTTCTAAAGTTTATGAGATATCTTATAAATATTTTTTTTATATAAGATATCTTAACTACTTTATCTCGACTTTATAAGATATATTATATACTTTATAAAATATCTCCTCAAGTTCATAAGAAAGCTTATAAATATTTTTTTATCTAAGATATCTTAACTACTTTATCTCGACTTTATAAGATATATTATATACTTTATAAAATATCTCCTCAAGTTCATAAGAAAGCTTATAAATATGTTTTAATTGTGATATCTTATATACTTTATACGATATCTCATATAGTTTATAAGATATCTTATATATAAATATAAGAATATGTGGTATGGGAACCAATGAGACAACTCTCCTTCCAAGTCAAGATTTGTAAAAGTAAACCATTATAGGAAAAACTACGGTATTAATTAAGGGCCCCAAAAATGACTAGACAGTGTAAAACCATTCACACGGGAAAACCAACGGACTTATCTATATAAAGAACTAAAACGAGAAACACTGATATCTTATAAAGAAAATTATATTAGATATTTCTATAAAAGATATATCATTAACTAGTTATAGTTATTGACCAAGCAAGTCGGTATATGTCATTCAATTTGCACGACTCATGTGACCCTAATTAACACGAGCGATATAGTAGTTCGGGTTAAAGGGTCATCCCGACCGTGCAGATTAAATGATCGTTTCTGTTAAATTGTTTTGACAATTTTTACATTAAAAAGTGACGATTAGCAAATTTACATATTACTAGAACACACCCTTGATATCGCGGGTCCGTGACTGAATTAAATTATATAAATATGCACGAAAGCCTTATTTTAGTATCGGTATTGTCATCTGATAAAGTCATGCTGATTATAAGATACACAGTTTTCTCTGCTTTCAACTCTTTTTGTTTGAACCAGTCGACCTGACACTTATCAATTATTGGTAATATTCAGTTCCTGGAATTGAGTATTTTTTAATCAACAGCATTGTCCAATAAAGTTGAATTCTTTGATTCGCTTTTTTACGTCATGCCCGCTAACAAATTGAAAACTGTACCTAAACGCCTTATTTTAAGTCCAGATTTTTAGTATTCGTATTGTTATCTTAGAAAGTCTTACTGATTAAAATACTACAATCATAAAATAGGGAACAATTTGACAATTGTTTAATTTAGTAGTGTCAACCCTGTGATTATGACCCGTATATATAGCAAAATCAAATACACCGTTTGGTGGTGCGCCTGTCAAATGCGGAACGTACAGATAAGGTAATGGTAACAGGTGAATATACTATTGGTATCGGTATCGGTATCGGATTCGACCCGGAACTTGTTAATTATTGGCAATTGACAAAAGGGTCTGGAGTGGTGTAATTTTAATCTACACCATTGTCCTATATTAGCTATATATAAAGTTGAATTCTTTGATTTGTCGTTTTTACCCGATGACGGCTGATAAATTGGACCTCGTTATTTTAGTATTATAGATGTAGACAACTATCTACTGTTGAAAAATATACTTTGAGTTAAGCCTTCCAATTGATATTTTATAGTGTGTCTTTCTATGTTGTGATGTTATAGTATTGTTTCATAAAAGGGCTCGAGAAGGTTGGTACCATTAAAACGTGTAATCCCGCTGCAGTTGTTTGCACCTGTCCTAAGTCAGGAATCTGATGTTCAGTGGTTGTCGTCTGTTTATATAGTTCATAAGCGTTTCTAGTTTTTTTTTTATAGATTAGACCGTTGGTTTCCCGTTTGAATGGTTTTACACTAGTCATTTTTGGGACCCATTATAGCTTGCTGTTCGGTTTGAGCCAAGGCTCCGTGTTGAAGGCCGTACCTTGACCTATATAAAGGTTCTCTTTTATAAATTGTTACTTGGATGAAGAGTTGTGTCATTGGCACTCATAGCAAATCTTCCTATATGTATATATTCCGGACCATATGAGTATTTGGACCGTACGCATAATTTACAGGTTTACTTTTATAATACTTAACTATTTATATACTCCTTCTAGTTGTCACGTCATTAAAAAGACACTACCAATGGTCATTTTATTATAGATCTGTTAAAAATTTAGTAATGACAAGATCAACTAAATAAAATAAACAGTTTCACACAGTAAATTTCATCACTAGTCAAAAAATCGGAAAA
Source organism: Mytilus edulis (assembly GCA_019925275.1). Lineage (NCBI taxonomy): Eukaryota > Metazoa > Mollusca > Bivalvia > Mytilida > Mytilidae > Mytilus > Mytilus edulis. The sequence goes on from CM034357.1 coordinate 16,052,432, forward strand.
AAAAAATGTTTTTAGTTTCTCGCTATACTAGGTGACATTTTTCTAAATTTATGAAACCCTTTTTTAAATCAAGGGTCCGTCCCAAAAGGTAAGGGTACTGTTGACCTGTGCAGTATATCTGAATAGAGGTAGTGAATGGACACCTTAGCTGTGCATTATTCAGAATATAGCATGTAAGAACAAAGAGATTTTACCTATGCTATGTGTTTTAATATAAGATATCTTATAAAGTTTAGGAGATATCTTCAACGACTTAATTGAAGATAAAAACGTTAAATAGTATAACGACTTGCCATAAAGAATTAATACAACCTATAATTATGTGTATGCGTGTGGGGTTGGGGGACAACCACACTCCATATAAGATCATGTAAATAACTGAATAAAATATCGTTTGACATAAAATCTCAAGAAATATTTCAACTAGCCATGCTCGGCAATCCCGATGATTTTCGTCCTTTTAGCATCCTATAGATCAAATACAGCATTAGTTTTACAAATAACTATCTCTCTTACTGCATTTAAATAAATATTTATGATAGTTTGTAATATTTTAAAGCAGATAATGACAGATAAAAATTATCAAAATTAACATGATTATATATAAAAAAAAAAAAGAAGATGTGGTATGATTGCCAATGAGACAACTATCCACAAAAGACCAAAATGACACAGACATTAACAACTATAGGTAACCGTACGGCCTTCAACAATGAGCAAAGCCCATACCGCATAGTCAGCTATAACAGGCCCCGATAAGACAATGTAGTTTCAAATTCAAAGGATTAGACGAATTTTTATTATTTCTGGGACTGCATCTTATGATCCTTTACGACAGATGATTTAGCTAACCTGCATTCAATTCCATCTTCATGCCTAATATGTCATCTACTGGTGTCACAACTCTATATTCGACCTAAGAGGAAAGGTAACACTAGGCTACCGAAAGTTGATTTGTGTTCAGTCTAGATGTCAGAATGGTCTAGAGCACTGGACACAGTGCATGTGGTGTTGTCATGATATTCCAATTGTATGACTTCGACTCCCGGAGATGAAAAGAACGAAAAATTGCTTCCGCAAATTTGCAGATTTAACATTATTGTGCTGATATTTCAAACGTTCTATAATCTGAACTACTACCGTTTCCCATGTGTACTATTTCATTGTAAAAGCATCATGTCTTAATTTAATAAAATCTCATCATGTGAAAGCCTTAAAAGAAAGGCGAGATACCAAAAGATATTCAAAGTCAAAAGTCGAAAACAATCTGACAACTGGTAACATGACAGTAAAACGACAACAACGAAAAGAAAAAAACAGTACACAAATCACAACATACAAAACTTGAGACCCCACCAATTAATGGGGGTAATTTCAGGTGCTCGAAGTGTAAACAGGTGCTGTACAACATTTGGCACCCTTCGTGTTGCTTATATAAGTACATGCCCAGTGTTTTAAGTCCTATTCCTCAAAACTGTAATCTTTAAAGATTTATTTTGAATTTCAAGGACCAGTATTGTTTATACAACTGATCGAGAAAACCAAAATACTTACGGACAAAATAGTTGACGCTATGGTTTTCTACAAGTTCCAAAAATTTATTTTGAATTTCAAGGACCAGTATATATTGTTTATACAACTGATCGAGAAAACCAAAATACTTACGGACAAAATAGTTGACGCTATGGTTTTCTACAAGTACCAAAAATTTATTTTGAATTTCAAGGACCAGTATATATTGTTTATACAACTGATCGAGAAAACCAAAATACTTACGGACAAAATAGTTGACGCTATGGTTTTCTACAAGTACCAAAAATTTATTTTGAATTTCAAGGACCAGTATATATTGTTTATACAACTGATCGAGAAAACCAAACTACTTACGGACAAAATAGTTGACGCTATGGTTTTCTACAAGTACCAAAAATTTATTTTGAATTTCAAGGACCAGTATATATTGTTTATACAACTGATCGAGAAAACCAAAATACTTACGGACAAAATAGTTGACGCTATGGTTTTCTACAAGTACCAAAATTTATTTTGAATTTCAAGGACCAGTATATATTGTTTATACAACTGATCGAGAAAACCAAACTACTTACGGACAAAATAGTTGACGCTATGGTTTTCTACAAGTTCCAACAATCACTCATCGTGGCTGGTTAAGAATATCATTCGATACAATATATCCCATATTTCACCGAAAAAGTTCACAACAGTGAAATATAGCAGAGAAAGTAATTTTAATGCTATTGATGTATGAGAAAGTTTTGCAAAAAGTATATCTAATATTAAAATTTCACTGCACTCCTTCATAAAATTTCGAAGTTTTGAAGCAACTATTTGCCAAACCGCCCCTTTTCCTTTGCAAAATTGCATTTAGCTGCAATGTTTATAAAATTATTAAAAAAATCTTATTAATATTCAATTGAATTTGAAACGTTTAAATTCCAAAGTATTAGCGGTTAGAATGAAATCTACAATAGTGTAGCTAAGCCTTTGTAAAACCAATTTTAGAATTGTGTTTTTCGTACGATTCAATGCACATATAAAATACAACCTGGTCACTCGGTCACTGGCCTTTCCTGTTTGACCGCAGATCACCTACATCTCGGCATCCAGAGTTCATAACCGGTCAGTCATCAGCAAGGTCGATCGATTTTCCAGCTTAACATCCACAACGATGCTTCATATCTATTGTAAAGACTTCGCCGTGTATTAATTAATTTTTTTTTGTAATTTTATAGGGGTGAAAAGGCGTACAATTTGTATGAAGCGCGCAAGAGCTTCAAACTGCAAATGTGCGCATTCAATACTTCAACACTTAAAGATTACAAAAAGAAGCAAGCAATATTCATATCATAACATTTCCCAATGTATACTAACTTTACGAGTTAACAGTTGCTCGCTTGGGTTTCTGTACATTGTTTAACACTGATACGGATTCAGTCATAGATATTACATTGTATACGGATATGAAACTTTATTTTTGAAATGCCTCGGCAATCGAATCGACATTACGGAATCATATGCAACTTCTTTGTAATGTAATTATACGATGATGTAGATGCTAATCTCACTAAGGCAAATACATTAGGGAATAACGTCGAGGACCATGCACCTTAGATTGTAACCGACCTCAAGGCAAGCGTAAGCATTAACACATGAAGACGTTTTTCTATGGTAATAAAGACTCTTTGTCGAACCTACCATATAGCTAAAGCAAAAGGTAAAGGTAAAACCCGTGAAAAAAATAAACAGAACATGCAAAATTATTAAACCAAACTATCTTGCCAAGGGCTTTCAGAACAATTGGTTTGGCATACGGTTTCATCCTTTCCTAATTGTACCTTACGACTTACGAATCTTTTTACGCGTTAAATAAGTTTTTTGGTAAAATAGTAGTCGCTGAATATTTCAGTTGTATACCTGGTGTTGTAATGGAAATAGGGAATGTAAAATAAATGTCAATTCAGGTCATTTCTGGCCTCATCGGCACTGTACATTGTTGGATATGTCACGTGATTACAATAATTGAGACAACTATCAACTATAGATAAAACCTAAGGACAAAGATGTGCACATGGTCAACTACAGGTTGACTAAACACAAGCTATTCACAAACACGAAACATTTAGTTCAAATGAAAAACAATTATTTAGAAGCCTAAGGTATCCTTTTATAGCAATAACAAGGAATGAAAAAACAAATAATGTAAGCACAGTGGCAATTTAAGCAAAAAGGACGGGGATATTCCTGATGCGGTATTGTCTACGTTTTGTTGCACCAATGTTTTGATATCATGTGTTATACCGATTTTAAAGAGTTGAGATCTGTTTTAAACTTATTTTTAATTGTTTCGATGACCGAGATGAAAAAAGAGATCGGGACTGATTATTCACAGTACTACCTTTACCTTTGTGTTGCTCAGTCTTTAGTATTATATGTTGTTGTCGATTTATCGTTTTTGCCGAGACTGCGACTTGTGTTGCAGAAAAGTTCGACATAGGGATCGTGATCCAGTGGCACGGCGTTAGCTAACTTTTTAAAAGGTTTAAGCTTTATATTTCAGAAGGTGGAAGACCTGGATGCTTCATATCATTTGTGTATAGATGTCTTATGTTATGGAGTTTCCGTCTGTCATATGTCTATTGTCCCTAACCCTATTTTCATAGTTCAGTGGCTACTTGGGGAAAAAATCGTAAGGGTCTCGCCTACCTTTGCTGTAAGTCACAGGCCGACAAAAAAGGGGGAAAATATAAAAAAAAGTATTCTATGTTTTGGTTCACGTTATGAAGCTTCTGTCCAAGTTTATAAAAGTTTTTAAAAAACTACGACAGCAGACTGTGTGTAATGTTAACTGGAAGAAAAACTAAGTTCATTTATAAGTAATATACGTAAAAACAGGAAATACATTTTCAAATTTCCTTCTAAATACTAGCTTTTGATCATAAACAAAGCACAAAAATGTCAGTTTTCACCTCAAAAGCTTACAAAACCTTTAAACAGACTTATGAAGAAGGGATATAGAACAAGAACGTGATACTGTTGTTAGGTCATTAAAGATTGCATATTTTGGTTTTAATATTGATTCACTTAAAGGGTCTTTGCATCGGAACTAAACACATTGATTTAAAAAACAGTTGTTGGCATGACACGGGTTATTTTCTTCTCGTATATTTTATGATAGTATGATACTAAACCCTAACGGGAGGGATTGTGCCTGATATTCATATGATGAAGACATAATCTTTCAATCAGTTTAATTGAGGTCTGGAGCTGGCATGTCAGTTAACTGCTAGTAGTCTGTTTTTATTTATGTATTATTGTCATTTTATTTATCTATTTTCTTTTTTTTTACATCTTCTAACATCGGACTCGGACTCTTGAACTGAATTTTAATGTGCGTATTGTTATGCGTTTACTTTTCTACATTGGCTAGGGGTGTAGGGGAGGGTTGAGATCTCATAAACATGTTTAACCCTGCCGCAATTTTGCGCCTGTCCCAAGTCAGGAACCTCTGGCCTTTGTTAGTCTTGTATGATTTTTAATTTTAGTTTCCTATGTATAATTCGGAGTTTAGTATGACGTCCATTATCACTGTACTAGTATACATATTTTGTAAGGGGCCAGCTGAAAGACGCCTACGGGTGCAGGAGTATCTCGCTACATTGATGACCCAAAGGTGGCCTTCTGCTGCTGTCTGCTCTATGGTGGGGTTGTTGTCGCTTTGACACACTCCCTATTTCCTTTCACAATTGTATTCTGTCAAAGTTTGGTACAAATCAAAGAAAGTTATTTAAAAAATTAACCTATAACCACAGAGTGAATGTAATATTAACCGACAGCAAAACTAGGTCCATTTAGAAGTAAAATACAGATAAACAGGATTTACATGATTTGCAGAGTGAATACTAGTATTTGTTGGCGACGTCGACCGATTGATCGCTATATGTCTCGCTTTTGGGAGTAAAGTAAAGATTTTTTGTAATGTTGATTTCTTTCATATTATGAGTAACATGATAACTTTATTTGCTATGTGCGTACATCGTAAGGTCTTCATGCCTTTCAGACAGTTTTTCATTTGACCTCGACATCTTTTCATGGATCAGTGAACAAAGTTAAATTTTTGTGGTCAAGTTCATATGTCAGATACTGTAAGCATATTATATTATATTGTGTTTGGTGAAGGGAATGAATGAATGTAAGGTACATAATATGTCCAATCGGCAGGTGTCATCTGACCTTGACCGCATTTTCATGGTTTGATTGTCAAAGTTAAGATTTTGTGTATAGGTATTTTTTTCTTATACGCTATATTGCAATAGGTCTACTATATTTGGTGTAAGGGGATATTTTTATGATGTACATGTCAGTCTCACAGGTCACAGTTTATTTGACCTTGACATCATTTTCACGGTTCATTGCTCAGTGTTAAGTTTTGTTTGTTTTGGACTTTTTTTCCTAATCTATAAGCAATAGGTCAATTTTGTTTGTTGTATGGGAGGATTTTAAGGTGTATATGTTTGTCTGAAAGGTATCATCTGACCTTGACCTCATTTCATACTTCATTGGTCAATGTTAAGTTGTCATGGTTAATTTTGTTTCTTGGATACTATATTAGCAATAGGTCAAATATATTTAATACATTGCTTGATTGTATGGGAATATTTTATGATGTGCATCGCAGCATGTCAGTCTCGCTGGTTTTATTTGACCTTGACATCATTTTCACGGTTCATTGATTAGTGTATAGTTTTGTTTGTTTTTGGTATGTTCTTTATAAATTATAAGCAATAAGTCAATTGTATGCGTTGTATGGAAGGATTTTAACTTCGTTGAACATGTATGTCGTCTGACATGCATGGTTCATCTGACCTTGACCGTTATTTACATGGTTCATTGGTCAATGTTTAGTTTCTTTGTTAATTTTGTTTCTTTGAAATTATAAGTAATGGATCAACTATATTTGGTGTATTTTATGATTGTAAGGTGTACATGTATTTCTCGTTTGGTTTATCTGGCCTCAATTTATTTGATCATGATAAGTGTATGTGTTACTTGTAGTAAAGCTTTATAATTAGAACTATCAACATAAAATCAATGGTTAGTAAAGAATATCAAGGTCAGAGGAACCATGCCAGACAGGCATGTACATCTTACAATCAATCTATGTACTGTTCTTTTATGATATCTACAATACATTGAGAATATCATATATGTGACTTTTTCGATATCACACCTGTATCAACCAGAGACACCAATATTATTATCCCAAGAGCTCTGTTCGAGGGACAATATAGCTTGAGAGTTGATACAGAGTGTGGTATTGACAAAGCCATTTCATATACATTTTATAGTATACAATTACCTCAAGTACAACTAAATTAGATGTTTTTTTTCACGTGAAATAAAACATATATATACTGATCTACTGTTAAGTGTGTAACCGTGGCTGATATCGATTAAGTGACGACATACAGATTAGGGGTTTGATAAAGCTTTTCACACGGCAACCGTAGCTGATATCATCACGGTTGGCTGATACAGCACTAATTGCACATACAATTGACTTGTATTAACTACTAAGTATATATAATTTTAAAAAAAATATAGCAGTACTGATGTTGCTACTTAATCAAAAAATATAAAATAAATAAACAAACAAAAAAGCAATTAAAGTCATAAGAAACGAGTGACCGGTGAAAAATAATGTTCTTCCAATTCTTACACCAATGCATACAAACATCATAAACTTAGTCTTCTGTTGTACGAATTTATCCTTTTTTTCGTGTAAATTTCGTACAATCGTCAATTTTTTTTTTCAATCGGTCAGTGTTATGAAAATATGGCAGGTTATTAAAGTTCGTGTTTTGAAGCCGAAGTTTAACGATTGTCACCTGTACAATATACATTGAGAATATCATATGTGACTTTTTCGATATCACACCTGTATCAACCAGAGACACCAATATTATTATCCCAAGAGCTATGTTCGAGGGACAATATATACCGTGTAGAACGCCACATGCGGGGTGTCGGCTATGTTTGACATGGGGTGGCAATTTTGAAGCGACGAAAAAGTAACAAGGTAAGTTCAAGCATCAAAATTTCTTATTTTTAGAACTCTCAGTACCATATAATGTATTGCACGGAAGGAACCGCAACATAATCTATTTCCTGAAAGCAGAAGCAGTCGTTTTCAGTGTTCAGTTTTCTAAAACACCTCGGCCTAGTTTTCCGTGTTGCAGATTTTGAGGCTTTATATGCAAATTTCGATATAAGAAACTACTTTACACAGCTACCCTCCGTATCATTTAAATAGAATTGTATTCCCCTCATTGACTTATACCAAATACCAGTTTCTTAGTTAAAATTAATTGGTTTTAAAACTGTTATTCATCAAAATATAAAGTGTCGCTCGGGGTGTCAGATTTTGCGTCACAAGGGGTAGAGGCTTGTCATAAAAAAATACATATTTGCATGTAAATTAGTCTTCATATGATGCATTTTATTTCAAACACATCTACTTTACCATGACAAAACAAGGATTTTTCATGTTGCCTATTTTTGGTCTTATAAAAGATATGCTTTTGATTTCATTCACATCTACTTTACCATGAAAAAATAAGTGTTTATTCAATTTGCCTCTTTTTGGTCTTATAAAACATGTGCTTTTGATTTCATTCATAGTAAAAATGGCTCAAAATATTTAGTTTTCAAGCTGGCCTGGTAAGCGATTTCTTTTCCTTTTCAGTCACTATCATGGTAAAAACAAAGTCAAGGCTATGGCTCAATAAACCAAAACATGGTTTAGAATCACACAATAGTCCTCAATACAAGATATGCCCGTAGCCTCCACCCGCCAAATGCATCATAGTTCATCACCAGGTTCATCTAGAAAGCATTCGTGTACGCTGCAAAAATCGATCACTCCTAAAAGAATTAGAACACTCTTTCCAATGAAACACTCAGCGGCATCTTTTTCAGCGAATGACAACACAACTTCAAGTAATCCTGAAGACGATGATACTACAATTGTCAATGAGAAAGCAACGACTTGTACACAAATATACAACGGAACAGGTTTACAAGAAAATATGATTCAAGACAGTTATTTCGTTCATAATCGCCCAGCTAGAACTGCATACATTAAGTTTGTAATTTGTCATCATAACAGTGAAGGTGTGCTTGAATTAAAAAGTATCAGATAGAGATCGATTTATAAGAAATGTATTCTTTTTTATGACAAGCCTCTACCCCTTGCGACGCAAAATCTGACACCCCGAGCGACACTTTATATTTTGATGAATAACAGTTTTAAAACCAATTAATTTTAACTAAGAAACTGGTATTTGGTATAAGTCAATGAGAGGAATACAATTCTATATAAATGATACGGAAGGTAGCTGTGTAGGTAGTTTTTTATACCGAAATTTGCATATAAAACCTCAAAATCTGCAACACGGAAAACTAGGGCGAGGTGTTTGAGAAAACTGAGCACTGAAAACGACTGCTTCTGTTTTCAGGAAATAGATTATGTTGCGGTTCCTTCCGTGCAATATATTATATGGTACTGAGAGTTCTAAAAATAAGAAATTTTGATGCTTGAACTTACCTTGTTACTTTTTCGTCGCTTCAAAATTGCCACCCCATGTCAAACATAGCCGACACCCCGCATGTGGCGTTCTACACGGTGATATAGCTTGAGAGTTGATACAGAGTGTGGTATTGACAAAGCCATTGCATATACATTTTATAGTATACAATTACCTCAAGTATAACTAAATTAGAATGATTTTATGTGCATCGAATTAGTAATCAAATGATTTACCGTAGTTTCACTTACATTGTTGACATTCTTTTTCTTGAAATAACCAGTACACGTACAATGCATGCGTTGTAACTCTCTAGCTAGGGGTTAAATTGAAGTTCTCATGAATACGGATTTAAAGAGGTCGACGCTCATTCACTTGCAAGTGAATTACTAATTATCAATGTTTCTTAGCGTAATTTGACAAAATTGAACCTTTTTGGCTGCAAAAAGCAAATTATTATTTCACTATTTCACTTTCATTATTGATTGAACAGAAAAAAAATCAAACTTTAGATTTTTATATGTCTCGTAGCTAGTGCCCCTTTAAATAAACTGTTTACAATTGTACGTTAAACAGAAAACCTAAACATTCAATCAATCGTAAGTGTGCCATGAAGAATATATATCAAGCAGTAACTACCAATCCAATATTATATCCCGAAACGAAAATTGGTGCCTACAAAGTGGGTGAATTACACGACCCATTTTGGCTGTTGCTGCCATTGTTAGCCACTTCGTCAGCCAACGTCAATTTGTGCCTACTACGATAGTACTACAGACTTTCCTTATTTGGGCAATCGTATTTACTTTCCCACGTTTCATTCATGAAATGTTAGTGCGTAACCAATAGGAATCCGATTAAAAACATACGTCATATGTTGACTTCATTCAACCGCCTACAATAGTAAGTCAACAATCATAAGCCCTTGGCACAATTTTTAACATTCCGTCTCATGTCTATCGTCTGCATGTCTTAAACCTTAATACTATTATTAAAAATCCTTCATAAGTAAAATGTAAATTACGTGGCACTTTTGTCTGTAAAATGAAACATTTCGCGTACGTAAGCAGTTTGAGAGTATCGTCGCAGCGCAGAATTTTTTTTTCAATGAATTAAAATCGATCGTCTGCTTCTGCACTTGTTGATAGACAAGATCAATACTCAAACAATTATGTTTATTTCAAGGACCAAAGAAGAAAATATGACGCACTTTTTCTCGTCAACAATACGTCAGAGTCTGTATCATTTGTACTAGTAAACAATAGTGTGTGACTGTCATTCAACTTATAGAAAACATCCTGACCGTGTATAATACACAATTATATACCATCTAATGGATTCTTCGTATGATTAATCTTGGGGGAAAATAGTTTAAAAAAGCTGAAAACTCGATAGAAAGTTGTACCACAGCCTTTTTTCATCAAAGGGTCTGGTTCGGGGGTCCTTCATTCTGTATTCTTTAATTTTAAAAGGCGGCTATTTTTCTGTATATTCTCTATAGATCTCTATAATTTATACCCATTTTTCTCTTTATATATATATATATATATTTGATTACACTTTATCATTCTGTATTCCGGGCTTTTATTGTCCTTTTTATCTCTATCATTTGTATTTTTGACGATTATTCTTTATTCTGTAAACCCCCATCTAAGCCTTTCATCTGACACTGTCGACACTGTGTCACACATGTCGATCGAGACGTCGATGAAACAATGCACGTTTCCTGATAAAAAAAATCACCTAGGCTTGCATAATTTCAAAAGCTGTGTTTAAAATTCAAATGTGTTTAGACTCGATACTGTAAAGGCTCGATCTTGCATAGATATATACTATTGAAGAACGGGTGTTAATTTTTAAATGTCTTTAGGTTTCTTTGTGCATGTTGGTTTGATGTCTCATTGGCGTATTCCAGTATTTAGTCTCTGTTATGCTAATATATGCATTTCCCGCCATATCTATTAAAATGAGTTCGAATCAATAAAATTGATAAAATTGAGAATGGAAATGGGGAATGTGCCAAAGAGACAACAACCCGACCATAGAAAAAAACAACAGCAGAAGGTCACCAACAGGTCTTCAATGTAGCGAGAAATTCCCGCACCCGGAGGCGTCCTTCAGCTGGCCCCTAAACAAATATATACTAGTTCAGTGATAATGAACGCCATACTAATTTCCAAATTGTACACAAGAAACTAAAATTAAAATAATACAAGACTAACAAAGGCCAGAGGCTCCTGACTTGGGACAGGCGCAAAAATGCGGCGGGTTAAACATGTTTGTGAGATCTCAACCCTCCCCCTATACCTCTAGCCAATGTAGAAAAGTAAACGCATAACAATACGCACATTAAAATTCAGTCCAAGAGAGGTCCGAGTCTGATGTCAGAAGATGTAACCAAAGAAAATAAACAAGATGACAATAATACATAAATAACAACAGACTACTAGCAGTTAACTGACATGCCAGCTCCGGACTTCAATTAAACTGAATGAAAGATTATGATTTCACCATATGAACATCAGGCACAATCCTTCCCATTAGGGGTTTAGTATCATACCATCATTACATATATGAGAAGAACATAACCCGTGTCATGTCAACAACTGGTTTTTGAATAAATGTGTTTAGTTCCGATGCAAAGACCCTATAAGTGAATCAATATCAACGCCAAAATATGCAATCTTTAATGACCTGACAACAGTATCGTAACTATATCCCTTCTTAATAAGTCTATTCAAAGGTTTTGTTAGTTTTTGAGGTGAATACTGACACCTTTGTGCTTTATAAAGAATATTTCCATAAAAAATTGGATGTGAAATACCTGAACGTATGAGAAGTCTGCATGTTGAGCTATATTTACGAATGATGTCCTTATACCGATGATAAAACTTAGTAAATGTTTTGACTAGTTTGTGATATCGAAAACCCTGGTGTAATAATTTTTCAGTAATGCATAAATTTCTCTCGTTAAAATCTAAAACATTGTTACAGAATGGAAATAGGGAATGTGTCAAAGAGACAACAATTTAACCGACAAAAGAGCAGACAACAGACGAAGGCTACCAAAGCCACTTTTGGGATAAATTCATTACAGAAAGCATTGTTATATACAGCTATCAAATCCAAAGTAAACCGTTTAAATACAGGCTTTTGTTTCTCTCCATTGGAAGGTCAACCACATCTGTAGTCATGCAGGGGGTTCGTATGAACCCCAAACCCCTTTCAATAAAAAAAAATAAGCTTTGTCAAAGTCGAAATTCCGTTTGAATTGTAACTGTTTGTATCGAACACCCCCCTTTTTTTAAAGATCCTGGCTATGGGCCTGTCGACTATCCATTTATAGACTTCTCAGATTATCATATGGATAGTCGACCTTCTCATCGATTCTTGGAGGAAGGAGTTCAGAGTCCGCGAGTCTATCGATAAGCACATCCGCGAAAACTACAACTTCGCGATTAAACCCCTTTTTACCTAGGTGAAACGATTAATAGGTCAAGAAAACCTGTAACAATGTCAGGTTACATAACTTAACATCTAGCCGAAGGTCTAAATCCGTTTTACTATATCCATAATTTAAGTGGTTATACGGAGATTGTTGTAATCTCAATTGTACATTCACAAATAAAAATTGGGTTGTTAATTTTTGCTAGGTATTTTGTAGAAGCATGTTTTTGTGAAACTAAATTTTGTATTCGTATATATCGCCGATTAGTATTGTATTAGGCCCAATGAATAATGGCGAATATACAATTAAATCAAGTCTTTATTGCTATATCATAAAATTCGTGACATACAATAAAAGGTCATGCAAATATCGTGGTTTTTTAAATAGACAATATTATTGCGCTGTATATAAAATTACATTTGCCTATAATCAAAATTCTTCTGTCTTTAGTTCCAATTAGTAATGTATGACATCGTTATATTTGTGATGACCTGGTTAATTTATACCCAGGCACAGAAATGGAAGAGACGGATTTGAAGTATACTCGTTTTCTTTTTCTGATAGAACAATACAATTCCGGCCATTGTTATGAATTTCTTTGAAATATATAATACCTTAATTTTTCCTTAATTTTACAATCTAAAAGTGTTCTTTATCCTGCAATATATATCGCATCTCTGACATAGTCTTTCTTTCCCTCTGAGAATATTGAAATTATCAATCAACCAAATATTACGAAATCTGTGCATTGAAAACTGTATGCCTTTAAAGTAATTTATATTTTTTCATGTTGAAGGCATTTAAAAAGCATGACTAAAGAATGATCATGCAAATACGATCAAATACGTAACTTCCTGTTCAAATTGAATAATTTAACACTACTAAGATAAACGGGAAATGAGTTTTCTTTCGCCTTGACGTCAAATAACATATTCATCCTGTTTACCAACTAACTGAATAATTCAGACAATTTTAGTGCCCGCTACTGGACGTCACAGGCTCTGTGTTGACAGAGATTAAAATATTAGTTATGTACATCCTTGATGTGGACGTTTGACTGTGGATTTACAAGCATACATAACCGATCAGACAGATTTCTTATTCGAAAATAATAAAATGACGAGCATAAAACATCTCTTTAAATTAACTTTTCAACACATGCTTCTATCAAATGGAAAAGATACGAGGGAATCAACACAAGACACCAAAAAAAAAAATGCAAAAAAAAAAGAGCACATTTATTGTATATCTTCATGAAAGTCGCAGTGATCAAAAGCACTCCTATCACTGCGAGTTCAATACAGTCCCTAGCATAACTTTAACGATTAATATATTGAACATTTTTACAATACCAAGGTTACCATACAAAACCTTGGAAATTCAGAGCACTATATACAGCCGGACATTTTTCTTCTGAGACAACTGCCTGTAGTCCCGTTTTCTTTGATGACCTAACTGTCCTCCATAAAATATGAAACTTAAAATGTTTGAGACCACAAGTATCAAAAGGCCTAGAAAAGAAAAGACAATGGAAAGCCATGTTTGCTAGGGGGAGTTGCAATCTTAGGCCTAGCACAAAGATTTGGAAAGTTAATACATCGAATCATTCCAACCGATGCAGAGTGGATAGTAAAAGCATTTTGAACAGCTCCATTTTATGTTTTAGTTGATATCTTTACTATGATTGACTTCGTGAAAAAACTAGAGGCTCTCAAAAAGAGCCTGTTTAGCTCACCTGATTTTACTTGGGTTTTTGAAATCAAGTAAAAAAAGACAAGAGTGCACACACTAAAATGTCTCGCCTTCTTTACTAATCATTGATATTATGTTGATAGTCCTAAATATAAAGCTTTATTACAACTGTCACATAAACGTTACATTAACCAAGATAACTAAACAAAGACCAATGGACCATGAAATGAGGTCAAGGTCAGACGAACCATGTCAGGCTGACATGTACAGCTAACAATGCTTCCATAAAACAAATATAGTTGACCTAATACTTATAGTTTAAGAAAAATAGACCAAAACACAAAAACTTAAGACTGAGCAATGAACCGTGAAAATGAGGTCAAGGACATTGGACATGTGACTGACAGAAACTTCGTAACATGAGGCATCTATATACAAAGTATGAAGCATCCAGGTCTTCCATCTTCTAAAATATAAAGCTTTTAAGAAGTGAGCTAACACCGCCGCCGCCGGATCACTATCCCTATGTCGAGCTTTCTGCAACAAAAGTTGCAGGTTCCGACAATAAAATTTGGCTTAAAAAAAAAGTAACACTTGGCCAGCACCTCATAAGAAAGGAAAGTTCATGCTATGTTTGATTTCATTCAATTCAGTGGTTCTCTAGAAGACTTTTCAATGCATTTCCCATAGAGTCCTATTTTAAACTAAGCACCAAGCTGGCGGCCATCTTGGATGTTGGATCGGCGACAATGTAACAACACTTGGTCAGTACATCATTAGGAACATTCATGCAATGTTTGGTTTCATTCCATTCAGTGGTACTCTAAAAGAAGTCATTTGTATGCATTTCCCATAGGGTCCTATGTTAATAAATACCTCACATTTGATGACAAGATTAGAACATTTTTATGACTAGAATATGTTATGACTGTATTGACATGTAAATGTGTGAAACTTTTTGTACAAGACTTTTGCATCTCAACAGAGTTTATGATGAATACTTATTTCAAAATGACTTGAGTGGGACATTTTGTATATTGTGATGTTCTAGCTTCCTCTTATCTGAAGAGGAGTAATCTTGGATGACCCATTAACATTAGTAACAACCAATTGACCAATATCTCGACTTCCATTACATATACATGTATTAGATAAACAATTATCATGACCTAATACTATGGGTTAAGTGATGGCTGTAACAATTTATTTTAGCAGATAGCAATTTCTGAACGACTTTTGCTTAAATGCCTTTTGTTTCCACTATTGAGGTGAGTGTTGAGTACTCCAAACAAATAGTTCAACATATGACCATGTGCCTAGGATTCTTTTTATATGTCTTGGTACTTTTTGTAAGTAAAGTTTATTGATGGCAGATTTTAAAAAATCTGTTAAAAATGTATTCTTCACTTATCTGGGCTCTGGGCATTTTAGAGCTTGACAGTTTTTTATTGTTGATTTCTGATATATTGAACTGTTGATGTCTTTCATGGTTATATCAGGTTGTTGGGATGCTGTCTCATTGATAAATATATCTTATTTTTTTCAATGAATATTCTAAAAATATTTTGGATATAAGCTCAGCTTTTAGACACAAGAATCTAGTTTGGATTTTTGCATGTCTTTTGCATGATAAATTTCCCAATTTTCATTCATGAATCAATATAAAATGGCTGGCAGTATTTCAAGGTGTATGATATATCTTTAGTCATAAATTGTCTTTCCCTTCAATCAAAAATCCCTTCAAAAGTAATCACAGGGGTTGGCTGGTACATGCTTGGCACAAAAACAAGTAAAACACAAAATTCATCATTTCTCTGTATTTATTTAAACGTAGAAAACTGGACGAGTCTGTAAAATGAAAGTTTGAAATTTGACATTTAAAAATCTACAGGAATGTTTCAAACTCTACTTTCACTTTGTTCATGTACACAATGGTTTTTAAAATGAAATGAAAGTATGATATCATATAAAAATGTTCAATTTCTCTTGAAAAGAATAAAAATCCATCCATTTTGGTTTAAATGTAAATTATATATTGCATAAAACTTATCAGTCAGACATTAACCTAGAGATTCTTCAGAATTAAAAATGAACTTATATTGTAAACTCATTATATTTTGTGGGTACCAGTTTGACATGGATACCAGTAAGACAAGCAGCAGTAGATCTAATATTGATTTCAAATGATAATCATAAGATATCAATCTGCACTTAAAAATGCTTTAGTAATTTTATCTTAGATCACATCCCTAAAAAAAATCCTGAAATTTATCCTTGCAGTAATTTTTTGTGAGTTAAGAAAACTGTTTCTAAATTACATGATTTTATGCTAAATTTCACATGTTGGCATACTTATTTTGTTAGTTTCCCCCTTCATACAAAATCCACAAATAATAATGAATACACACTATTTACTTATTAACACATATATAATCATGTGATTAATTTTGACCAATCATTCATAACTTTGCATTGTTTTTTGCATGTTAATTATAGTGTTCTAAACCTAATGAAAACATGTCAATATGATTATTAATTCTTAATGATAAAGCATGCAGTAACCTTTCGCTCACACTGGAAAAAAATCTCATTTCTATTCCTCTTTCATTCCTTAATTAGATCTTTGGATCAACACTGTTGTGTAGCTGATCAATAAGGTGAATGTCCTAAGAGGACATTGGGGGTGATGATGATGATGGCTTAGCCAGCTGCTGACTCAATTCTGATTGTGCTCAACTGTTACACAGTAAATGATCTGTGAAAGAAAATTAAGATGTAATTTTGGCAGTGTCTGTATTTTGGAATGATAAATAAAAAATATATCTGTAGTCTTATGAACTTTGGCAGTTTTCTTTAAATTTTAATTCAAAGTAATAATTGGATCTCATGGTCATATTATGTATTTGAGTTTTTTTAGGTATAAAATGAGCAGACAGGTATTTTAGTAAAGCAAATTATTTAGGTAAAAATTACACTTGAGCCATTCCTTTGTGTGGTAATAAAAAGATCTATTTGAACACAAAAGTGTAAACATTACTCCAGATTTAACAGATGAAACATTTTTTTCAAAAGCTTTTATTATCAGTAATGTACTGAACTAAAATTGACTTAAAATCTGTGCCACTGGCCACCCAGTTGAATTAAAACTCACAAACTAAAGCAGGGACCATATGAGCCACTGTACAAGTTTGTGATGACATATTATTTAGGTTAATTGCCAAATATAATCTGTTCTTCTCGAAAGTCTCTGTGTCAATAGACCTTAACATACAGACAGTGGAATTAGGTTAAATTGCCCCATGCTAGAAGTAATAAATCTGATTAATTTTTTACCACATTAAAAGTATTGATTTTATACAATGTGTTATTGTTATGAATGACTGAATGATGGAGTATTTTCTAATGAAGATATATACTGGCCAATAAATGGATGGAATAATTATCAGAGATTCAACAAAAACCTTTCTATTGATGATAATTCTTAAATAAAACATTGATATAAAAATGTCATTTTTGTTGACAATGTGACAACTTAACACAAATAAATCACAAATAAATCATTCCCATTTTGAACAGGAAGTAAAATTTCTACAGTTGATTTACTCAACATTTTAACAGCAGTGATGGTACCAGTTCATATCTTGTTTTTAACAATTCATAATATATATAAGGTACATTCTTACTTATATGTATATCAATATAATTTTTTATCATAGAGATTCAAATAACCGTACTTCCTTTTTTAAACAATGACAATAAACTGGTACCTTACCAAAAGGATTCTGTTACTGAGAGACAAGTTTGTCTAAGATAGGAAAGTGTACATTAATACAAATCCTACACAGACGAAAACCTAAAATACAATATCAAAAAAAAGATAAGAAAGTACATACATCAGATCTACATGCAGTGAAAAAATATCATCAAACTTATTTTCCTATCAATTTGAGTCCAAAACTATAGGTATATATATTCTATGTATTCATATAATGAAATTATGTTTATGTCTATATTCTGTTGCTTGTTTACTATGTTTTAAAAATAATACCCGTCTAAATTTGTGACAATTTTTCTATAAATAACAAAAATATGTGGAGTCTACTTTTTCATTAACAGACCAAACCATTGAACAAGTTTCATCAACAGACCACACAAAGGAATAACATGCTACCTTAATAGATAGCTTTAAAACAAGGAATTAGGCTGGAGGTCAGAGGGAGAAAAGTAGTGCCTAGGTTTTCCTCGAGACCTTAAATTTTAAACTCTGAAACTTAAATAACCTTGAACAATCTGAACCAGATGCTTCGCAGGGCGTAGCTTAATACGACCGCAGAGGTTGAACCCTGAACGGTTGGGGCAAGTATGGACACAACATTCAAGCTGGATTCAGCTCTAAATTTGGATTGTGATTAAATAGTTGACACAGCATAGGTTTCTGACACAGAATGAATGTGTTCTAATGAACTTAAAATTTTTGTTTTCTCTTAGAGCAATTCACTATGCTGTTCAATATTAATCCTCTCAAAAAAATGTTTGAAGAAATTTTCTTTTTATTTATGAAATTTCAAATGAGAAAAATTGAACCCAATTTTTTAATCACATCCCCCTTTCCCTTATTCCAAAACTAATCTCAATTAAAATATTCTAATGGAGTTTGCAACAATAACTACTCATTTAAATACATCATAAAATATTAAGATGTAAAAAAAACTGCTTGTTATCACTGAATGGTAAAGATTATTTAAATTTATCAGTTGGTAGTAAAAAGTGAATATACATTGTATATTGTATATAACAAAGATTTAAGTTGATTCTGGACAAAGAAAGATAACTCCAATTAAAAAAAATTCTTGCAATAAGATATTTCTTGCTTACTATTTTGGACAAAGAAAGATAACTCTAATTAAAATTTTTTTTGCTATTTCACAATATTGTGAAATTAGATATTTCTTGCCATTGCACAATACTGTGCAATTGAAAAGACTTGCTATTGCACAATACGTAATATAATAATTTTAGATCCTGATTTGGACCAACTTGAAAACTGGGCCCATAATCAAAAATCTAAGTACATATTTAGATTCAGCATATCAAAGAGGCCCAAGAATTTAATTTTTGTTAAAATCAAACTTAGTTTAATTTTGGACCCTTTGGACCTTAAGGTAGGCCAATTTGAAAACGGGACCAAAAATGAAGAATCTACATACACAGTTAGATTCGGCATATCAAAGAACCCCAATTATTCAATTTTGATGAAATCAAACAAAGTTTAATTTTGGACCCTTTGGGCCCCTTTTTCCTAAACTGTTGGGGCCAAAACTCCCAAAAATCAATACTAATCTTCCTTTTATGGTCATTAACCTTGTGATTAAATTTCATAGATTTCTATTTACTTATACTAACGTTATGGTGCGAAAACCAAGAAAAATGCTTATTTGGGTCCCTTTTTGGCCCCTTATTCCTAAACTGTTGGGACCTAAACTCCCAAAATCAATACCAATCTTCCTTTTGTGGTCATAAACATTGTGTTTAAATTTCATTGATTTCTATTTACTTAAACTAAAGTTATTGTGCGAAAACCAAGAATAATGCTTATTTGGGCCCTTTTTTGGCCCCTAATTCCTAAACTGTTGAAACCAAAACTCCCAAAATCAATCCCAACCTTTCTTTTGTGTTCATCAACCTTGTGTAAAAATTTCATAGATTTCTATTAACTTAAACTAAAGTTATAGTGCGAAAACCAAGAAAATGCTTATTTGGGCCCTTTTTGGCCCCTAATTCCTAAAATGTTGGGAACAAAACTCCCAAAATCAATACCAACCTTCCTTTTATGGTCATAAACCTTGTGTTAAAATTTCATAGATTTCTATTCACTTTTACTAAAGTTAGAGTGCGAAAACTAAAAGTATTCGGACGCCGGACGACGACGACGCCGACGACGACGACGACGACGACGACGCCGACGCCAACGTGATAGCAATATACGACGAAAATTTTTTCAAAATTTGCGGTCGTATAAAAACTCTTCTTTTTTCTTTTTCTTCAAAAGATTAATTTGATAACCTATCACTGTTCCTGACCACACTAACAAGAATAAACTTTATGTCTTGTAAAGGTATAACGTTTGTATTCATAAGAGAATGATGGCCATAGACGAATAAATTGTCCCCTCTTAAATTTCAGGTTGGGATCTGGTAATTTTTGTTTAATATCGTTTAGCAGGATAAAAATCTTAGTAAGACTGAAAGACCAAAAAAAAGTGTGTATGGCCTGTTGATGTGATCACAGGGAAACATCATCCAGTTGAGGTATATCTATATATAGTAACAACAACAGACTATGTACAACACCACCTTGTATCCTTACACCAACAAAACACACAGCGTAGCAGACTTTATTTTCATAATGAGGCTAATTTAAAAATGGTGCCCTATTTGCCATTAACGGATCATTCAAATTATGTACTGTGGGAGTCCACTTTGGACGCTTTCAAAAAGCATTTTTGTAAAGCCTCACTAAACTTTGGATAGATAGTTCATATTTGTTGAGTTTAATTTTATTGTCATATTTTAGTCAACCAAACATTATTCATTACAACTGAGATTTAATGGTTTTTGCATTAAAATTTGAATTTCATAACTTATAAACAGTCAATTCATCCATTTAAGGATGAAATGAAGGAGTTTTCTCCATCGAAATTATAAGGTTTTTTGTGTCAGTGTACCATACTAATTAAGTTTTTTCCACTGGGAAGTTTTCCCTGTTATTTTTTCCAGGGAAAATGAACCAAAGGGTCTTTGCCATTTAATAGAACAAGAAATACCTTGGAGCATTTCTATAAATAGACCAATGACCTTTATAAGTGGTTAATTTCTTTTGTTGTCAAACAATGAACTTAATAACTGAATTGTTGCTTAGAATAATTTACAGTCATTTATCTGGTATTCTCTATAAATGAACCATGACATTACCACATTTTGTGAGCTCATTATTCAATTCTGACTTTTAGTTAACATAGATTTACTAATAAGGAGGAAATATATAGATTTATGTTATTTTAATTTCTTGTTAATATCCTTTGTAAATACAATTACGTAAAATGATTTTAAACAGTTTTAAAAATTAGCTATTGACCCAATTTAATGTTTAAAATTAGACTGGAGTCTTATCAAAGAACTATTTCTGTCATGCCCATATATCTTTTTATTTTATAACAAATTATAGATTGCTGACTAGGTCTAAAACAAATTTATCAAGAACGGATATTTTACTTATCACAAACCAAATGTCTACAACATTTAAGGTGGTACCCAACTCTTGCACTAAAATTAATTTGGCTCGTTTAATTTTCATAAAATTTTGACGAAGTATTTACTTTGACTCGTAAAAAAAAATATAAAAATTTCAAAAATTTTGAACCAACTGTTTTGTCAGAAAAATTTCACTGGTTATATAGCAGTTTGACAAACACCAATTTTGATCATTGAGAAGTTTAATATTCCATTTACAACACAACGTAATCAAAACGTTTAGCTGACTTTACAGAGTTATCTCCCTGTAGTGTTAGGTACTACCTAAGTCTAATTCTTTCATGGTAAATCTGAATCTTAAAAATAATATTTCAGAATAAGAGTAATAAATTGATTGGTTGCTAGGGAAACTTTTTTGAAACCTAGTCTGCTACAATGTGTGTATATAATATTTACATTCAACACGGAGGTAAAAAAAATGTACTAACAATATAGGACTACAGTTGTAACATCAACACACTGAGATCTCTACACCATTAAATATTTGGTAACATTAATAATTTAATAAATAATTAACTATCTCAACAGAACACCGGTCTGACCATTCCACTTTGATCATTTATAAGAAAAGAAAGAAAACAATTAGGTGGATAATTTCCCATTCACCGGTGAACATACTGGGATTAAAGATATATATATACATAGAGAATTTACATTTAATGTCAACAACTGCTACAGGCCACTGAACTTTTAAGTATACATACATATACATATTTTTTTCTAAGGGGTTAAAGGATTATCAGAATAAAAAGTTTGAATGAATTATTATTGCTTTTGATCAATGACATTCAAGGCTATGGAATTCAACCTTTCATGAACCTTTGTGAACCAATACGTTTGGAATTGAGTCTCACCCTTTCTGGTTAATAAACATGATAAAGGATCATATTCTAGAACCAAATCTCAGGATGGTCTGATGGTTTAATCATGTTAATTGTCTGCTGGTGTTTTCTGCTTTGAAAGTCATTCATGGATATTAAGTAAATTTTTTCAAAAATCTAAGCTGTTACAGTAGTTTAGTTCTGTTCAGCTGAGAGACCCTTAAAAGTCATGGGGTTTAATACCTTCAGATCAAAGGCTGAACAGATTCATTATATCATGATCACATTTATACTGATAGTTCAAGAAATACTTCACTAGTCTCAGTGATCTTGTTCAGTTAAAAATGGATAAGAAAAACAATGTTTATATCTGTCCTTAACTCGAATGAAAAAAAATCTGACAATTTTAAAAAGACCCTTAGCCTAGTTCCAGGTCCTGATTTTAATGTACTGGTTTTGTTTTGCTGGGTTACTTATGACTAGTTTATACAGAAAAAAATAAATTAATTTGTATAGAAAATTCAACTTGCTGTGGTTCTAAAACTTTAAGCCGAGATCTCTTAGTCCCCAAAAAGAAAGTCTTATGTCATGGCACTACTTTTAGTCTGGTGAATTCGGAGATCAAATGGTCTCTTACCATGGTACGCATGCTTTGAATACAGATCTATAAAGTTCTATTGAAATTCTACGGAATGGACAACAATTGGATAGAAGACTGACAAGATAAAAACCTGTGGAACAAAAATATCTATATTGCATCGACATAAAACAGGGCAGTTCACTACTGTCTAATCTAATATACATTGTACATCTTACAACTGCAAATATATCAAGTAAAAAATTAAATAAAGATTTAAAATTCTTAGCAACAATAACATATTTTAAATTAAGTAACAGATCTAACATAATAGTTTAATAAATAAATGACTATTTACAAGTTAAAATGGTTTTAAAAGACAATGATTCATGTGTATTAACAATTCATATCTGATCTTTTATTAAATATTAAAGTAGGTTTACTGACCAGTACCTTTGATTTCCCATACTTTAACATTATATAGGTAGTTGTGTATTTAATATATTGTAGGCAACCCTTATATATAATAATGTTCTTCTGTTTTTGCTGCATATTGGATTTGTCAGTCAAAATTTTAAAATGTCTTTATCCTCAACCTACTGATTTGATAGTTTTCAGCAAATCACATCTACAGTAACACAAACAGTCAATTCTAGAAACATTTACTCACATTATATATTTGAAGTCACATTTCATAACAAATTGACAAAGTCAAATAAAATTCTACAATAATACAATTATTTAAATAAAAACACTACTTTTTTTACAGTTCAACATGTATGCACCATTTTGTGTACCCCTGGAAGACTGTTATTGGAACACAGCGAGAGAAATTTATCACAATATAAGGAATTAGGATGGCTTGTTTTGTTCGTTGATCTCAATAACCCATCAATTGCTTGTTTTAAGTACCCAGAAAAAAGTCACTTGCCACTTTAAGGAATGCTTTCCCTCTATTGGAAATTCATCACAAAAATTGTTTAGATGTCTAGTCTCGTTAAATCTCCATTTTTGACCATGTTTCTTATTTTCCAATAATTGAAATTCCCTGAGTAATAGATTAAACAATTGTATCTCCTGTATTTGAACTTTTAAATCAATTTTCAATCCTATTTGAATCAATTTGGCTGCAGATACAACTACCATTCTCTTTATGTGACAGACTTCTCTAAACATCTGATAACATATTTCCGACTTATGTTTCTCTCTGTTGAGACTAACTGCAAAAGTTAGCATCCAAATCATGTTACCAGATGCAATTTTAGTACCATCTTTTTCCCTTGTCTATTCTACAAGTGTATTCTATGGTGCATGTCACTCAAATATTGTCACATCTAAAATAGAACAACTTGATTGCTCTCCTGCTCTCGCCCTCACAATCATACAATAAATTACACTCATCCCCAATAACATGACCAAGTTGCAAAATGACTTTGAATTGTTTTGAACATTTATGTAAAGTCCTGAGTATTCATGAAATATTAAGTATCTCACTATGTAGGACACCTATTATCAAGGTCAATTATTATTATACACTTTTTCATCACACTGATATATAAGTAAAAAAAATCTCCCACGGCAGTAAAAACTTATGAGAATTTCAAATTGATGAATGGGATGATTTAAAAAACATTTAACACACACGGTTTAATCCTATCATTTAAAATTTAAAATTCAATTATTCTAGCTCAACAAATTTTCAAATCTTAATCCACAAATATTCCATAATGCATTTTGTACTTGGTACATGAAGATTTATTGCAAAAATCATACAAAAACTTCCCTTTTGAAGGCAAGTAAATGCTGCAAAATTGAAACTTTTGAAATCAAACATTATACAAATGAGCTATTTCTACTAACACACCATTCATCAAACAAAGCTCATGTAATCCAGGCTATTCGTGTTATTCCAGTGTTACCATGGATACTATAAACTGTTGTTACCACAGATACATAAAACTATTGCACAAACCAGTGGCGGATCCAGCCATTTTAAAAAGGGGGGGTTCCCAACCCAGAGTAAAGGGGGGGGGGGGGGGGGTTCAAACTATATGCTCCCATTCATATTGATCGGCCAAAAAAAAAGGGGGGGGGGGGTTCCAACCCCTGGAACCCCCCCACCCCCCCCCCCCATGGATCCGCCACTGACAAACTGAGGTAGAACATAAAACTGACCATCAACCTAATAATTATTGTTCTTTAAAAAAATAAAGTTTAGAGTTAGAGTTAGAGTTTAATAGAGTCAAAGGTTAAAACTACAAGTATTTTTTTTTTCTTTGCAGCTTTGAAAATTTAAGAAAGATCATTTTCTAAACAATTACACGAAATAAATAGAAGATTGATTGTACATCAATTGTCTTTTTCAATGAAGAATTGATATAAAATAACAGAAAATAATATGCATACATATCAACAAAATGTACTTATGATACAGATGAATAAATTGTAAATAAAATTCTGTACAAAACACTGGCCAATTATTTATACAATTTCTTAAATAGGTATACGAATAAAGTAACACATCATTAGAAAAGTATCAACTAATACTTTTTGCATAGATGTTATCTTCAAATGTACTTATAAACCCCTACAAGGTGTTCTTAACTTTGAACTATGATACAAATTTATAATTATAGAGTATTTTCTATTTGTTCAAGAAATGCCAAATTTTTTCCTGAAATTTGAATTAAAAAAATTATTAAATAAATAAATAAATAAAGCGCAGTATGCACTACCTGTTGCTCAGAGAAAATATTTTCATCATACACATGCTTTCCAAGAAGTAAATCCATCTCATTTCATTTAACCTCCTTTCCTAAGTTCCACAAAAATCCTTACAATTGTCTCTTCTGACTAGACTGAATTAACACAGCACTCATTTATACTGGCAAGAATCATTCAAAAGTACACTCAACCTTTTAACATTCTAATGCCAGGGGCGGTGGCTGTGTAAATGAACTAACTGCCGACGAGTCAGTACACGGAAATGTCGCCAGTGTCAGATCTGGTGGACTATTTTCTGATATACTGTCCATGTCTGAGTAACTATTGCTACTCGTTGTGCTCTCAGTATCATCAGTTGATTGACTTCTACGTAATTCTGCTGGTCGTGACTTACTTCCCTTCGTACACATGCAACACGGTTGTAATAACTGAGGATCAACTAATACTTCACCATTCATACCTTTGAATATGATTCCACAACAAACTTGAGTTCTGAAATTGTAAAACATTTAGATTATAATTAATAATGAATTCACCAAATGTTGACTTTTAATCATGTTAATTGGACCTTTCTGGTGAACAATTTAATTAATTAGTGACAAGGACCATAACTCTGCACACAATCTTCAGACCAGTACAAAATTAGAAATTGATCTGTAACTTGTCATGATAAAACAATAAACTAAATATCTAATCAATATCTTCTAGCATGAAGAAAAAAAGTCTGGAAAATATTTGACAGACTGACAGATGGACAGGCAGGCAGACGGCCGGAGTGCAAACCTTAAGTCGCCTTAAAGGTACTAAAACGATACAGGCCACCCTCCCGCATTGCTCCAAAGAGTTGAAAGTGAAATAGATAGAAAGCAGAAAGTTTAAAAATAAAATGAGGAAAATAACAAATATCTAACTATCCTGTTGCTTCAAAAGTCTGGCACCCTTGCTTCAAGTGTGGACTAATTTTTACAATGAACAATTGATTGATAGTTGCTGACTTCATAGTATACCTTGTGGAAATTCATATATGGGACAAATAGCTTGTCTTAAAATAAATGTATCACAAAAAAGCAAAGCAAAACAATTTTTTGTTTGTACTGCATCTTCATTGAGGAGCACATTCATAACACTTGCCTAGGGATGAGGCTTTTTCTCAACAATGTGCTATATCAATTTATATTTAACCACATGAAAAAAGATAAAGACTACACCTACACTTTATTGATAAATACTTTCCCTTAGATCAGACATAGAATATTCTAATATTCCTGTGATAAAACTTATAAAATGCCATAAAATTGTTATGTCTTCAGATGAATCAATATATTGTGCACTCCATATCACATAATAGTATAATACAATGTAATAGTTTCATATAGTGAGAGTATTAAATGATGAGGACTTATAAATAGTTAGAAATGTTTAGAACTAATTGCAGAAGTTTACAACTTACATAAGTTTCAGAATTTGATAATATTATAAAGGGTACTACACTTTAGACAAATATGAAATAACTGACATTAAAAAAAAATTACGACCCATAAACATGACAAAACTTTTTTTCCATTTTTCTATAGAATGATTAAATACCAAAAATCAGAAAAATTTGCCCAACTTTTTCTTAGTCATACTCGGAAATCCCTATATATATATCTGATCAGTGTTCCAACACTTATTATAACAAAAAATAGTTTGTTTCTCTTAAATTCAACCCCTTTTTCCCCTCAATTTGACATAATGTAACATGTCTACCACCACCAGGGCAATAAATAATATTTCATACATATAAAAATAGAATACAGTACACAAGTGTATACTCATTCATGATAAACTATAGATGATGTGGGTGTATGCCTGTAATATGTGTCACAACTTGCAAAACAGAAATCATTGTTATTAATTTCAGTGCAATTTACATAAAAAGTTTATTCAATGTAAATTTCAGTGGAATAATCTGAACAATGATTTTTTTCAAGTGAAATTTGTCAAGTGCCCCGATTTCAATCAGGTAACAATCACACTTTTAAGTATAAATTTGCTTAAGGATAAAAGGCCTGATGATTTAAATCTGTGAGTGGGTGTGGCTACTCACCTGGTTAAGATGCTTGATATTTATTATTCCCACACTTGTAGAAGGACAATCAAATTGACACTCAAACATTCACTGAAGTGTGACCCCTACTGTAACCATAAATAATTTATAACCTGACCTCACCACACTTAACAGACAAGAATGCCTATGAAGATTTCCTTTCTATCTACCACCCCACCCAAAATAAAAAGTTCAGACTTTACTATTTTAAACACATTCAATCTAGTATTAAAATCATACTGTTTTAAACTGCATTATCCACATTTCTTTCAATCGTTTTCAAAGATGAAAATAATCACTTGCACCTGATAGTACATGCATGTAAATTTCCTGATGTTTTGTTATGAAAGGTCAAGGACAAATGTAAATTCGTGACCACACAAGCATTTGGATCCGAATATAGAAACCTCCCCCTTTTAACCTCTAATCAACCAAAAAAAAATCTTTTGTCTTAAAAAAAAATGACAGTGTCACCTTCAATACTTAATATCAGTTGATGATTTGACATATATATTTTACAGAGATGTCAAAATGACTGACAGTTTTGTACTACAACTTAAGTCATTAACATGTAATCATATACAAATGAGACATGAATGCAATTATAACACTCGAAATGTCTTTTTATCATGCAATGATCAGGTAACCTTAAAATGTAATATCTTATTTAGGCCAAATAAAAAACCCAAAAACTAAATATGTGTTTTCTGTCTGGCAGTAAAATATAGGGTAGACCTTTAGATAGATCAGATTAATTTTTTTTTCAAATATGCCACATAGATCTATAATGAAATGTACTTCGACTTGAGATGTACTTTATGAGTTAAAATTTTCATAGAAAAGGGGGGGGGGGGGAATCAGAGGGGTCCTGATCCCTAAATCCCGGGCTTTAAAACATGAAATCCCGAGGTCCAGACTTTAAAGTAATTTAAATCCAGACTTGCGAAAAAAGAATTCTCGGATCCCAAAAGGATCAATCCCGAAATCCTGAGCTTAAAAACACCCGATTCCGGAGTCTCAATAAAGGTCCATCCCCCCTCATAGAATGTTAGGGAAATTATATAACATTTTTGGGTAGGAAGTGAAGCAGACTAAACCTATTCTATGTCATGGATTTTGCTGGTATTAGATCTATAGAGGCTAAATATTAAACTAACAATAAATGTACTGTATAAAGAAACATTCATCATAGTCTGTTTTTTCAATTTACTCAAGTTTGTATATACTGAGGTTTTAATGTACATGGAAAGTAATAGAGTTCTTTTAATGCCGAGTGTAGTTTTTCTACAAAGAATCTAAAACTATTCTTCAAGCTCATCTATCTATTAACCAAAAATAAGTTAATTAGATCTGACTTGAGGCTATTGAACTTCAGTTGAGTTTATTGATTTTTTGGTAGCCAAGGACAAAAACTCAGTGCAAAAATGTTTTTTCAAGGTGAATATACCCACACTAGGGAAATAACTGCATTTCTTAGTGCAACACAATGTTATTGAACCATTAACCCCACATAAGTACTGATAATTTGTTTATCAGTATTATTGATTTTATTTGTGATGTCACCCTGATGAATTCCTGGTTCAAAAATTAACATGATGTAATTGAATTTGAATTAGGTGACTAATACTACATGTATTATGCGAGTTATTTTCTCAAACTATAGTTAAAGACCCTTTTTTCCTGATTCTAAGTATGTGCCAGTGATACATGGAATACTTTTACTTTCTGTATAAGATTTTTTATTAAAGGAAATCAAAATCTATGGTCTTTGTGTCAGCATATTTTTTTCATAGTTCTTATAAGTAACCAAGTCCCAAATCTAATAGTAAATCCCTTATTTTAAGAAATGATAATTTTCTCTTGTATACTATTTGGTTGGGTAGTGTAAATTTAAGACCAAAACAACCGTTGTAATAAAATTGAGAATGGAACTGGGGAATGTTTTAACATGTAGGTTTGACCGATACTTAATTTCTCTAGTATCTGTAGGAACTAATTCAACTATTTTGTAATTCTAATAATTCAGTCACTGTATTTCACTACTCTATGATGTTTACTGTACCTTATCAGCAGTAAGAAGGTGATTATAAGACAGGATTTTATTTGGGTTAATAGGTTTGGGCTATTTTTGTCTATATATATAGTAATACATGGATTTATTACTTACTTTTTCCAGTAGGTGAGATCTAAGAAGGGACTAATTCTGGGATCTGTTGACTTTCTCTTCTGTTTATTTGGTTTCTGTAGAGTTGGGACTGTGATTTCTTCCTCTGATTCTTCGCTGTCACTAAACATATCTTTATCACAACTATCTTCATTTACTGTAATTTGTAAATAAAACATATTGGTTCTCAACTTCTGATGGGAGATATACTTACATGAATATAAAGAGATATGAGGTGTACATCAATGAGACAGCAACCAAACCAAAACAAAACATTTCTTGAGGTAACTGGTCAACATTGAACATGTATACAATTTACAAGAGGAGAAAATTGTCTGTACAATAAATAAATGGATGTTAACTTTTAAATCTTAAATCTTATTCTATGTCAATGGTCATCAAAATTCAGGACATAATCAGTGAGTGACAAATTATGGTCCCTTCAAATTGTTTTTTGTTAAAACAATTAACCAAAAATAAGGGCCTTTTACATCATATTCTCAGCTAAAATTATTTTTAAATACATATTTCCTAGGCAACAGGTTCAATTTAAAACTAATAAACAAAATTCCTATATCTGTAAATATTCATTAATTAATGATCAAAATGTGCTGACTCAAAACAACATCACTTACAAACTATGAGTAATCAGAAATATATGTAAACCACAAAAACAAGCCACTGTGGCCAGTGAGACCCAATAACATATCATCAAGGTGACTTTACAGATGGGGAATCCTTGGGACATTTAATTCAGATTGTGTTACAGACTTTGTGAAACATCATGGACATTTAAACACCAGGGTAGAAATCATTTGTTTATTGCTATGATCCTTGTAAAGTTACAGTAGCTTATGGATCACAGGTACCAGATTATTTGTACATGCAATTGGACCTGCACATAAAAAAAGCTCCCTATATTGCTTGATATCATACTTTTCTATGAAAAAATTGTCACCTACTGCACTTGAAAGACTAGCTGGCTGCCAATCTAGACAAAACATCATTTAAATAACAGTAAACCTAATGTTATAATGAGTACAGTGATCTGAAATTGATTCTTTCTAATCTTTGATCAATTGCATCTATCAATACCAATTAGTTCTGGCATTCTATTTTATTAATTAAGCAAATAGTAACCTAAAACTTATTAATAGCTTTATTTCAATCAATATTACAGCACTAAATACATTTTTCTTTAAAAAAATTCCAGATGACACATCCAGCTTCTGAATGCTTAACCAGTAGAGGATGCCTATCTCTCTCACAGTCAGAGATAATGAAAACATATGCACACTTCAAATGCTTCAAAGGAAATTTATTAAAAATACACCACTTATTAAATAACTGACATGATGTAACTAAATCAATAACCATACCAGGGAGGAAGTGGTGTAGAAAATCTATTTATAATATATTCCAATCATGTTGTGCTTAACTCAGGTCATTTGCATAAAATATTTTAAATAATGTCAGATGTGCATTCCATTCTCCTCTGTGGCCATCAGTATTGTATATCTAGCCCAATGGATGCAGTGTTAACAAGACATACAAGGTCAGATCTTGGTGTAGATAATGAATGATTTAGGCCAAGTTAATTCGTAGGTTTTTGATGTTGGTACTCACGACTGTCATGGCTTGGCTTTCAACTTGAACATCAAATATATATATATTAGCACTCCATGTAGAAGTGGACAATATTATAATGGACATGAATATCATATGTTGATAATAAAACAAAACAAAAGCCCAGAAATTATTTACCATTTAACTTGATGCAGATCTATGAGTATGGAATCAAGACCTTTGGAATTTGACTGAGTCTAAGTTGAGACTGGGATAGTAGAAAGGTTAAATAAGTGAACCAATCAATACCATCATATTCATAATATTCTTCACTAATACTGCTCATATACTAATCAATTTGTCATGTCAGGACACCCCTTCTAGGTCAATATCCTGATTTTAATATACAAGTATTCTTTACAGGACAGTTATTTACTCAATATCTAGTCCATGTCAATACTCATAATTCAATTTACAAGTATACTACAAATGACATTTCTGGGTCAAGATTTCAATACACATGTAATTTCTAGAGCTGCCACTTGTATCAATAATAACCTGCATTCATTTGTGAACTCAGTTTTCTCAGTTAGAACACTAACTACATTGATTGACTGTCCTCTTTTACAAATAAAAAATCTTTTGATTTATGAATAAAGTGGTAAAATATAAGCACCCACGAAATGCAATGCAATTATTTACTAAATTGTTTTTGAAAAGACAAATAATTATATGAAATTAAAATTTTCTTATTCTTTGTTTCCAACCCCCCAAAGAGAGGATAAGCATCTCTCTGTTCAATTTTTTTTCTTTTGACCTAGCTGAGAGACTACATGTACTGCAGGATGTAGGCAGCATAACAAATATTTCCTGATTAAAATAGACGTCATTAAAAATTACTGTACTGCACTGACCTTAATATTGTTTGAATGAACACATGTATGTCATTTGAAGATAAGATTTTTAATGTCTCAAGAAGTTAAGTCATACCAAAGATGTAAATTAAACATTTAGGGCAATACTTAATTTACCAGTCAAAAATGATAAAGTCAGTGTTCAAAATGTAAGTGTGTCTATGGGGCCTAAGGCATGGCTTCCAAAACGGTAACATTTTCTGGTCATGACTTATTTGTTTTTGACCAGCTGGTGTATATAAAGGCAACAGTAGTATACTGCTATTCGAAAGTCATAAATAGATTGAGAGAAAAAAATCTGTGTCACAAACTAACACTGAGGGAAACACATCGAATATAAGAGAAACAGAAATACTTAAGTGCAACAAAAAACCAAACAACAATGCAACACACACAGAAATGAACTATAAGATAGTGCCATTTTCCTGACTTAATAATGGCTTAAGCAGACATCATATGTAAATGTGTCACTTAACTTTAATCCAGAAGAAAGGCCCTCTTCTTTACTTGATGATGGTGTAAGGTGTCCACTTTCTTTTTCAGTTTTTATGACCCAAGAGAGGTGTTTGACAAAATGGTGATGTAAGGAGAGAGCAGAAGTTCTTTGAAACAATTACCATTACACACAAAACAAAATAAATCAAAAATCAATGGCCTAACTGACCATGACATCACATAGTATCAGCTATAACTAGATTATATCTGATTTCCTGAATAAAACAGATGCTTAGTCCAAACAGTGACAGATGTTAATGATTACCCTGATAGAGAGCCCTGGTTTAATTAGGTCATATTGACTCAGCTGCTTCCATAAATCCCTTAATGATTATCCTAATATCATATGCAATGTTTATACAATTAAATTAATCCAGTAATCATCCACCCCCTACTGTGAACACACTCCCATGCAGAGATGTGGGTAGTTTTATTGCAAAAAAGTTATACAACATTTATCCATTACATTCATTTCCTTAAAAGGACTCTCATTAAATGGCAGATGAAATAGTGACATAACAGTAGTATAGCTAGTCATTTTATCAATAGTTTCAGAAACTATTTTTTACTAAAATTATTTTGCATTTAAATCAAATTTTCTTTCTTCCACAACAAATTTATTGTCCAATACAAAAATCGATTCTTTGGAATTTGCCATCAATGGAACAATAACCCTTTATGGT
The DNA here is from genome assembly GCA_019925275.1 of Mytilus edulis. NCBI lineage: Eukaryota > Metazoa > Mollusca > Bivalvia > Mytilida > Mytilidae > Mytilus > Mytilus edulis. Next base: position 16,086,019 of record CM034357.1, read on the forward strand.
ACCCCTTATTGTTTAAATACCAGAAGAATAAAGAAATGCATAGTGATCAATGACCTTATCATCTATGTTATATAAAAGGTTTTATTTGAATGCTAACAACAAGTATCAAGTTACCATCTTTCTAGGCTATCAATATTTAAATGCTACAAGTGCAGACTTAAGGCTACTAACACACTGAACTAGAAACTGACTAAATAGATATGTAGGCAGATTCAACAGACTGATGTAAAAATATACTGCTATCAAATTACAGTATTTAATGGAAAAGCGTGCCACATGTTGGACATTGCAACAGTTGTGAGCAAATGCTTTCCAAAAAGTCTCTCATAATCTCAAAATTATCACACCTTATTATTTCTTATTCACTACATATATACACATGTATAATACTCTGTGTTATGTATTTTGTATGTATTTTGTCCGTTTTCTATTTGTATTAATAGTTTTTGAAGGCCTCATGGAAGATTAACATGTAATTGTTAAATGTGTTACCTTCGTTAAATAAAGAATTTTATTATTATTATTATTATTATTAATAAAAGAAGATGTATGATAAGTGTACAGTAAGCATAACAAGATGAAATTTTCCATACTGCAATATGCATTCCTATACAAAAATTAAAAAAATGTTATTGAGAATTAAATCTTATTTGCAAATTATCTCTGATCGTCACTTAAAATTCAATATTGTACATGAATAAAACAGAATCTAATTGAAATTTTCGTAAAGTTCATCTTTTGGCCTGTTGATTAAAAGCTTATTGTGAAGACTGACCTATAATTCCATGATTAAGTTTGAGCTAAACAATTTTTACGCAACATAATATAAATATGTCTCCTTACTTGAAGATTCATCAAAGAAGGATGTAGGACTTGATGAAGGTGTGTTGTAAAGAGATTTCCTTGTTTTGAGTGGAGACTTGTATTTCCCCATTGTGGGACTCAGCTGTTGTTTACTTTTTAATTTGGTCGTTGATTTTATTCCTGGTCCAGCTCTGGCATCTACAACCTGTCAATGAGGAAAAAAACATATATTTCAATACTATTTAGGATAAACAATAACTCATCTTAATTTAATAATAAAAATAATTTTCTTTTCCAGCATTTAACAATTCAATATTTATTGGAAAGAGCACAATACTGGTGTGATCCAAATACAGACAATTATAATATTAAAACAACACATAAATGAAAATAGTAATTCAAATTATCAAAATATTGTATACATGTTTCAGATGAGCTTTCATACTACGTGACAAAAGCCATGACAGTTTGAGAAAATGAGTCTGTCTGAATCTAGTTGAGTTCTTTATTGATTTTAAACAGGTTTTTTTTCAAAAACACTAAAAAAACAGAATGTTGTCTAAAAATGAGCTAACTATTACATGAACAAAAATATATAGACCTTGGATTACAAACAGTTTCTCATAGAAAGATATTTGATAATATACAGTCAACCTCCTATTCTTTAAATTTTCAGAGTGCAGTAGACGGTTTAAAGCAGTCAATGACCTAGTTTAATACTTTAAAACTGAGATTAAAATGCACATATTTTATAAGGACACTACACTTAAACAGGCAGGTGCTTGTTTAGCCTTCATACAAAGTTCAATATTATGTTGGGAAAGCAAGTGTTTATTTCTCTAATAAACCTGATAGGGGAACAGAGAAATATTGTCATTTAACTTTAATGGTTTCTCAATTGTAAGTTTTTTTTTGTAAGCCCCAAGAAAGAAATATTACAAGTAAAACTAATTTCAATTTAACTTGTGTATTAATTATTTATATATGACCTTTCTATAGGAATGCTTAATAATGTAATATTACATAAGAACTTGGACCAATGCTGGCAATAAATAATTATGTATGTATTAGTTCCAAATAAGTCTAGGTATCAATTAAACAAACATTGTATATATTTTTTATTTATTTTAGAAATTAAATCCGACCGTCTAGCTCAAATTTTAGTTACAGCCTCATTACATATAAGGAAGTAACACAGACTTGACCTATTAACATAATCAGATTTCATTTTATGACATTGATTACAGAGTTGATTAACAGGATGAGCCTGTCTAACTTCTAACATTGATGCATGTCAACATGTTTTTTGAGGAATCTTTATACCCTCTAGAGGGTAATAAATAACACAAATATTGTCAGTAATTATAAAGGAAAATGTCCCCCCATCTCACAAATATCTGATAAATGTCATCAGAAAATTGATGATAATTGGTTTTAGATATTATCTAACACTATGAAAACAATTATCTGATCCCCCATTTGAAAATTACAAACATTTCACAACTTAATAATATGGTGTTTTTTTTCCAATTTATTGTTCAATCACTGCCCCCAGGTAACTTTACTTATATATCTATATTTGTACCTATTTTTTTTTGAACATTTTTTTTCTTTAAATTTTATAAAATATCTATTTTTGGATAACAAATCTTTTCTGGTACACCACAAGATCAATCATTAGTAAACTGAAGGTCAATACATATGTATTATGACCCGTCTTGAGAGTACATACTATGTCAGGTAATATGACCTACTTCTGACACACACATTGATCAGTCCCTGTGTAATCTATGGAATTTAAACCATGTAAACTATGACAAATATTTACACAGCAAAACACTTCAGCTATCCAGTATTAAATATTCACTATTCTGAAATAAACTATTTTTTTGAAATTCAATAGATTGCAGATACCGTCCTAATTTTAAATTTTCTCTCTCTAAAATCAATTTGTTTTATCTAATTAAAAGTCAAAAATATAAACTTACATGATGCCAATGTCTGTTAGTTCCAGAGGGGAGCTTTTTCCACCTTTTCACCAAAAGTACACATGCATTACATATTTCACCAGCACGTCTTTCTTTAATTCTAAAGCAATTTTCAAAGTCACATTCATATCGCTTGCTGTCAGTAAAGCGAGAACTTGATGATTTTGCTCGGCATATACAACAGCCGTTATTGCTCCTATAAATCTTGGGTTTATGAAAACTGAACATCTTTCCTTGTATATTTATTCGTTATTTTTAAATCTGAAAATAACATAACTTTCATTAAAAATATAAAAATAAGGATGTTATGATTGCCACAGTAATCAGACAAACTGTACTATTTAGCCTGACAGTTCACATAACTTGATAAGTGTAATATATCTTAAAAATCACCAAATGTATCCCAAACATATTATAAAATACAGCCCTCTGTAATTCAAAAATAAACTTACGTTTTAATTTATCTCAACTATTCTTATAAATGTATGTATATGTTACAAATTATATTATTTACTGATTGTGATAAAAAAATAAATAAATCTTTAACAAGGATTTGTATAGTAATTTCTTGATAATGTTATACAAATCCTTGTCCTATACTGATGAACATATTTTTACATAAATTAAAAAGTCCTTTTATTATATAATAGTTCACTCCACTTAACCCCTTTGTACTTAAATTTACTATTAGTGTTTTATCAATATAAATGTCATTCTCACAAATCAATAAATTCCTTCAATTCCTATTTTATAACATATTTTCTTTTGCCTAATCAATGGTTATTCTGATTATGGTGAACGTCCGCTTTCTAGATATATGATAAATCGACATACCACCAATCAATAGGCCGCTCTGGGTAATTGTGTCAATGACCGTTTGGACAAGGTTACGCTTCACAGCGTTTTCCTATTTTGGAACAAAGGAATTTATGATTGGCGCAGGCCCAGATCGCCCAGATCAAGTTCATCGTGTACATACATGTGCACAGTTTTTCACCAAAAATCTTTAATTTCAAAACAGGAAATAAAAATTAAATCTTAAAATTAATCCTTAATATAAAACAAATCATAAACTTTCAAATTTGACAACTGTCACAGTTAGTTTTTTCTTAAAAAATGTAAAAATTGAGAAACCGCTCCTTACACACCGGTAACAAGTGATATGCCATTGGTCATGTAATTACGTTTTTTGAAAAATAGAGAATGTAACAGCTCACAATTTTCAACGAAAATTATAAATAAATGTCTATTAAACAAAGTTTAACTCAAAAATTCTTACCGGAATAATTTTTTTCAGAGCTGAAAGACTTTTTCTGTCCGTTTGTAAACTACAGATTTTTCAGATGATCGCCTGAAGTGGAACATCAATGAACGCGCATGCGTATTCAAATTTATTATGACAACAGCGCAGGTGCTTGATAATAAAAAAATTAAATCATTTAAAGTATAATTTTGTCATTAAATCATTAATAAAATTTCATTTTGTGGTAATAGAATAAAAAATAAAAATCATACAACTTTCTCGTGAGAACGCAGAAAATTGATTATGGGATATTCAGCGTCGCCATTTTGAGAAGTACTCGTTCCCGCCTGACATGATAAATATCATATATTTATTGGTTATTCAATGATCTGACTATTAATTATTGCAAAACCCAACCCATAGAATCATATTTAACTAATTGCATTTGATGTCATGAATCCCTCAACATGAAAAATTGGAAATGAACCAAGAAACCCGTGGAGTACATTTGATATTGAAGAAGTTTCTCCGTGTTTACATTTGATAAAATAAACCACAGTCTTCTCCAAAGGTTAATAAACAAATTTATGCTTTATCGTTATATAGCTAACACTCTTACTTCATGCTAAGTCCACGTAAATATTGCTAATTTCACTGTCGAGCGTGTTTGCGTACAGTACTTTCAGTTCCCATGGGTTTTAGCAGTGTCATGAGTCTGTGACCACTGTGGGTATACAATGCCTTCAATTATGTCCTGTCGTGATAATAAGACACAAATACTGAAATCTGTGCGAAATAGCATGTTTTATTACAAGCTGTATGTAGAATCTAGTCAAAATATTTGAGGGCAAAACATGGTTTTGAATGTATGGAATGTGAAAATCCGGCTATAGCCTATAATGTTATGATGTACCTAGGGCTTACGCTAGCAGGCAACTGGGGGACAATGTAGCTTTCGTGTTCCTCACTTTGTTGTGCCCGACCATCGAAAACGAAATCACCCTGTTGGTCACCATACTCACTTTCTTAGACAATTTTTATTTTTACCAAGTAGATGAAACGTAAATTTTTCATTTTTAAATACAGAAATTCAAATTCATTAATAACCGCTTACAGAAATCAAACTTGAACAATGTTATAGGCAATGTGCTGATGGGTCATTGTGCAATGTAGATGATATAGATCGCCTGTGATGTTGTATGTCAGTGGTAAAGACAGTATTTGAACAACCTACATGTACTTACAAGTCCCTTAAACTGTATGACGTTTCAGTTCAGTTCTAACTGCCAAAATGAAATCATTTTTATTATAATACATTTCACTTTTCAGCTGGTCCAATTGATAGACTGGTTCATATAGACAAAAAGAGTCATTGTGTTTTGATATATCAATGTTTGGTAGTTTTTCAAATCATTTGACCTTTGTTTTCTGATTAAAATTTTCTATTAGTACTCAGAAATTATTATTTTTAAACCATTTAAAGTGATTTTCATGGCAGAGTGGTGTGAAACATGCACCTTGGTGCAATTTAGTCTTCATGATAAACTTAAATCTACAGGCCAGAATCCTATAAATTAAAAAAAAATATGGCACATTCTATAAGCATGTAACGATTATTTTTTTTTTAAATATAAAAACTGGCTGCCACACAATAGCCTAAATGCGGTGCTTATAAGTGGGGATAAAACACCAAAAAATCAAATCAAATTTATATCAATCCAGATAAGTTCTTAAAATTTCATAAGTAGCCATCTGTCCACAATTCGTTCTCCATCTGATGATGAACACATTTTTGGGCATGTTAGTTGTTACTGACATATAAAAATAAGGAGATATGACTACTGAAGTTATAAAGTTCCTTTATTTTTGATTTTATGCCCCATCTACTAAGTAGAGGGGCATTATGTTTTCTGGTCTGCGTTCGTCTGTTTGTTCGTCTGGCCTGTTTCAGGTTAAAGTTTTGGTCAAGGTAGTTTTTGTTGAAGCTGAAGTCCAATCAACTTGAAACTTAGTACACTTGTTGTTATGATATGACGTTTCTAATTTTAAAGCCAAATTAGACTTGATCCCAATTTCACGGTCCACTGAACATGGAAAATGATAGTGCTAGTTGGGCATCTGTGTACTTTGGACACATTCTTGTTAACTTTGAACTTTGAATTATAGCTTGTAGTTGTATCAGCCATAACTATATGACATATCAGAATCTTACCTGAATCTTTATTTTCCAGATAAAAAGATGTTTTGGAAGTTTAATCTTATCACAACTTCAAAGATTGATACCTTGCTTGGAAAGGAGGTAAGTCTCAATCAATATTGTAAATTTTTAGAAAACATTATGGTGCAGTTCTGTGTATCCGTGCACCTAAGTCTTATGACTTTCACTTTATTATACTGATAAAACCAATAATACGATAAAATAATATTATGTGAACAAATTTATCACAAACTTATTTCATAAAATTTTCTGCATGTATGGTTTCACCCTTAAGCTTTTGTGTAATGCATGTCCAAAATTAGGGAAACCACTGTTTTTAGAGTTCTTCTGGTGATTTTTTGCTTGCATTAATAGGCTTATGAAAATAGGTTATTTGAATTAAGGAAAGATTTTAAATACGAAATGTAGTTGAATTTGAACCAAACAGAATGCCAAGAATGCAGAGCAAAATTTAGTTCTATTTGATTTAATTTTGACTTTAATGAAACCAACTTTATCTGACAATATAATTTGGCATTGGAAATTGGCTAAATGTGATTAATCATTGGATGGTAGTTATAAATTTACTCTTGAAATAATCAATTTTAATCTTTTCTGTCCATTCAGTATACTAAAGCAATTAATTTATAGAAATATTCTATATGCATTATATTGCAGATCAGATAATGGGCGATTTCACTGGCAACTTATACACTGGGGACTCCACTGTACATCATTGATTCCTTATTTTCATGCCCCAACCTACGATAGTTTTAATATGTTTTCTGGTCTATGGGTCTGTTAGTCAATTTGTTTGTTTGTCCCTCCGTCTGTCCTGCTTCAGGTTAAAGTTTTTGGTCAAGGTAGTTTTTGATGAAGTTGAAGTCCAATCAACTTAAAACTTAGTGAACATGTTCCCTATGATATGATCTTTCTAATTTAAATGCCAAATTAGATTTTTTGCCCCAATTTTACGGTTCACTAAACAGAGAAAATGATAGTGAGAGTGGGGCATCTGTGTACTATGGACACATTCTTGTTTGTACTCTACCAATATGCAACTTTTATTTACATACCCCTTTGTATACACTAGTGTAGGTGTGTTTTGACTGTTTGATTTCGATATTTGAAGTCAGGAGAATGATGGTTTATTTTACAGGATGTCACCCTTCAAGAATTAATGGATGAAAATGATATACTGCAAGAATGCAAGGCACAGAATAAAAAGCTTATTGATTTGTAAGTGTTGTAACAATAGTTCATGATGAATAGTAAAGTACTTGCAAAACAGTGTACAAGAATATTTACAAAAAAGATTCCAGCTTTTCCAAATAACAATATACATAAATTATCTAGGGGACTTGTATTCCAGCTGACTTAACATTTAAGATTGCATGTTTTATAATAATTTGATAATTGATCAGTATTTCATTAGGACTGTTTCTCCTTTGACAGCCGACCAAAGTTCAGATTTATAAGTGTATTTCCATCAAATGTTGTTGTTCATGGAACAGCCCTTTGCATGGACTCTCTGAATTTGCATGTTGATGTAATGCAATTTAAGTTTGAAAATGTTTTAAAAATTATCACTCTTAAGGGGGTACAGATCAGCTGACGGAGTTAGCTCTTTAAAATCAGCTGAGTATTTTAATCACACACTATTAAAAATTAAGGAAAACTCGAGCATTTCAACGATCAAAATCAGTGTTTGTCAAACTGCTATAAAGCAAACCAAATTATCTCTAGATTTTTTTTGCTTTTTTTGTAAACAGGTCAAAGTTAATATTTTGTCAAAACTTAAAATGAAACAGCCAAATCTGTTTATGTAAAAGTGTTAGATACCCTCTTTATGAAAATTTTGAAAATGAAGATCAGATTTTAACATGTTTAAACATAAAACATCCGATCTACTTTCAGTATTATAACACCAGAGAACATGGACTGTATGGTTAAAATGATAACTGTAGAGCCAGAGGATGAGGAAGATGAGAAATGTAAATACAGGTGAGTAGATTGGTAATTAGAAATGTAAAATACTAAATACAGGTGAGTAGATTGGTAATTAGAAATTTAACTACAGGTGAAGAGATCGGTGAGAAATTATATACAGGTTAAAAATCACTCTTAGTTTAGAGTTTTGATGATGTCAAATCAGTACATGCAGACAAAAGACACAAGAAGCAAAGGAACATCGCTTTTATGGCCCTTTTTCATCCGAAAGTGAGGCCTTGAACAAGAAGCTAAAAAAAAAAACCAAAAAAAAACGCTCCTCACTGAGGTTAAAATTGCAATCATTTGTCACAGTGATTCAATATCAACTCTTATGAAAGCAAGACTGACATTTAATAGGATTTTACTGACACCACTTGTGTAAACTGTAAGGACATTAGATATTAGTTTATAATGAGCTGAGGCATGATTGTCAGTGAGAGAACTTTCCAACAAAATTGAAATGACTAACTGTCATAAATATAGATCACCTTCAACATGTTCAAGCCATCAGTTAGCAAATTTCTAATGTATAGTCAGACATATTTAGATCCAGCAGTGGCTACTATATGCATGCATATTTATAAAATCAACTGCATCTGAAAACTGGTATTGGTGTCACATATGCAAGACAAGGGAATTCACACACACTTAAACCTATACACATTGGATAAGCTCTGAATAATATGATTTTCCAGCTTGCTTTATGAATTATTTGTTTCATGTGACACTTGTACTGAATTTGTATTTTCTTTTCAACAGATTTCCAAATACAGCATGTGAACTGTTGACCTCCGACGTCCAACAGATTACAGATGCTTTGGCCGGAACAGAAGAATTAGTCATCAAACTGTATAGCTTTTTAGAGGGAGAGAAACCTCTCAACCCATTGTTAGCCAGCTTCTTTAGTAAAGTAATGGGATTACTAATCACTAGGAAAAGTGAAATGGTAAGATTTTCTCTCGGGGCTATTTTAGAAAAAATGTGGAGAAGTGAGGGGGAGTGAACGTTTTATTACTAATACATGGGTGAAGGGTATCATAATCAGACCAACTTTTCACGCTATGTTGCACTAAGATTCTTATTTACATATGTCTAGGTATAGGGTGCTGATTTAAACTGCCTCCCCACCCCCAGTGCACTTTCAGGAAAGGAAATGCAGAATACAAACTATGCTGTCTACATGAAGAATGAGACTGAACCCATTGCAATAATGAAAGACTTTGTAAAAATTTCTAATTAAATCTGGGTTAAGCTTTTTAAAAAAAAGATGATATATGTTTTATCATATTTAATCTTATATGATGATTGTTAATATGAAGGACTGCCCTTATGGTCTTTCAAGAGTTACCATGATCACCTTAAAGGCTTAATACAAGTTTAAGAGTCAATTTAAAAAAAATATAGTTTTCCAGATAATTAAACACTAATAAGCTAATAGTTATGGCCTTATACACGTAGAATTTGGGTCTATCCTATGATTCAAGAATGTTTTCAAAATTTGCAGACCTTTGGAATAACTTCTGAAGAAGTTTCTTTTTTTCCAGATTTTTGAATTTTTAAAGTCACGAGAAGATTTTATAGGACAACTTCTTCACCACATTGGTACATCAGCAATAATGGACTTGTTATTACGGTTGTTGACTTGTATAGAGTGGATAGAGCTTAAAAGAGCTGTTGTCGAGGTAGGCTATGATTGTCATTAATGGATAATATAATCGAATTGTTTAATTTGTATGAAACAAAAATGGTTGGACTTGATTAAGGAGTCTAGCTGTAGTGAATATTTAAGACATGACATAAAAAATTGACTTAGTAATAAAAAGCAAAATAAGAAAAATAGCAAACTCCAAGAAAAATTGTTTTGTAGAACACAGTGAACTTGTTAATTTGGACAATCTTCTATATGGAACTCACTTTGTATATTATATGTATAACACAGCATCAGTATTTATGGCATGTTTTAATCTTTAAAATGTAAGCAACTTTTTTATGCCCCACCTACGATAGTAGAGGGGCATTATGTTTTCTGGTCTGTGTGTCCGTTCGTCCGTCTGTCCGTTCGTCCGTCTGTCCCGCTTCAGGTTAAAGTTTTTGGTCAAGGTAGTTTTTGATGAAGTTGAAGTCCAATCGACTTCAAACTTGGTACACATGTTCCCTATGATATGATCTTTCTAATTTTAATGCCAAATTAGAGATATTACTCCAATTTCACGGTCCAATGAACATAGAAAATGATAGTGCGAGTGGTGCATTCGTGTACTGAGGACACATTCTTGTTTTATTTTATCTACATAGTGTTCATTTTCTGTTGTTGATACTTTGGATATTTGTTTTACCAACTGAGTATTAGATTTTTGTCAATGTCTGTTGAGTGTGGATAACTTGCATAACATGGCGTGCTATAACTTGATCTGATTTTGTGATCGCAACTTTTAAGTTAAACCAAGATAATGATCATCATAGTTTTTTGCATCGGAATTTTAACAAGAGGAAAAATATCGAATTTGTAAAATGATGCATTTGAGTGGTTAAAAGACAAATTGTGACTTGTTACTTGTATCTTATATGTAACATAATGTTACTCTTGTACTCACTTGTAGATATTTAACTCTAATTGATTGCCATTAATCATTGGTAAATTATTTGATATGATATGTTATTTTTCAGTGGTTAAATGAGAAACAGATAGTAGAACGACTGGTTGACTGCCTTGTAGCTGGAGAAGATGAGGAGGTACAAAAAAATCTGGATTTTTTAAATTAGAAAAATTTACTCTAGAATTAGATATAACTTTTTAGTTTTAAGTATTTCCTGAGGACTTATTGATGTTGATGTGAAGAGAAATATAAATTGTGGATACTTGATTTCATATAAAGAAAGGAGATGATATGATTACCAATGAAGTATATTCACCAGAGCCAAAATTTATTTTGTTGAAATGCTTAAATCAAACTAAAATTCTTATATAACCATGAAATCCTCATTTAAGTTAATTTCTTAAGGATAGGTGAGGTTTTTGTCGAGCCTGCAACTTTTGTTGCAGAAAGCTCGACATAGGGATAGTGATCCGGCGGCGGCGGCGGTGTTAGCTAACTTCTTAAAAGCTTTATATTTTAGAAGGTGGAAGACCTGGATGCTTCATACTTTGTATATAGATGCCTCATGTTACGAAGTTTCCGTCAGTCACATGTCCAATGTCCTTGACCTCATTTTCATGGTTCAGTGACCACTTGAAAAAAAAGTTCAGATTTTTTGTAATGTTGAATTCTCTCTTATTATAAGTAATAGGATAACTATATTTGATATGTGCGTACCTTGAAAGGTCCTCATGTCTGTCAGACAGTTTTCACTTGACCTCGACCTCATTTCATGGATCAGTGAACAAGGTTAAGTTTTGGTGGTCAAGTCCATATCTCAGATACTACAAGCAATAGGGCTAGTATATTCGGTGTATGGAAGGACTGTAAGGTGTACATGTTTAACTGGCAGGTGTCATCTGACCTCGACCTCATTTTCATGGTTCAGTGGTTATAGTTAAATTTTTGTGTTTTGGTCTGTTTTTCTCATACTATATGCAGTAGGTCTACTATATTTGTTGTATGGAATGATTGTAAGGTGTACCTATCTAGCGGGCAGATGTCATGTGACCTTGACCTCATTTTCATGGTTCAGTGGTCAAAGTTAAGTTTTTGAGTTTTGGTCTTTTTATCTAATACTATATGCCATAGGTCATCTATATTTGGTGTATGGAAATATTTTATGATCTTTATGTCAGTCGCGCAGGTTTTATTTGACCGTGACCTCATTTTCACGGTTCATTGCACAGTGTTAAGTTTCTGTGTTTTGGTCTATTTTTCTTAAACTATAAGTAATAGGTCAACTATATATGTTGTATAGAAGCATTGTTAGCTGTACATGTCTGCCTGGCATGGTTCATCTGACCTTGACCTCATTTTCCAGGGCTCACACTACTTCAGAATTATAGGGAGAAGTGACTTCTCTTTTTGAAACTGATAGGGAGAAGTGGTGAGATTTGAAAGAGAAGTGCTCATTCGCGCGGTGTGCTGCAATGTTTGGATTTTACAATAGTTTAAAGGGCAATATGTAAATAATGTTTTTTTTATATTGTTCAATTCATATCTAAGTAAAAACATTACAATTAAAGTTACATTTGAAATTAAAAGTTGTTTAAGTTTTACTAAAGTTCTTGTGAAAAACTACCAACTAAATATCTAGCACTAAAAAAAAAAAAAAGAAATTATTATATATCAATTACAATTTAATTTAAAATTATCTTGTGTATGAAATTCAGTGTTTCTAATAAAAAGATATAAAAGTTAATAAGCTGGGCCATAATATATTGATATTAGTATGATAGTCTCAGAGTTAAGCAACTTTAATCAATAGTTTGAAACAATCCATAAAAAATATAGGAAATTATATACACCAATCAATTAGATCATGTAGATGTAACCAAAAGTCTCTTTATGCGTGTGGAATGCGTAATTTTTCCCTTTGGGATCAATATTCTTCTGTCAGCTGTTCCATCCGTGTGTCCGTAGTAATTATTGTAAAAGTACGGATTTCGGTCATACCTGCTCTGGTTCAGTTCCGTAGTTTAGAAATCGGTCAATGGCGGACGAATGCAAGAAAATTTACAAAAATAAACCATGTTTGACAAGTTATTTGGAAAGGAACATGACGTTTTTAATGCAATAAATGGATTAAAAATTTACTGGAGGCAACTTTTATCACGTTTAAATGAAGTAATAAACTTATTTTGCCGCCAAAATTTAGGTTGATGTACGTTTTTGAGTAACAAGCACCGGAACTTGCAGAAATGCACGAAGTGATAAAAAGTTGTATTTTTATCAAACAACCTGCTACACACTGCGAAGACAATGCTTCAACCTCTTTTCTAAAGATAATGAATCGTTTGTGTCTGAATTTCTTTAATTATCAATAAAAAACTGATGTTTCATCAACTTTGTAAAAATTGAAAATGTCCGATGACGGAAGCGACTGAAAGAGAGTATCGTCATGGACAGGGCGACTTGTTTTCGCTTTTGGGGGTCGGGGAAAGCGAAGTGACGGTCGGGAAGGCGACTTCTTCGCCCAAGTCGCCTGGTAGCGTGAGCCCTGATTTTCAAGGTTCATTGGTTTTTGTTTAGTTATCTTGGTTAATGTTAAGTTTATGTGACAGTTGTATTAAAGCTTAGCTTTATACTTAGGACTATCAACATAATATCAATGATTAGTATAGAAGGCGAGACATTTCAGCGTGTGCACTCTTGTGGAATTTGTGTCAAATGTTCGGACTCCTTGGTGTTTTTCCATACAATACAATGTAAAATATTTTGCCCCATAACACCCATTTATTTTATCATATAAGACTTAATAGCTCATGAAAGGTCATTTACCAAAATTTTAGAAGATTTTTAATTTTCTTTCTTTTGTTTTGAGACCTAATAATGCCAATGCAAACATAAGGTAAAAGTCTGAGTCAGCCTTTTCCCGCCATATTTTAAATCTCAAATGTCTCGAAAAGGAGGTCCATGACATATCAATATTTTTAACTTATTTTTATCCTTAGTTGATGCTCTTTCAGCTTAAAGTATCAATTTTAACTTCTTAATTTATTAATTTTCACCTAACCTCACCTAAGTACATCCTTAAAATATTAGGGAATCCACAGTATTTGAGATTTTATAAACAAGCAAATATTTTTTCATGTAAAATTTGCATTGATTCGCAGATATAAATAAGTAGATCTGGTAATATTGTGAATTGTCCATGGGACTACTATCTACTAATGGCATTGGGTTAAGCAACTATTGATCACCATAACTACCTTCGACAATGAGCATAACCTAGTCTGTATAGTAAGGTATAAAAGGCTGTAATGAAAAAATGTGAAACTATTCAAGATGGAAAACTGAAATGTCACAAAATGCTAAAATCATAAAACAGACAATCAAATATTGCAGACAACAACCAACATCATCAAATGGATTGCATGCACATAACAAATGTGGATAGGTTTACATATTATGATTTGGATGGGGTTAAATGATTAAAGAATAATGCCCTTAAAAAATTAAGATTAGAGAATAACAGGCAAAAAAAATGAAGATTAGAGAAAAAAATGGTTAATTTTTTGAAGATTAGAGAAAAAAGGGGTTAATTTTCTGAAGATTAGAGAAAAAAAGGGGTTAATTTTTTGAAGATTAGAGAAAAAAGGGGTTTATTTTTTGAAGATTAGAGAAAAAAGGGGTGAAAATTAAATGATTACAGAATAACAGACCCCGCATCCAGACCCTCATATTATATTCCAGTGTTAAATGTGCTCCTTGATACAAATATTTATTACGGTTTAAAGTGTGAAGTAAATTGGTTTATTCTTATTTAACTCCCAAAATTATATGTGCTAGCAAAATATAATTTCAACAAGCATTTGACATGCATATTCTTGTAAATTTTATTCCTGTCCTGTTTACTGTATCAGTGTTCTATGCTATAACATTTTCAATACAACTGGTTCTTTTTACTATTTACAGGTACATTGTAACAGTGCACAATCATTATGTGATATTGTGAGATTAGGTCGTGAGCAACTGAATCAAGAAAATCCACTCCTGTCAACAGTAGAACAGTAAGTGTATAAAACAGAAAAAAATTGGACTGGTGTTTTCAGTCTTGTTCCATTCAAATATTCCTGATATCCTTTTAAAGCACTTTGAATATGGTGTAACTTTTGAAAAATGGAAAAAAATAATAACTGATTACACAAGGTCTGTACTGATATAATTAAGTTGTAAATCAAATAGTAGCAAAATTGTTTGTGTAGATGTTTTTGAAGAAAAGACAGAAGTCAATTTTAAATTAGCTTGCTTCTGATTTTTTCCAAATTACCAAGCTGCTTATTTATAGTATGAGAAAAAGTAGAGAGGTAGTTGCACTTCAGTGAAAAATGAACAAAAAACACCAATAGTAATTATTATTTCTGTAGCAACACAACACATACTATATTTTATAGATTTTTCATTGTTTTCTTGTTTGAAAGTCAATATAATAAACAAATTACTTACTTAAAAGCACACTAAAATAACTTAAATTAAGTGCTGCTGTTAAATTCATTTATTTGTTCACAATGTAGTCATTAACATCGTTCATATCTTTAATTATTTATATATTTTTCAGGGTGTTTTTTTTTTCAGAACCTAATATTTTAATGATCTTTTATTTCAGGGAGGAAACTGTAGCTAAATTATTAACTAATATGTTAGGTCAAGACAAGAACGAATCTGTTATAGTTAATGGTCTTTCTGTGATACAAACACTGTTAGAATTTAGAAAACAAAGGTGAGTTTAACAGATCTGTCAGTCATGTTAGTAAGAATAAGGAAGACGTTAGTTTTTGTTGGCCCAGCTTAAGTATTTGAGACACTTTAGGTTCCTGTTGGGACATTTATTGTAACGAAAAAAAACAAAGTAATTTGAGATTTTGGTCAAATTTAATGAGACAGAAGCCTATAACTACAAGCTCACAAAAAATAGATGAAGTTGTCTTACAGAGTTAAAAGAACTCAATTATATTAGAAAGAAATAGAAAATTGTGAACAAATTCAACTGAGAGCATCAAAGATCAGTCATCAACACCAAATGTTGCATAGAACTTTATAATTCCTTAGCTGATCAAAATAGCAACGTCGTATGAATTTTTCATCTTCTCATATTATTTTGATTGTTATTATTTTGATTGTGCTTTTGATGAATCTGATAACTTTTTGATTCGTTAAATCAGTTGCTGTATTTTGTACTTCTGATTTTCATGAATTTAATTTCCCTGTTTCATTTTCAGCCCTGAAGGTTCACAAGAGCACCTTGCTTCCATAGACACAGATCGTTTAGCACAAGGTGTTAGCAATGTTTTATTAGCAGTCACTCCTAGGTTAAAAGATTTTCATAATTTATTGGTGGAACCTCCTCAGGTTAGTCAAGCTAGCAGTAGATCTAGCAGATTTATGATTATTTTGTACTAAGGGCTATTCCAGAAAAAAATGTATGGGGGGGTTGGAAGGCAGTTTTTGTCAGCACCCGCCACCCAGACAATTGTAATTGAGAATTATAGTGCATTATAGTGTGAAAAGTTGCTCTGATACCCATCACCTATGTATTATTAATATAATGTGCCTTCCAACCGCTCCATACATTTTTTCTGGAATAGCCCTAAGAAAAAGGCTAGACTATTCGGAAAGAAATGTTGAGCCCATGTCTGGAAGTCAAGCTATTACTGTAAACCAAGTTATTTTCGTGGATACTTTATTTTGCATTTAATCCTTACTAGCCCAATTTGCAGCCATTTAATTTCGTGAATTTCAAATTGTTTGATGTAATTTGAGAAGGAAAGATCAAGGTTTTACATATTTGCAACAATTTAAATTTGTGTTTTGTTTCTACTTGTGAAAATCTCAAAGATAAATCACTCACTGAAATTAGTTGTGTACAGTATGTAAAGTGTAAATACAATAACCTTGCCGAAAGGCCAAGTTTAATTTGCCTTTAATAAAGTTACAATATCACCTACTAACAGACAGATATTGCTTGTTTTAACAAATGTAACATTATTTCAAGTTAAAGGGCACCATTTAACAAAAGTTCTATTTTCTGACGAAACATAGTTGTGAATACTGTTTTCATAATAACAATTCTTTCAGACTCAATTTTGTCCTATGTAAAATTTTCTTAATAATATGCAAAAATTATAACATGTATTTCAGCAACGCTTCACTTCAATGCCAACAACTATAGGCACTTTAGAACCTCCTTTAGGAAACACACGGTTACAGATTGCCAGATTAGTTTCAGCTTTAGTTTTAACCAATACACATTCTGTCAACATAGAATTAGCAAATTTAGGGACCATTGGTGTTTTATTTGTAAGTATCTTTAACTCAGATTGTATTCTAAAGTTTATAATAAAATACAAAATTCAGAGATCTGTATGTAACTCAAAAGCAGTAAATTTAGTGGCATGTTATACTTCTACACATAGAAAGGGTGTTTTGTTGTATTCTCTTGTTCCTCTGTTCATGTGTCAATTTATCCTTTCATCTATTTGTCAAAACAATCATTTTGTGTAATACAGATAATTTTCACTGACGTTATTCAAGTTCCAATTGGGTAAAAAAAAAAAACTTTGAATTTACCCCTGTTGTATCAGGAATATATACTGACATTTTTTTGAAGTTTTCCAATCACAACGTTATTAACTCAAGTGTAACATGTTATTTCTTTTTTAAACTTAAGTCTTTTGTAAACTTTTTCTCCTTTGTCTTTTCAGGATTTATTTTTTCAGTATGTTTGGAATAATTTTGTACATGTACATGTAACACAATGTGTAAATACAATACTCTATAATTCTCCTGTGGAAGTGGAGGGTAAAAAAGAGCACCCTTTATTAGCACAAGTAAGTGTCACTTGAGTATGTATGTGACTTTTCGTCATGGGACTTTTGTTATGTGCAATTTTTATGTTTTGAGTACTCACACTTGTATTTTAAAACTTAGGCCACAATTAAAAATATTTTGGTTTGCCCAAACCCTACCCAAGGTTGAGACAGTGGGTAGGTAGGTAGGTAGGCATTTTCTTCTTCTTTTTTTTTTTTTTTAAAAGAAATTGAAGTATTGGATGTTCATTAGTCTTCATGCCTATCTGATAAAAAAAACTTCTTCAAATCAGGACAATAAAAGAATTTGAGCAGGCAGCTTTTTTCTGGGTAGGTAGGGTTTGGGCAAACAAACCTATTCTTTTTTATGGCCTTAGATATTGTCATTTGCATATTAAAATCTGTGGAAAAGTTAAGGTCAGCTCTGACATTTAATCAGCAAATTGTATTTATATTTAATGAAATAAAATCGAATTTAATTGTTTATTTTGAACTTGAAAAACTTTTTTTTTTAAATCGACGAAAAAATGGGACATTTCATGAGTCAAAATATTATGGAGAAAAAAATATTATTTGAATTATTTTGTTTGTTTTCAGTTATTTGCAGAATTTAATATATTACAAAAAATAATAGATGTTTGGGAAGAAAATGATCAGCAACAGTAAGTTTTATTGTAAAATATTTTGTCAAATTGAGAGAGAGAAAAAGCATTGGATAATACTGTAGTCAGATTGGAAAGAGATTAATATTAAACCAATTACTTTTTCTTGAATATATGTTATCCAGAAAAGAAATTACAGTGTGTCAGAAATGTGATGATAAGGCCATGTGAAATAAATCCCTCCTTCTTTGGATTTCCTGGATAATGAAAAAAAAAGGCTTGCTTCCAGATCCAAAGGAGTAGGTCCGGTAAGGACCGATTTTGGCCTCAAATTTCAGGTTCATCTGACGAAAGATGTTGACCACTTTTTAATCACTTAAGTGTCTATTTAATTTGATTCAATTAATTTATGTGAAAGATTTTAACTAATTTAGTCATTAAAATCGCTCTGATTCAAGCTCAAATATGAAAAATCTACCAAATATGCTGAAAAATGTCACTTTTAAGATGGTTTTTGTCAAAAATGAAAGTGGCCGCATCCGTGTTCATCCCCAACCTTTATATATGTTATGTATTATCATCAAATACAACTTACATTTAAATATTTTGGATGAACACGAATGCGGCCACTTTCGTTTTACACGGAAACCGTCTAAAATTTAACCAAAATGCTAGAATTGTGAAGATTTCAGTAATTTAGCATGACTTAATGGTGCTAGTAGTACTCGATATATGTACATCGTATTGTCAAAAACAGCTCATATTTTTGTAGCAGAAGCATTCTACTGTCCAATAAATAACTAAAAGTATACATTTTAACAATTTTGTAAAACTGCTATATTTTGGGGCTAAAAAGGGGTCTTACCGGACCTACTCCTTTACCTGTTTAAAATTTTATCATATTTGTATGTTTGAAACTTATCTCATTAAGGTCTTTCCTTTTACAAAAGGGAAAGACCTTACTGTATTTCTTTTGTTTATTATTATTATTATTCTTCCGTTAAACTTTGACAAATTTAGCCGCGTTAACCGTAAGACGTGTCGCTTTCATATTCACACTTTGTATAGGTGTCATGAATACCTTTCTGGAACTCACCCTGTGAGTCGAAATATTTTGTCGGTTCGGAGTAATCCCTCCGAAACCCAAAAACCTTGTTATCGTTCCAACACCGTAACCGTAATAGGTAGACAAAAAACAAAGGGTGAAATTTGTTCATGACCAGACCCCGGTTCTTCATTACATTTGGATCGAAAAGATTCAACGACTCATTGGTAGGGTTATGCCCCTATGAAAATTAACCGGTGTCGGTTGGCCACCAAAACTCAGAAACCGTAAGTCGTAGACACCTAGGATCTTCACCAATCATCATCAATTCATGTATCTTTGAAAAATACCTCAAGGTCAAATTTGTATGTTGACCTTGACCTTTGACCTAACACCTTGTTATGGGATAATCTCAGAAACCATTATACTTACAGAAGTTTTAAATAGTGGAAAATGTTTGGGTCATTACGGCGCAACTTTGTTACATTTTGACCAAAGAGATTTGACCTTTTAATAAGGGGCATAACCCCTGTTTTATGTTTCTGAAAAGACAAAATCAGCTTTTACTATATAACCAAAGGTCCTAGACCCATGGGGTCTTTTGCAATGACATTGGGGACTAATGACCTTGACAAAGGTCAAGGTCATGTCCCAGATAGCGAATTTAGTGTTTTTAACCTCATATAATGGATTTTAAGTGTGTTTTCAAGCTTTGTACGGTTGACCTTGACCTTTTCAATAGATTCTACATCTATAAGAACATGTATTTTACATTACAAAAGGAAAGACCTCTCAATTGTTCAAGAACAATTGACAGTTTAATTTTAATACTTTTTAGACACAAAACTACAGTTTTTTATGACTTTATAAAACATGCAGACTCACAAGTCGTATTTTTCATCCTCCAAGGTGAAGTATAACATTAAAACATTTAATATGAGTTCAACAATGATGTCATTTATGATGTCTGCTGGTAATTTTATTCTACCTGCATTAAGTAAACTCGATGAATGGACATCTATTCTATGGTTAACTGCCAGACATGGCTATTGAACTTGATAGAATCAGATACTGTAATTCCTTAAAATGTAACTCCTAAAAAATCACCCAGTGTTCACTAGCATTTGCCATACAGTATATTTAATATCAAAATTATACACACATGAGCAAGATGTATTGTAATGATATAGATAAATAATTTAATTTTGGATGTAACACGTCTTCTGATTGGCTGACATTATTTTGTTATGAGCCCATAGACATAATTTAGTCATGTGACTGTGATGTCATCAACGTTTTTCATGGTTTTCTACGGTTTAAAATGGAATTTAGAATTAAATTATAAGAAATGACTGTAATATTTTTTCTGTCTATTCGAAATAACATAAAAAATGTGGTGCACACTGTTAAATAACCCGCTATGCGCGTTATTCAGTGTGCACCAAATTTTTTATGTTATTTCTTCATAGACAGAAAAAATATTAAATCATTCCTTAAATAAAAGAATGACCTTGTTTGTTAAGGAATAAAAAATGTTACTTGTCTTTTGTAGAAGTCGAGACAAGGGTAGAAGACGAGGCTACATGGGTCATCTGACTAAAATAGCCAATGAAATTGTTGCTGTTGTGGAAAAGGGGGAAAATTGTGAACTAGTTAAAGAATATATAAGTGGTGAGTATATGTGTAATAGGTTTTCTTGTATTAAGTGTTATTAGAGAATTAAGTATATATCTATGTCTCTCTGTATTAAACAATGTTTATCATTGCCTGTCAATATTTCAAGATTATATATTTGTGTTGGTTACAGTATTATGAAAGCTAATTTTCCTACTGCATATATATAAATATTATGTAAGGTGTGGCAGATATCTGTCCGAAACCTTTGAGGATTGTAGAGATGGGAAGGCAAAACAAAATCACCATTGTATGGCAATATACATATACTTTTTCATGTATTGATAAATTTAGCTTGGTTCAATTGAAGCAAAATATCCAGTGTTTGAATAGTTATTTAGTGCAGATTAACAATATTTATCAGTAAGGAGCATAACATGACCCTAACCATACAATTTGTATGTTGTAGAAACTCCAGAGGAATATAAAGAAAAATGGGAATCCTTTGTAACAGGTGCTCTATTAGATATAAACAAAAGGAATGCAGTAGAATTGGTGAGTATTTAAAACGCACCCTATGATATGATCTTTTTAATTTAAAAGCCAAATTAGATTTTTGACCACAATTTTTACTGTCTACTGAACTTAGAAAATGATAGTGCGAGTTTTAGGTTAAAGTTTTTGGTCAAGGTCGTTTTTGATAAAGTTGAAGTCCAATCAACTTGAAACTTAGTATACATGTTCCCTATGATATGATCTTTCTAATTTAAATGCCAAATTAGAGTTTTAACCCAATTTCACGGTTCACTGAACATAGAAAATGATAGTGCAAATTTCAGGTTAAAGTTTTTGGTCAAGGTAGTTTTTGATGAAGTTGAAGTCCAATCAACTTGAAACTTAGTATACATGTTCCCTATGATATGATCTTTCTTATTTAAATGCCAAATTATAGTTTTTACCCCAATTTCAGGGTCCACTAAACATAGAAAATGATAGTTGCGAGTGAGGCATCCGTGTACTATGGACACATTCTTGTTGACCCTAATTTCTTGGTCAACTGAACATAGTAAATGATAGTGCGAGTAGGGCATTCGTGTACTATGGACACATTCTTGTTGCTAAATCATATAACAATTGGCTACCAGAAATATTGGCTCAATATTCACTTTAAGATTTTAATTTCTATTGCTGTTATAAACCCATGAAGATATATTAGTCATAATCAATAAAGGTGATTATTGGGATTATTTTTTCAGATAAGTGGTCACAATTTAGCCTCCAGTAGTGAGGATGATGATGCTGACTTTAGAGACCTTCCATTCCCAGCTGACGCAGCATTACAACAGGTAATATTAACTTAAGTCCTTATATATCAGAAGATAAGTAGTAAGAAAGTTATATAGTGTACAGAGCTAAGATTTGATAGAAACATTAAAACGCTCAAACCTTATACATATTACCTCTCAACTGTTCAAATGTATTGAGATTTAAAGAGGTATATAAATAATTGATATGTGTGAAGATCTTTCTATTTGCAGTTTCTCTGTATGTTCTTGGAACTGTATTTGAATATATGTATTAATCCTTCTTTTGGCTGCTTTTTGCATGTCACCTAAAAATGGCAGATAGGAATTGAATCTTTTAGTATGTGTGTCGAAAATGGAAAAAAATGTCTTTTTAGTACAATGCTGGTTTCGCATTCAATATCACATGTTCTTGTTTTGAAATACCACTGGATGTTAATAATTTTCTATGGGTGTGAGTCCCAGTTCCAAATTGTCATCAGTGTTCGGAATTTATTATTATACCCCCGCTTTAAAAAGGGGGGGGTATACTGTTTTACCTCTGTCTGTCAGTCCGTCCGTCCGTCCGTCCGTCAGTCAGTCCGTCCCATGAAACTTTCGTCACATTTTTCTCAGGAACTACACATCCACCCTTTCTGTAATTTGGTATCAACATTTATATATGTCAGCCATACCGTGTGATGCATTTTCAGATTCATCACTTGACAACTTCCTGTTTACCGAACACTTGTCTGATTTTACACATGATAGCCAAGTTGAAAATTTTCGTCACATTTTTCTCAGAAACTACAATACAAGGATTTCTGAAATTTGGTTTCAGGATTTATATAAGTCAGCTATACTGTGTGATGCGTTTTCAGATTCATCACTCGACAACTTCCTGTTTACCGAACACTTGTATGATTTTACACATGATAGCCAAGTTGAAAATTTTCGTCACATTTTTCTCAGGAACTACAATACAAGGATTTCTGAAATTTGGTTTCAGGATTTATATAAGTCAGGTATACCGTGTGATGCGTTTTCAGATTCATCACTCGACAACTTCCTGTTTACCGAACACTTGTATGATTTTACACATGATAACCAAGTTAAAAATTTTCGTCACATTTTTCTCAGGAACTACAATACAAGGATTTCTGAAATTTGGTTTCAGGATTTATATAAGTCAGGTATACCGTGTGATGCGTTTTCAGATTCATCACTCGACAACTTCCTGTTTACCGAACACTTGTATGATTTTACACATGATAACCAAGTTAAAAATTTTCGTCACATTTTTCTCAGGAACTACAATACAAGGATTTCTGAAATTTGGTTTCAGGATTTTTATAAGTCAGCTATACCATGTGATGCGTTTTCAGATTCATCACTCGACAACTTCCTGTTTACCGAACACTTCCATATTTTTACACTATTAATATTATCCACTTGTGGCGGGGGTATCATCAGTGAGCAGTAGCTCGCAGTTTCACTTGTTTCAATCTCTATTCCCATTGCCTGCAGTTTTCAGAGGCCCTTATTAAATTGGTGAAAACAATTACAAAATAGGTTTAACCCCCTTTTATCTAGCTTTTTTTGTTTTCTTAATTTTTCTTGTAGAAAAAAGTAAATATTCAAATTTCTTTATATCTGAAGCTGGTTCTCAGTCTGGTAGTAAATAATACTTTATTCCAAAAGCAATACAGCTTTCACACAGGATTCATAGACAAAATAATAATAACTTTATATGCACCAATAATAAGAACTTATACAAAATATTCTGGAGTTGTACAATCTATAGATATATAGGGTTACATGAAATAAGATATAATACATAAAATCAAAGATACTAAATATGAAGTAAAGGCGGAGAATGATTGAATAAAAACAATAAAGACAGATTTCTTAAAATATTACATCTTGTGGTTATAAAAAAAGACTTTGAAATTGTACCAGTTTGTTTATACTTATTTCTCTATTTTTCAGGCATTCTCGGAACATCAACTACAACAAATGACTAGTAATTTTATAGATACATTTGGTTTTAACGATGAAGAATTTGTGGAACAAGATGATAAGATAGAGTAAGCTCCAATTCAATTTAAGTTTGAACACATCCAACACTCATGACAAAACGATTTTTCAAACAATTCTTTAATAGCGAACGACAGTCTAGTATGACTGCCTTTGTTTCCTGGTAAAAAATTCTTGTTTTCTGATAACTGGAAGAATGAATGGGAATATATTATATAGCATAGAACGGTGGCCATTTCTTGTTGTAAAACTTCTTAATGCAAATCATCTGCTTTCTTTAATGGCCTCTTTTAACATAGCAATCCAAATTTCTTGACCATCATTCAATTTAATTCAGCTTTTTTATGCCCCACCTACGATAGTAGAGGGGCATTATGTTTTCTGGTCTGTGCCTCCGTTCGTTCGTCCGTCAGGTTAAAGTTTTTAGTCAAGGTAGTTTTTGAAAAAGTTGAAGTCCAATGAACTTGAAACTTAGTACACATGTTCTTCATGATATGATCTTTCTAATTTTAATGCCAAATTATAGTTTTGACCCCAATTTTGTGGTCCACTGAACATAGAAAATGATAGTGCGAAGTTCAGGTTAAAGTTTTTGGTCAAGGTAGTTTTTGATGAAGTTAAAGTTACATCAACTTGAAACTTAGTACACATGTTCCCTATGATATGATTTTTCTAATTTTAATTCCAAATTAAAGGTTTAACCCCAATTTTCACGGTCCACTGAACATAGAAAATGATAGTGCGAGTGGGGCATCCGTGTACTATGGACACATTCTTGTTTATTTATTGTTTAATTATCTTGTCATGAGGCCACAATTAAAAATATTTTGGTTTGCCGAAACCCTACCCAAGGTTGAGACAGTGGGTAGGTAGGTAGGCATTTTCTTCTTTTTTTTCTTTTTTTTTAAAAGAAATTGAAGTATTGAATGTTCATTAGTCTTCATGCCTATCTGATAAAAAAACTTCTTCAAATCAGGACAATAAAAGAATTTGAGTAGGCAGCTTTTTTTCTGGGTAGGTAGGGTTTGGGCAAACAAACCTATTCTTTTTTATGGCCTGATTATGCATTGAACATTGATTTAGTACCATCAAACCCTCACTTATGATAACTTGTGAAATAACCCTCAATGGAAAATTATAATGTGAAGGTTTCCGTGAACTATAACTTTGACAAGTGTACAATGTAGTAATTGGAAGTTAATGTTAAAGCTAAACATTTTTTTCATTTTCTCACTTTTTTCTTCTGAATTTCAATAAAGTTTTTGATGTAATTCTATTTTCAGTTCCTCTTTTAATGAACGAATATCAAGTATAGATTTCAACATACAGGCTAGTGATACAGATGTAAGTACACAATACTGAAACGTACAAATATATGTACATACACAAATGTACACAAAAACATACCCAAAGGTAATATTTTGGGAAAGCTTGCTTTTTAGCTGAACCTTTAAGTCATTATTAGGTTAGGTATACTACTCTCCTTTCAAAGTAGCCTAGTCCAACAGACAGATAGATTAGTTATCTGGTGGACTAGTCTTAAAGGAGGATAGTTTACCTTTGCCTACACACTGGTTGAAATCAGCTGTAAGTGTATTTTGTGATTAATTAAATGAATGGACTTGCAGGATAAATGGGATTACGGTCCAGTACAGTAATCATAGACGCACAAATAAACAGTCAATAGATATGAAGCATGTCAGGAATTAATATTATTGCAATTCTGGGCTGACAATATAGGCTCCATTCCCAAAGAAATTATTTAAAACCATGCAGAATTTCTAAAAATAACATGATTCACTTGAGGTTTCCCTACAAATCATTTAGATAAAATTTTAATAGGGTTATGGGCTGAAAAAGACTCCCTTGCCTTCAAAACTGAATGTTGAATTAACTTCTACATGTATATAAAAACACATGTACACAAAGCATACAGGTCAGTAATACAAATATAGGCACGATACAGAGCTTAGTGCCCTGACACACACATGTACACATACAATGTTTTGAAAAAAAGTAGATTATATATGTTCACTATTAAAAACAATCAAGCTAGTGATACAATGCAGTATTACACTCATATATACATGTACAATCACAACAAAGGAGAATTTTATTCAACATTTATTTATTTACACAAAATTATGTATACAGGCTGTTAATATCATTGTAAGTAAATATTATTGCAATACATCTCTCACATACAGGCTAATGGGAATATAACTACACATGCACTTATACAGAATAGAAAAAAATATAGGCTAAAAGATTATGATTTACACATGCACTCAAAATATACACAGTATTGAAATGTATCTAGATACACTAACAGCATACAGGCTAGTGATCAAGAAAATAAAATATATTGGCTGTAAGATTATAATTTACACATGCACTCAAAACATACACAGTATTGAAATGAATGTAGATACACACACACAACATACAGGCAAGTGATCAAGAATAGAAAATATATCGACTGTAAGATTATTATTTACACATGCACTTAAATTATACACAGTATTGAAATGAGTGTAGAGACACACACAACATATATAGGGATCAAGATAATTATGTAGAGTTTACACTTAGGTGTGCACACAAATATTCACGTGGTATATCAAGATAAAAAGTATTTCCATGAATAAAATCTGATAATATGCATTTCTTTGTGCAGGAAGATTATTATTTTTGATTAATTGTATTTTAAAGGCAATAATAATTAATTGTATTTTAAAGGCATTTGAAGACGTCATGGGTAAATTTGAAGAAAATGAAGTAAGAGGTTCTTTTCATGTTGATTTTCATTAATAGTTCATTCTCAGATAGATTATTCAGTTTTTATTTCATTTTGAGGTATTCTACAAAAACAAACAATGATCTGTGTAACCTTGAACTGCTAACAAGTGTCTCACATTTACCCATTTAAGTGTAAGACACTTGTCAAAATTGATTGTATCATATCATTATGCGTCACTATGCAAGTTTGTTAGTCAGTGGTTCCACTGGGCGATATCCTTATTTAATGGTGATGTTGTGATGTTTTTTCTCTCTTAATACTATAAACTGCATGTTACATGTCAGATGTTCAAAAATACATAAATAAATTCAAGGTACAATTTTTAAAATAACTGAATTATCTAACTAAAACTTTTCTAAATGGTTTTGGAAATTCTGCATGAATGAAAGGGTTGTATATATTTTGCATGATTCCTAAAACAGACATTTTATCAATAAATTGATGAAACTTATGTTACGGAGTTGCATTGAAAATGAAATTCATCTGACAGAAATTTTGTCGTGTTGGTATTGGTATTCCTCACTGTTACAGATGGCATTTCTTTTGGATTTATTTCACTTATTTCATTTACATTATACAAAAAGAACTGTATAACTTTTAAAATAAGATAGATCTTGTGATCTTTGATTATAAAAAAATCAGTGAAAAATTATCATAACTTAAGTCTCCAATGTCACATGTTCTGGTGTTATAATTTTACTTGTTAGAGGTTAATTAATGTTAGATTCTTCATTAAAAAAAGTCTTTAAGAATTACATCAGAAAAGATTTTTATTATCTTATATTGGTCCTCATTATTTGTCGATCATTGATTTTTATGAAAATTAAAATTGTACTGCAAAGCCCATCCATCATGTCCATTTTTAATTAATTATATGCTTTGCATATTTACAAATACTTGAACAAGATTTGTCTGTTGGAA
The DNA here is from genome assembly GCA_019925275.1 of Mytilus edulis. NCBI lineage: Eukaryota > Metazoa > Mollusca > Bivalvia > Mytilida > Mytilidae > Mytilus > Mytilus edulis. The sequence continues at coordinate 16,113,993 of CM034357.1, forward strand.
TTTCCACACATGGTTAACACTTTAATGGACCATGTTGACGAAACTGATCTGAAACTAATGATATCACAGTGATACATTCATGAGTGATACACACTATTGGTCCTAAAATGTGGAAATTAAAGGAAAAGAAAAACAAACAGCTGGGCTTAGAATTTTTAGATTTAAACACATTTTTCAAGAAGTTATTAGTGTTTAAACTAGGCTGCTGACTAACAAACTTGACATACAAGTCTGGGATTCAGCTTTAGATTTATTCAGCCAATTTTACACTTCAATTATCTCGAAAAAAATATGTTTTTTCCAATATCTTTTTTTAAAATGGTCACTTTTTTTCAGCAGCAGAGCGTATCGATGTTCGAACAAGCATGTAATGAGCGTATTCAGCAGTTTGACGATAACGACAGTGATGAGGATATCTGGGAGGAGAAAGAGATTACGTTTTCACCGCAGGCTCAACAACAACAACAACAACCTAAAAGGTCAGGGTAAGTTGATGTCGTAGCAGGTTCGTGGCTTCGTGTAATTGTTTTTAACCTCAGTCACTGTAAGGTTGAGTTATGTAATTTTTTGTTTGGCTTACTTTGGATTCATTTATTTTCGTGGGTACCAATTTTCATGGAGAAAGGATAACTTGGATGTTCATGGATATTTAATTTCCTTTTTTTGATGAGGTGTGCATTCAAGCCTAATGAAAATTTGTAATTCGTTGAACATTTAATGTTGTGGTTTACCTGTTCCCACGAAATCCACAAAAATTGGTATCCAACGAATATAAATGAAACCACAGTATTCTTTCAATGTATTATTCAATATATATTTCAATTCATTTAATACAATTGTTTTCACAATGTGATTTATATTATTGATGGTCTTTCTCTGGTTAAAAACAATTTACACTGCATTTTATATTTATAACCTTAGATGTGCTTTATATCAAGTTGTGATAAACCTGCATGAGTAACCTCCCCTGCTTATTTGTTGTTATAAAAAGGGAATTCAGGGAATGGAAATGGAAAATTTGTTCTATGTTTATAAAAGTTCAACTGCAAACTTAAATATGAACACTGGCATAAAGATTAAATCTCTTCAAAGTTTGAAGTGAGCATTTCAGTTTGAAAAGTATTTATTAAATATATTTATAACGAGAAAGAGAGAGAGGTATAGTAAGGATTTAATTTTACAAACATGTTCAAGCAATCAATCTTTGTTGTAAAATATTATTATCTTTGAGAGATATGATTAGAGTTTTAGCTTCTAGGTTTGTAGAAAAAGGCATGAAATCTAATTTAGACCATAATTATTTAAAACTGTAATGGAATTGTTGCATATATAACATAGAGGGCTTATCAGTCAATAATGTTATTTGATAAGATGTACATTAATGGCTTGCAATTAGTTGGATATCTAGATATATTTATTAAAGGTTGTGAAGGCATACCCTTAAAGGAATTTTTGTAATTCTTGTTTTGTACCCTTTGTATTCAGGATATTTTTTTGCATCCACCATTTAATCTTTTTACCCTTTTACAATAAACTTTTATTATGGAAATTTTAATAAGATTATTTTTGAATGTTAAACACCTGTATAAAAGTCTCCTGTGTAAATTGAACTTTTGTTTCCAAACAAAAGGTTAATATCCTTTAGAAGTAAAACCTTTGAAATGAAAGACCTGTCTCAAGCAAATGAAATATTCAGAAGGCTTCAAATAAAAATCTATTATTTTTTGGAATCCTTGATGATTTATGATTTATTTGAGGAAAAAGTCTTAAATAGAAATGACTTATTTGTAATTAACAGAAGAATGGCTGAGACAGTCGAGGATGATTCTAGTGATACCAGTACTGACAGTGAGGAAGAGCTGGACTCTCCTCGTAAAATTGTACAGCAACCTACCAGTGAAAATATGGATGTTGATGCTAACGATGGTAAGTGTCCCTTGTAGAGTCATCGAAAAACGTTCAAGTGAAAATATAAAAGATTTCCCTTGTACATTTAAAAAAAACCAAACTTTCCAGTGAAAATAGAAATGAAGATTTCCCTAATAGATTTGTATAAAATCCTTACCAATGAAAATTTGAATGAAGATTTCCTTAATAGATTTGTAAAAAAAACTTACCAGTGAAAATTTGAATGAAGATTTCCCTAATAGATTTGTAAAAAAAACTTACCAGTGAATACTTGAATGAAGATTTCCCGTGTTGAATTGTAAAAAAACTAACTAGTGAATATTTGAATGAAAATTTCCCTGATAGAATTGTATTTATTTTTTTTAGCTTGGGCAGCCAACTTTGAGGAAGCTCCCATGGAGGGTACTCCTGTTGCTATGGATACCTCACCTTGGAGTTCTACTCAAACAAGTTCAGCTGACAGCCAACAAGAAAAGTGGGCAGATTTTACAGGGAAAGTACCAACAAACGAAGAAGAAGAAGAGAAATGGGCCGATTTTAGCAGTATTTCAGATTTAGCCAGGTTAGAATTGACAATTAAAATTTTAATATTTTATTTAATTTTCCGTTTAGTTTTGATGAAGATGTCAAGCTTCAATTGTCAGGATCAAGTCTTGCATGTTTGAAAATATAATTGCTCTATTCATATACATTAATAGTTTATTTGGACACAATGATTGTCATTGTAAATAAAAAGTTTTATATAATTATTGATAAGTCAAAATAGGGGTAAATATTTGGGAAAGAATTTTAATTGATATATGCAAGGGATGGACCATATTTCTGATACATTTCTATCTAATAAATATACATGATATAACTTGAGTACCCCAATTCAAGATAAATTTCAAATGGAATGCATATAAAGTTAAATATCTTGTCTAAATTTACATCTTCCCATGCACAAAAAATTTCATATAAAATATTCTTTTCATTTGTAGGACGGATCCTGGGCCTCGAAGTAGTTCACCTGTTGCTATGGATACAACAGATGTTACTGAAGGAAATTCAAGAACAGCAGCTTACTGTAAGTGTGAAGAAAAAATGAAAGCAATTTAATTTCAAAGCATTAAAAAGTTTAAGGAATTCAATTTTTAGTCATTCATGATTATGATAGAATTTGATTTTGTGCATTCGTTTTAATTTTTGGGTAAAGACTAGGTAGCTTGCTCTTCTCAATGAAAAGCAATTTTATCATAGTTTGTCGGTGAGAGAGAGGTGGAAGATGTCAAACAGATATTCAAACTCATAAATTGCAGACAAACTGACAATGTCAATGCAAAAATCGAAAAACAAGAAAAAGATGAACAACAATACAAAACATATCACAGACTAAACCAACACTCTCCAAAACATAACAGGAAAATTACAAGTTATGCTATGTGTGAAGTCATGGAAAGAACACTGATATTTGTTAATTTTCAACAAAGAGACTTATTTCCTGTTTGGTACTCCTTTTAGCTAAGATTCACTGTGATAATGGTCAATAAATCTTCATTTGAAATTTTATTTAGAAATAGGAGGGCATTTTGGGACCTTTTCGAATCTACTTCTTAGTTAACTAACAGTATTTAAGAGGTTCTTACTAAATATCTGACACACTATCTTTTCATTAGTCAAATCAAAAGAAAATGCAAAATCTGTCCTAAGGTCAACTTTGCCTGAAACATTTTTGATTTTATTTACAGTGGCTAAGACCTCTCCTGCTGACCTTCTGTTGACCTCTATAGACACTGTCGAGGGAGATAAATCGTCAGAAGACATACAACAGGAAGAAGTATCCTCTTCAGAGGACGTCAGTCCGTCAACATCTGAAGAAATCGCCATATCATCAGATACTACTCCCTCATCCTCTCAGGAATCGCAGGATAGCAACCCCAAATCAGGGTAGGTAACTCTGTAAGGTAACATGGTCAACTTCAGTCAAACCTGTGATAAAGGACACCCTTTGTACAAGAGACAACTGACCTTATGTGAGAACTGACAATTTGCTTGAGGTTTGAAATGTGCTGCAATTACAAAATTTTGACAATATAGGGTTACCCGACATAAAAAGTTTTTTGCTTTCTATAGGTTTGATTACTTCTATACTGAAGGATATGATGGAAATATAAGTTGGACACTTTATTGACATAGATGTCACTGATCTTTTAATGTTTTAGATTAAGACGTTATCATTAGATAAAATTTGTACATTTTCTGTTAATAGATGAACAGGCATTGATAATCAAATATTTTTATGGGGGCCTGTTGACTGAGTTCACCTTTTTTCATCACTAGCATGTCAGGTTGTGAGTAATAGTCAAACATTTAGCAAGTGTGTTAGACCCCCAATATTTATTAACTAGGATTTTCAGTTTCCTGTTTAAGGTTGGTGGTTTCTGTGTCCTCTGTCTTCCACCACTAATAAAAATTGACCAAATAATATAGTCAATAGTGCCGAAAGTGGTGTTAACGTCAAAAATTAATCAATATTTTTTTTACAGTAGTGAAGCTGAAGAGCCATCAAGTTCTACAGCACCTCCTGAACCGACCTCAGAAACGACAGAAAAAACAACAGAGGAAATATCTAGTTCATGTAATCCAGACAGCAAAAATGATAGGTACGAATATATACTGATGTTGACTTTAACATTAAGAAAAGTTTGACTCAATTTTTTTTTCACTAGTTTAATTTTTCAGTACATCAGAAATCATTTATGAGTCTTTGAAAAACTTGTAGCTTATGATAAATTGCTCATGTAGAAAATAATCATTTCATTTTCTTGAGACAATCAGCTTTTGGTTTCAAAACTTTAAAATTGTTTTGTTTTTAATTCATCTGTCACCAGTTATAATCTAATGAATAACCATATTTTACAGAAAGCTTTTTAATTTTTGAGTTAAAACGTTAGAGAGTACTTTACGAAAATATAACAGTAAAAAAAAAATGGACTGTCATTAAAAGTACAGAGGGTAGTTATTCTGTTTCTTGGAAAAATAAGTAATTTCCCACACAAAAATAATTTGACATGGCTAAAAGTCATGATTAGAGTAAAGGAAAGTTATAGTTAAGAGCGTATTCATAAATATACTATTTATTCAAGTTTTAACATAACAAGAATTATAACACAAATGCATCACATGTAGATTTTCTTGCCAATGCTTTTGACTAATTGCATCTGTGCACATATAGGGCACACTATTTTTTTTATGATAAATCATGCACGATTTTAAACAGTAGAGTAGTAAAAGAAAGATTTGACATCCATTAGGATTATTGGTCTTGAACACTTTTATAACGTTCTTTTAACAACCTTCAGCAATAAATGAATTAGAAACATCAAAAAGATCTTTCAAATTACTGCCAATTTCATTGAGTGTGTAGCGAAAGGTAATATCTTTGGTTAGATTGCTTGTTAGCTGAACCGTGAAGTCATTATTAGGTAAGGTATATTATCCTCCTTTGGAAATTAGCACAGTCCAACAGACAGATAGATTGGTTTTCTGTTGGACTAGTCTTCTTAAAGTAGGGTAGTTTACATAACCTAACAATGACTTCACCGATCAGCTAACAAGCAGGCGAACCAAAGATATTACCTTTGGCTACACACTCCATGAAATCCACTGTAATCTGATGCATAGTTTGGAATGGAACATTGTAAGAATACTTCAAACAATAAAATTGATTGTTTATATGGTAAGTTTACTAAAACGCAAAAGCCTGAAGGAGATTGTGTTTCACCATGATTATAATGAAGACTGTTTCATTCAGTTCAATTATCGCTTCCATCCAAGTAACAATTTGTAAAAGAAAATCCATTATAGGTAATAGTACAGTCTTCAAAATGACTAGTGTAAAACCATTCAAATGGGACAACCAATCTAGTCTAGTCTAATCTATATAAAAAAACTAGAAACACTGATGAACCACATCAAAAATGTAAGACTGATTTTATTTTAAATTCTTACTTTGTTCCCATTCTCAAATTTAATTTTGTGATGGAAGATCTAAGTCAAGGACTTGACAAAAAAACTCAGAAGTAATTTTGGAAATTGAAATCAGGAATTTAAACAGCCAAAATTAAACAATTTACATTTGGGTTGGTACTTGCTGAAAAAATGCTGAAAACATTTGAATTTTTTTATATTTTCCTAATTAAAGGTGTGATTCGACTCAAGTTGAGGCTGAACTTAATGATAACTTTAAGTGAGTCTTGTGGCATATCCATGGTGCATGGCTTTATTTATACGTATACATATATATTTTGTTTGATGTGTATATAAATATATTTGTTGTCAAACTTTTATTTAGGGAAGCAAGGTGGATAGTGATTGTAGTTCTGTTTATTTTTGTTCCACATGTTTTATATGTATATCTCCTTAACCAGTGGAGGCTTTGTATAGATAAAATATTTCTAAACCAGACACCCGACTTTATATTCATAATCCATCCAAAACCATCAACAAATTTTAATTTGTAACTCTTGTAAACAAGTGACCTGAAACTTTCTAAACCAGTGAACGGAATTTACATATTAGATATTAAAATTATTTTATGATTTTCAGACAGCTTAAGTGAGCACAGTCAATTACTTGACAGCATTTTGCTGCCAAAAAACAATGAATGTATATAACATTCATTTTTCAGTTTAGGTTATATTATTTTTGCTGTTGTACAATTGTTTTTCAAGCTTTTAATTCACCTGGGCCAAATAGTGTATAGTTAGTTACTGCTATCACTTGCATCTATCTGTTAATTGTGAGTTGTGTCTTAAAATTTAAAAAAAAAAAAATCTCTCTGGTACATGCCTAGTAGAATCAAGCATACAAAATGTGATTTTAATGGTTAAAAGAGCCATTTGTGTCAATGTAGTTTGTATTGCAATTCTCAACAGGATTTTATTTGCCAAAAAAGTACTTTCAAAGGTGTGAAATATGAAAAGTTTGTGCTAGCATAGAACTGGGAGTTTTAGATGGACAGCTTGGTTTTGGAGATTTTCCTTTTATTTATACACTTAAACATGTCTTTTGGATTCCTCTATACATGGGAAGCTTGAGAAATGGACCATTTGTATGTTTAAAGTCATCAAGGTTAAATATTAGTATACTAGATGTGGGCTTTGTCTACACAACTTTCTTTCATCAGTGCTGATACATTTCTAAGTTCAAAACAAAATACAACACATAAATGAATTGGATAAACACACTCTTTTTTTTTAAGTTGCATCTAACATTGTCTAATGGATTCAAAATCTTGCCATTCTTGGGTTTGTTTTATATGGATCAACAGAGAATAGAATTAAATTTACCATCACCTTTTATTATAGTAACCTCATCCAGTATTTCTTTAATACCAATGTAAATGAGGGAACGTAATGGTTCAGAACTACTACTGTGGATTCTAATGCAACAACGTTTGTAACGTTTATTTTGATTGGATAATGTCACTTTTTTACATGGCGTCAATTGACAATTGATGCTATGGGATGTACGCGCAGGCGCAGACTGCATATGACAGGTTTTAATTACATGTTTTAACGTTGTTTTCTGTCAGTTTCATTAGAATGGAGATAACAATATTGTATTCTAATCTCCGGCGGCATCAATTGGGGATTTGATGGTCGCAAATACCCGTTTACTGTCTCCGCTACCGCATCGCCAGTAAACTTAATTTGCAACCATCAAATCCCCAATTAATGCCGTCGGAGCTTAAAATACAATACAGTCATCTCCTAATTATTATGTTTTCTGTCCAATATAATGAATTTAAGAAATATTGTAATACTCAGAATTTTCAGGTTTTTGAAATTATTGCATATGAAAGCTTGTAGGAAATTTGTATTTTGTTAATATTTGTGTTTCACCTTTACTGTAGAAATTCACTAAAATTTGTAGACATCAAAAACATTGAATTCACATTTTATGATCTCTGCAATGTAATAGAATTATTTTCGATATTTGTAACACTGTTATTTTTTAACTAATCTAGGAAAATTAACCAATATTTTGCTATTGACCAAACCTCATAAAAAATTCAAAATCAAAGAAAAGACGGTAAGGCTGAGAATAACAACATATTTAACTTCATCAGCTATTCATTTTGTAAACCATAAAAATTTGATAACCATTGCAGTATTAAAATGAAGAGAATTTTTTAAATGAATTGATGTTTTATCTTGCGAGACAATTCAGCTTGAGCACTCTTGTTTTATACAGAATTTACAGGTTTTGTATTATTAATCTTTTATTTTCTCTGACAGTAGTTAGAAATTGCCTATGATATTAACATACAGACACTTTATTTTGAATTAATAATCTTACACCAAAAAAAAAGCCATTGTAACAGAAAGGGACAAAATTAATTTGACATATTAGATTTTTAACTCAACTTTTTATTATAGTATAAAACTAATTGATATTAAGAAATCACAGAATATTTCAAATTTTGTAATTGTAGCTTTTTAGCATCATCAGGATTATTAAAGACAGACAAAGTTATAGAAGATGGTGTTCAACATGTAGTTGAGATAGAGGTTAATGGTCCATCAACTGAGTCTACCAAACTGTCTCTTGAAGATTCTAGGTAAGGTATACACTAAAATGTGGTCCGTCAGTCTACCAAACTGTCTCTTGAAGATTCTAGGTAGGGTATACACTAAAATGTGGTCTGTCAATCTACCAAACTGTCTCTTGAAGATTCTAGGTAGGGTACATACTTAAATGTGGTCTGTCAGTCTACCAAACTGTCTCTTGAAGATTCTAGGTAGGGTAAATACTTAAATGTGGTCTGTCAGTCTACCAAACTGTCTCTTGAAGATTCTAGGTAGGGTACATACTATAATCTTGTCCGTCAGTCTACCAAACTGTCTCTTGAAGATTCTAGGTAGGGTATACACTAAAATGTGGTCCGTCAGTCTACCAAACTGTCTCTTGAAGATTCTAGGTAGGGTATACACTAAAATGTGGTCTGTCAATCTACCAAACTGTCTCTTGAAATTCTAGGTAGGGTACATACTTAAATGTGGTCTGTCAGTCTACCAAACTGTCTCTTGAAGATTCTAGGTAGGGTAAATACTTAAATGTGGTCTGTCAGTCTACCAAACTGTCTCTTGAAGATTCTAGGTAGGGTAAATACTTAAATGTGGTCTGTCAGTCTACCAAACTGTCTCTTGAAGATTCTAGGTAGGGTACATACTATAATCTTGTCCGTCAGTCTACCAAACTGTCTCTTGAAGATTCTAGGTAGGGTACATACTTAAATGTGGTCTGTCAGTCTACCAAACTGTCTCTTGAAGATTCTAGGTAGGGTAAATACTTAAATGTGGTCTGTCAGTCTACCAAACTGTCTCTTGAAGATTCTAGGTAGGGTACATACTATAATCTTGTCCGTCAGTCTACCAAACTGTCTCTTGAAGATTCTAGGTAGGGTATACACTAAAATGTGGTCCGTCAGTCTACCAAACTGTCTCTTGAAGATTCTAGGTAGGGTATACACTAAAATGTGGTCTGTCAATCTACCAAACTGTCTCTTGAAGATTCTAGGTAGGGTACATACTTAAATGTGGTCTGTCAGTCTACCAAACTGTCTCTTGAAGATTCTAGGTAGGGTAAATACTTAAATGTGGTCTGTCAGTCTACCAAACTGTCTCTTGAAGATTCTAGGTAGGGTAAATACTATAATCTTGTCCGTCAGTCTACCAAACTGTCTCTTGAAGATTCTAGGTAGGGTACATACTTAAATGTGGTCTGTCAATCTACCAAACTGTCTCTTGAAGATTCTAGGTAGGGTACATACTTAAATGTGGTCCGTCAGTCTACCAAACTGTCTCTTGAAGATTCTAGGTAAGGTATACACTAAAATGTGGTCCTGATAGTCTTTAAAAATGTTAGTAAGGCACACACTAAAGTGGGGTCTGTTAGTCTACCAAACTGTCTCTTGAAGATTCTAGGTAGGGTTCATACTATAATCTTGTCCGTCAGTCTTTAAGATTGTTGGTAAAGCACACACTAAAATGTAGTCAAACTGTCGCTTGAAGATTCTATGAAGGCACATACTGTAATGTGGTCTGTCAGTCTGTAAGATTGTAGGTAAGGCACAGACTAAAATGTGGTCCTGATAGTCTTTAAAAATTGTTAGTAAGGCACATACTAAAATGCGGTCTGTTAGTCTACCAAACTGTCTTGAGAGCCGTGGTGTATTGGTTTGTGTATTTTACTACTAACTCAAAGGTTCCTGGTTCGATTCCCGTTTGGGATGAAAATTTCAGGAACTCAATTTTCGGCTCTCCCTTGACATCATTTGCGAGTATGGTCTTGAGGAAACGATGATAGTCTGTCGGAAGGGGACGATAAATGGCTGACCTGTGTTAAGAGAGAGCCATATTTCTTGCACGTTAAAGATATCCTTGTAGATTTCAAAAAAGAGTAGGCTAATGCCGCTACAAGGCAGCACTTGCACCCGCAAAGTGGAAAGGGATTAATATAAGTTGCAAAACTTGTTTCCCAATCCACTATAGATAAATATGTTTAAACTAAACTTGAAGATTGTAGGTAAGGCATACACTAAACTGTGGTCTGTTAGTCTACCAAACTGCCTTGAAGATTGTAGGTAAGGCATACACTAAACTGTGGTCTGTTAGTCTACCAAACTACCTTGAAGATTGTAGGTAAGGCACACACTATAAAAAAGTCTGTCAAGTTCACCTAAATTTCTGGAACATAACGACACACACTAAAATATAGTCTTTCTCAACAGTCCACCAAACTGTCTTGAAGATTATAGGTAAGGCACATACTAAAATATGGATTGGCGAGTCTACCTAACAGTCTCTTGAAGTTTGTAGATATGGCACACACTAAAACGTGAGCTGTCTGTCTACCAACAGTCTTGTGATGCATGAGAGGGCCTTCACTTAAGTAAGGTCCGTCTCAAAATCTATTAAAGCAATCAGTAATGGCATTTTGGTATCAAGGGTTGTCCTGAAATCAAATAAACTGTTTTTGCTGATCAACTTTAAAAAATTTAAAGGGTTTATTGATCCTTGTATAAATATTGTTATGATTGTGATTTTTTTTAATAAAAAAATAAAATTTGAATGTAGATGATAACTTATAATACTTGTCAAATACAATATTACTTTCTGGGTTTAAATTCATGATTGGTTTAATTTGTTTTTTTGCAATTTCAGTTCTGATACCAAAGAAGAAAAGACTGATAGTGTAATTAATCCTGTAGCGAACGGACCTGTATGAGGATACGTTCTGGTGTAATCGTTGTCTGTGATTAACTTAAGCCTTAAAACTGACAGCAACCTGCAGTATTTTACATCATTAAAAGGTGGTGCTGAAAACGTCCATCGCCAAAATAAAACTTGCTAACGATGGTGAGAAACTGTGATGCGATAACCCTGGGACCTGCCATGACGCCAGCCGATCATTACTATCAATTTTATATATTTATTTTGACTATCGAGTACTAATGATTGGTTGTTGTCACTCTGCATGGAGAAATTTTAAATAGTTCACGTCTTTTTTTATATGCAAGTTGAATGCACCATTGAGAGATTTGTTTTCTCTCTGTGTAGTGGAATATTTTGTTGTTTTAAGCTGCAAATTAGGTTACTGTTATTCCAGTTTTACTGTTGTTTAGATTCAAATGAGGTCACACGACTTAATTTGCAGCACAATCTTGTTATAAGTACCTGGTCCTTTTTGCAGGGGTAATTTTACTTTCTTATATAAATAAAATAAAATGAAATGTGTAATTGGCCTGTCATTAACATTTTAATATCAAAATGTCCTGGAAAAATTAAAAAAAATAGTTATTCAGTACTTAATTGGAAGTCATTTGCCCCTGCTAGGACAATCATGTACTGTGAAAAGTCGTTGTTAATACTAGAAACATTAATTGTACAGCAATAATTTTATAATTCTAGTAAATAACTGATTTAAACTAGAGAATATTTTGTTGTTAGTCCAACCTTTTTTCACGATTATCTGTAATGAATTTTTTTTTATATAAATAAATCATCTGTGTCTCGCAAGATGGTATGTTCTAAAGATGTTTAACAGTTCATTTTAAAGAGAACGAAAAAAAAAACAAAATTGCAGAGGTGAAAATTTTATTGAGGAAACTACACTTAATATTTACTTAAATTCTGTGTTGAGGGATCATTCTTTTCAATAAAAATCAGATTTATTTTTTCTATATCATATGCATGGTTTAGGGTAGGGAAAATAAAAAAGTGGATTTTAAATAAGAGAAAAAAAATGTTTTAATTATATTTTTCTGTAAGAAATCTCTATTGCGAGATGTTCTTTAAACTTCTATCTTTTAAAGCTGCTAGTCTGTAGAATAGATTTTTTTTACTGATGAATACATGTATGACATATACAGCTAAAATCAAAAGTGTTAGCTCAATGTTTTCTAAGTGGACAAAAATGTGATTTTTCTCAAATGTTGTTATCAAAATGTATATCATAGTTGCCAACTTGTAGAATTATAATGATAGGTCATGACATTCAAATGTGTTGTGTTTACAGTAATGATGAACATGCTTTGGTTGTTGACAGTTTTCATGCGATTTCAAAATAGTGATATATGTTCCTTTTTACTATGATTTAAACAATAGTTTCTTCCTTTTTGATTTAATGACAGACCTGTCAGTAAATATTGAATTAGGTTAAAAAGCAGAGGCGGATTTAGGGGGGGCCCCTTTTTGGGAAAAAATTTGGTTGCTTATATAGGGAATCACTAAAGCGTGACTGGAGCGGGCCCCCTCTTAGGTCAGTCAGTGGGCCCCCACTTATGAAAATTTCTGGATCCGCCACTGAAAAGGAGAATGGTTTAGTTATAATATATTATGCCATGAAAAAATTAAAGCTAAGAAATAAATGTTTCTAGCCTTGAGTGAGAATATTTTGGTTTCACTGTTGTTTGTTTGTTTTGTTTGTACTGGGTTTGATCCTCTGGTGGATTAGGATGTGTTGGCAACTGTGATAACTTTATAACTAATAAACAATATATCTGTTTGGTTTGTACTTTATTTTTAAAACAAAACTTAAAGAAAAGATTCACATTTAACTGTTTAAAGAGATGCTGACGGTTAAATGTTTCTTTTTTTTCATATCAGACATTTGACTCAGAAAAAGAGATGAATATTGCTATAAAGTATTTTCTTATATATTTTTTTCAAAATCTAGGCAAATTCTTAAAAACCATATTTGATATAAATTCATGCCTGTATGGTATATTGTGATTTGCAGCAATTAAAATCTAAGGAAATAAAACTAATATTAGGTTTAACTTCATTGGGTTTCAATATTGCTCAGAAAGTGATATTTTACATTTTTCCTCAATTGACAGCTTTTTAATTTAGTTATAAACATTATATAGAAGTTAACAGTTTTGTTGAAATTGTGTTAATTTTGTTGATTTTGATGTGTGGATGATAATTTCTTATTTATTGGACCATTTTTTTGTTGAGAAAGTTAGTGTGAAATATGAACTAGAATGGACACTGGTGTGAAAGTGTTTATACCCCATTTAAATCAATTTATGTAAACAGACAATTCATCAATGTATTACAAAATGCAGGCATCGTATCCCTATGATTTTTTGCAGGAACAACTTGTATATTTTTGTATGTGCATAATAATTTAATTCACAACAGACAATATTTAAATAGGAAATTATGTTCAAGTTCAAAGGTTAAAATAATGAAATTCTAGGTCATTACTCTGGTTGATGGAAAGAACAATGTCTTGAACGAAAAAATATAATCCTATGTTATCAAAGGGAGATAATTATTTTCTGAAATAAATTATCCCCCTTTGATCAAAAGGAAAATAACTTAAAAAAAACTGATTGATTACTGGCTTTTGTGATTCTTAGAATTTGTAAAAAATAATTTGCATTCAAATTAAATATTTAATTAAATATTGTACAGTCAAAAAATAAGACTTTAAATAGAAGCAGTTACTCTTCATTTAAACATTTAAGCCTGAATGCATTTAAATACTTCATATCTGGTATTGTCTACTCTAAATCTATGGCTTAATGTATTTAAGTGTGCTCACTTTGGAAGTCTACTATGTGATTTAAAAATATCTTGATGACACATATTAGAATTTTTGGAACCAAAAAAAAAAAAATACTTCTTGGCAATTGGTTATTGTATGTGCTTTCTTGTTTTTCGATTATATTGATATTTGTGAATATTTTTTCAGTGGGATAAAAATGAAATGATGGGATAACTTATATTCATATAATTTTTGTGTAATCTCAGGCTTTTTTGAAATTTTAGACAATTATAAAACAAAACAATAACAAAAACTGTGATTAGTTTTATAAAGGTATTAAAGATCTGTGACTCTTTTCACACAATGAAAATACTGTTTATTACTAAGTATTTCAGTGTAAATTACAAAATTCTAATTGTAAGATTTTTGTGAAATGAGAAGCAAATGAAAACAATGAGATATTGGAATGTCTTGCCTGTGTATGTTTGCCAGCGAAAATATTTTTAGATATTATCAGTATTATATCTCAGATGTTAACCGTTTCTATAGCAACACTCATTCTTATATGATACTAGTCTGGATATAAAATCATTCCTTTAGGAGAACCGGTGAATTGTGATTTCACAAAATTTCTTAATTGTTTATGCTGTTTGTGTCAAATATTAGCAGCAAAAATGATACAACTATTAAAAACAATTATTTATTTTGGTAATTAAACAAGCAGAAAAGGAGAGAGAGAATAAAAAAAAAACATGTGGAGAGAACTTGGAAGCTGAGATTGAGATAAAAGTTGTGTTAATTCTGTCAAAAGTTCTACTTTAGTTTACAGTATAAACACACCAATGCATTAATGCTTGAACCAAATTTGCTGCAATGTTTGTCCATAAGAATCAAAATAACAGACACCCACCCCATTACTAACCAGAACATCAATAATTATTGTAGAAAAGAAATCAATCTCCTTGAAACAAAATCAATGCATATTAAAATGCAGACATTGGTATTGGTACAAAAATGGCTATTTCAGAAAAAAAACATATTTCAATAAACTAATATTGTCCTGAAAAAAATCACAGTAGCATTTTATTAAATGTTATTTCTACTGCACATTTAGAACATTGTTTTAATGGTAAAATGCTACCTTGAGGTATTAAGGGATTAGTAAAGATTATGTTATGGTCATGTTGTTTAATGTGTATACTACAGTGGAAAATCTGAACACATATTGAGTTGTGCGCTGCATCACATTGTGAAATTGTGTTTATATTTGATATTTTATAGTGCTATGAAGAGAATTAATTGTATATATTTATGATTGAGAATATACATGTAGAAAACACAAAATATCAGACCACATAAAGAAAGGATTTAATGTCCTGATTTTCTGTTGTTAATATCAGACCACATAAAGACAGGATTTAATGTCCTGATTTTCTGTTGTTAATATCAGACCACATAAAGACAGGATTTAATGTCCTTATTTTCTGTTGTTAATATCAGACCACATAAAGACAGGATTTAATGTCCTGATTTTCTGTTGTTTTGTCATTAGGAAATTCTGGTTTTGTCATACAAATACTAAATGGACTTCACAAGTCCTGTTATAACATTATATGCAAGCTGGGGCATCATGTAAGTTCGATGAACACATTCTTCATTTATTTCATATTTGTTTTTGATAGTGCCATGTATAGTCATTATTCAAAGAATTTGGAAAAAAATTGTTTAGATAAAATTTCAAATCTTTAGTTTTTTGTGTAGAGTTTTTTTTTTTTTTTTTTTATGTCTTATTTCTTGGTTAGAGTGTTTTCACCATGTATTCATCTTTTGATATTTGATTGTTCCTTGGTATCTTCTTTGATACAAAATTTGATTTTAACTTGCGAGAAAAGGCTTTTAAAAAGGTGACTTAATGATAAGAAACATAATCTTTTGAAATCATTTGTACGCTTGTGATGGCCATGTTCATAAATATATTCTAAGCTTCTGAATAACACAGATTATTTTCATTCTAAACCACATTAAAGCTTTAAAACCAATCATGAAACTGACTTCTACAAAAAAAACATAACTGATTTACCTCAAACCTTGAATTTTGCTTTGAAGCTAACGCTTTATGTCCATTCTAAAATGTTCTCTTACAAATGACACTACAGCATATCTTCATATATCAGTTGTTCATAACTAGAATGTGTGAACAAATGCACGATGAATTAAGTAATTTGATTTAAATTTCTTTATGTGGTCTGTTGTATATATATTATTGACCAGGCAGGGTATTACACAACACTAAGTTGTACATTTCTTCAACCCAATCATATTTTTATGTATTTTTATAATGACAAAAGGTGTTCATTGTGTTCGGAATGCCATATGCCAAGCATTATAGTAAATGTTATATTCTGTTAAAGCATTGATATTCACATGATGCACAAGACCTCACCACTGCTTCAAAAGTGGGCAACATTTTTCTAGATGTTTACCTTTCTCTCTTTGTTTTTAAAAGTCTTCAAATTCTGTCTCATTTTCTTGGATTTATATAAACCATTCTTTCTTTTTTTGTAAATAAATATTTTACTGAAATGTATTAGACAGGGACTCCCTCACTTACATGAATTGAGACAATTATCTCCATTTGGTCCATTGTGTTAAAGGGAGATAATCAATTTGTTCCTCTGTAATTTTGTTAAAGGGAATTAGAATTGGAAAATATTTTTCTTAGGATTATTCATAATTGATAAAAAAAAAAAAAAAAAGATTATCCTTTTTTGAACAGGAGACAAAATGTTTTGTTAAATTATTATCTTTGCTGGAAAATATATTCAGGTAAAAAATATAACAAAAAGGTACCTCAGAGAATATGTTTGTATACAAAAATATATGCAAATTATGAAACTGCTTTTAAAGATAATCAAATTTCATATTAAACAAATAATTGTCGATTTTGTTAAATTTTTCTATTTCAAAGAATGAGTTGATTAGTTGTTGAAATGAATAAAAATGTAAATGTTAATACCAATTTAAATTTAAGGGGAAGATTTTCATCTATCTAATTTTAAAAAAAAAAAACACTCCTATCTTAAAATTATTTGTGTATGACTTATTGAAACATGTGTATTAACAAATATTGTGAAAATTTACTTGTTAAATAAAAACCATGCACTTTTTTTTATTAAAAATACTTCAATGTAAAAAAATAATGTTGATTGTAAAAATTAAAATGTTTGAAAATATATTGATCAGATTTGAAATTTTCAATTTTAGTGAAGTAAAAAGAATTTCAATAGTAAATTCTCTGAATTCAAGTTTGCAATGCAATCGTTCCTTTGATGGATGATAATCTTTTCCTTATGCCAACTTGGATTAACACTTGCCCTGCATTTGAATAGATGATATAATTTTTAATAATTTTATGTTGACATTCCTAATTTGGAATTTATGATGTACATAGGGCCAGTTTTTAATTTGTTAATGTTTTAACATACGGGAGCAGGTCCCACTTTGGTATATGCAATTCCAAGGTTTTTAAATGAGTGTAGATATAGTATGTCCCAATCATAGAGAGGTCCATCAAACTGTATATGTAATATAAATATTATATTAAAATTGATGAAAAGAATTACTTAAAACAAAGTCTTGTTGTATTTTTATGCCCTTGCTGTATGAGACCAGGCCTTGAAGTCAGAAATATTTCGAGTCATTTATTTGTACTCAGACTCCAAAATCATGATTTTTGTGCTCCAAGCACTAAGCAAAGTTTTATGACTTCAACCCCAGGACATTAAGTGTTACCCTTGACCATCTATCTTTCTGTCCGCCCTACCCATTTTGGTTTGTTTGAAGCCCGAGGGGTAGTGTTCATCACATTCTTCTTTTATTATGTAAAACCTGCATGCTGAAAATAGGAGAAAGTTATACTAACTTTTGGCATGTTTGAAACCATTTATTTAATACTTGAGAAAAGACATAATCATCTGGAGTTCACCTACATTGGCATGTGAATTTGATCATCTTTATTTTAAACTTCACACTGTAAACTGGCACAATAAATATAGGTAAGGTATAATGTGTTGACCCCCCAGTCTGTCCTTCAGTCATGTTGTTATCGCAACTCCTCTGAAACCACACAACAGAATTACATGAAACTTGGTAAATAATACTGGTATGTAGATGTGCAAATCAACAGGAAATTATGAATCAATTTTTATGCCGGTGTCGTAGCAGAAGAAGCATTAAATTTTACCCTTGTCTGTCTGTCTGTAGTCCCAATATTGGTTTCCGTTTTCTAACTTTAGTTTGCCTCAACCAAATATTTAAAAAAATCTACAGAATGCTTTTTACCAGAAAACACAGGTCAAGTTTGAATTTTGGTAGCATCACTTTTACATTTCAACCCTTTTACAAAAGGAAAAAAAACTATTCTAAAAATATAATTTATGTCATTTTAAAAATCTTCTTTAAAATTAGAGTTATCTTTCTTTGTCCAGAATGGTAGTTGAATCAACTTTAACCAAAATTCACAATGCTTGATACAATGCAATATTCAATTTTACTTTCCACTGATAAATTAAAGCAATATTTACCATTCAGTGCTTACAAGCACTTTGATTACCATGCTAGGGTTATGCCCCTTTACAAATGGAAAATTGCTGATTGTTTTTGTTTCCATTCTCTAACTTAAGTCGGTCTCAACTAAATTTAATCAAATGTATATATGCTTATTACCACTAAAAAAAATTTTGTTTCTGTTTGCCCAGTGACAATGTGGGGCTGTAGGTGTGTGAGCTTGCTCAAAAAGGTTTTTCAATAACTAATATTGATAGAAGTAAAAGAACTAATTGTTAGGCAATCATCTACAACTAACAATGATTATATCCACCTTAATAGTTAACTATTGATATTTTAGAAACAGACCTAACATTAAAGTTTGTTTACCAATGACCATTCAATAATAAAAATGAGCTCAAGGTCAAGGTCAGGTGAAACCTGTCCAACAGTTAAGTATATCTTAAAATCTTTCAATAAGCCCATATAGTATACTTGTTAGGGTCCCCACCTAGTGGTTGGTTTTGCTATAGTGATCAGTCTGTTTGTCCGTACCAAATGTGTCCACATTTTATATAGAGAACCGTTATAATTTCATACTTTCTACTTGACATGTATATTGACCAACACCAGAGGGTGTGTCATAATGTTTGTACATTGGTAAATGGTAAAGATTGTGTCCACTCTATATTGTAAGAACCGTTATAACTTTTACTTGACATGTATATTCACCAATACCAGAGGGTGTGTCAATGTATACAACTTCCTAGGTCAAAGGTCGAGGTCAAAAACTTTTGTTTCAGTTGACAATCTCATATCTTATGGTAAAGATTGTGTCCACTTTATATTGAATACCTGTTACGATTTCAAAGTTTATACTTGAAATGTATATTAAACAACACCAGTAGGTGTGTCATAGTATATGTACAACTTCCTAGGTCAAAGGTCAAGGTCAAAAACTTTGTATCCGTTGACAACCCGATATCATATAGTTAAGATACAAATCGTATGCCACACGCTATTTACTGCAGAGCAGAGCCAACAGAACTGTCTATCATATAAATGTGTTTAATTACTCATGGTACTGGAAAAATCTAATCATTAACTGCTGACAATAAACCATGAAAATAATGTCAAGTCAATATGAACAGCTTCCTATAAACCAAGTATATACTTAATAACACAAAGCACCACATCTTATCTTATTATTATATAGCATTTTAATCAATGCAGAGTTTACAGAGAATGTTCACTGCAGTGGTAAATGGAGTGTGAAATTAGTTTATTTTACAATAATTTGATTTAGAAAATATTAAGGGTTTTTGAGATGTCAAAAATTGAAATAAAAAAAAATCTCAATTTTACAGACTTTGATTAAATGTGTAAAAATTGTGACTCATTTCATTATTTTTTTTAAAAGTTGCATGCAATGGAAATTTTAACTCAAAAGAAATTAATGAATGTGGTGCATTTATTTTGTCATTATAAAAGAGTAGTTGACTTTTTATTTATAGTATATAGCAGAGAAAGAGACCTAATGGTAAAATCTAAAAAGTAATTATTAGTTGATCACTGACCCGTGAAAATAAGATCACGTCAACTGTCAAATGATTCCAGATCGATGGAAAAGTTAGTCATTCTATCTGAGAAATGGGTCTAGGAGTAATCAAGAAAACTGCAAAGATTGGAAAAATTGAGAATGGGCAGGCTTTAGTTGGCCCCTAAACAAATATGTATACTATATCAAAAAGAAAATGTATGATTGCCAATGAGACAACTCTCCACAAGAGATCAAAAGACACAGAAACTAACAACTACAGGTCACCGTATGGCCTTCAACAATGAGCAAATATCATACCGCATAGTCACTAGAAAAGGCCCCGAAATGACAAATGTAAAACTATTCAAAGGAGAAAATTAACGGCCTAATTTATGTACAAAAAATAAACGAAAAACAAATATGTAACACATCAATAAACGACTAGTTAAGCCAAAATGTACGCCACACTAAAGATGTCATGAAATTAAGATCAGATGATCCATGTCAGACTGACATCGACTACACCTTATATATACCTTTTATACCAAATAATGTTTACCCCTTTTTTATACGCCCGTCTAAGACAGGACGTATTATGGTATACCGTTGTCCGTCCAATCTTTGAACAATTACTAAAAAACGCTTCCACTAACTTTTATGAAACTTTGTTGAATTGTTGATATCTATTGACGTAAGTTCCAGTTTCCATGTTATGAAGCTTTATCCTTAAAAAAGGGGGATTTTCCCGTTTTTGGACAATAACTCTAAAATGCTTCCATCAACTTGAATGAGATTTTGTTGAATTGTTTATATCTATTGACGTATGCTCCCTTTCAATTTTTATAAATTTCAGATTTAATGTTTCCGTGTTATGATTTTTATGCTAAAAAAGGTGGCATTTTCCAGTTTTCAGACTATCACTCATAAACACTTTCACTGAGCTACCTTTCAAAAATTACTGAAAGAAAATGAACAACTATAGGTCACCGTACGGCCTTAATCAATGAGCAAAGCCCATACCGCACAGTCAGCTATAAAAGGGTAGTAGAAACATTAAAATGAAAATTAACACACTGATGTCAATAAATAGTATTCTGCATCAAAACACAGTGGCGGATTCTGGAATTTTCACGAGGGGGGCCACTGACTCCATAAGCAGGGGCCAGCTCCAGTCATGCTTCATTGACTCCCTAAATTATCACCGAAATTTTCCGCAAAAGGGGAGGGGTCTAGAAAACCCTACGATCCCTTTTTAGCCACTGGTTGATATACCAAGATTTTATGCTTGTACTTATTCATTTTCAATTACTTAATCACTTTGATGGCCAATTACTTTGAGCAATTGTTAATAAAAGAGGGACGAAAGATACCAGAGGGACAGTTAAACTCATAAATCGAAAATAAACTGACAACGCCATGGCTAAAAATGAAAAAGTCAAACATACAAACAATAATACACATAAAAAAACATATAAAACTAAAGAATAAGCAACACGAACCCCCACCAAAAACTTGGGGTGATCTCAGGTGCTCCGAAAGGATAAGCAGATCCTGCTCCACATGTGGCACTCGCCGTGTTGCTCATGTTATAACAAATCCGGTAAATACTCTAACTCGGTAGGAAGGGGATTGTAGTTACGACGTCATGCAGAAACATATCCGATATTATCTGTGAAACGGTTATTCCATAAATGTCAACCAACTCGTGATGGCGTTCGTAAAATTAACGAAGGGATGATTTCAACTTCACCATTTTGACTCTTGGTTTAATAGCTTCCTTGTGAGCAGCAACTCTCTATCAAGAAAATAATGATAGGAAATACAAGCACGGGAATAACGTATCA
Source organism: Mytilus edulis (assembly GCA_019925275.1). Lineage (NCBI taxonomy): Eukaryota > Metazoa > Mollusca > Bivalvia > Mytilida > Mytilidae > Mytilus > Mytilus edulis. Next base: position 16,135,872 of record CM034357.1, read on the forward strand.
ATTGGAAGATATATATACCCCGTATGCAGGTGCTGCTGGGATGTTGTAACATAGAAATGGAAAGTTCACAATTGGAAAGCTGAAATCATCTCTTTTGTCGTAAAGTTTTGTTTTCAACCGACCCTCATTGTCAATTTCTAGATGTAAGTCAATATATGAGGCAGACTGAACTGTAAATGTTGTATCCTTTATCTCTAGTTCGATTGGATAGATGCGTTCAACATAGTCACCAAATTTTGAATTATTTAGTGAGAGAACATCATCTATATAGCGGAAAGTAAAGTTAAAGGATAATGTTAACTTCTTATCTTTCGTCCTAAGAAGTTCCTGTATGAAGTCAGCCTCATAATAATAAATAAACAAGTCGGCAAGAAGAGGGACATAATTGGTTTCCATTGGAATGCCGACAGTCTGTTGAAAAACACGTCCTCCGAACGTAACAAATATGTTGTCAATCAAGAAAACAAGCATCTTGGTATTGTCAGATTCAGATTAATAAATGTATGATATATTACGGAACAGACTGACAATAATGGGCAAAATGAGCGGCAGACTAAAGGGCTAAAAAAGTAGAAAAAAAAATAAGCCAAACAAATAAAGAATAGAGAATAAGACTAAAGTATTGCTTAAATATAACTAATAGAGAATAACAGGCACAATAGAGATGTACATGTAAAAAAAAGTCATGCATATACTTGTTGACGAAGTTGTCGGTGCCATATAGTTTACCCTTGTCCGTCATTCCGAAATTCCGTCATTCCGTCATTTCGCAACATACCATTCTACGGAGTTTTTTTTCTAAACCCCTTCAGATATTGGGCTGATTTTTGGTATGTGTGTTAACCATGACGAGTTACAGATCAAGTTTAAGTTTTGTTCCGCTCCGCTAATTTTTGCCGAAAACTACGGGCTATGGACTTTTGACAAATTGTTGAAAATCACTGTTATAAGGACCTTTTTTCTAAACGCTTTCAGATATTGGGCTGAATTTTTATATGTGAGCTAACCATGATGAGTTACAGATCAAGTTTAATTTTCATTCTGCTCCACTTATTTTTTCCAAAATGAAGGGTTTATAATTTTGAAAATTGTTGAAAGTCAGTTATACAGACTTTTTTCTATACGCCTCCAGATTTTGAGCTGATTTTTTATATGTAAAATTACCATTATGTTTGTGTCCACATGAGTTATTGAAATTGCACATTTTTCAACACTTTGAGACGGGGCCATTCGTGTCACTTTAACACATCTTGTTTTTATCCTGCATCAATTGTACAGCATGCACCGTGTAACTCAAAATATACACCTGTTTCAAAATAAAGTGCGTACTTGAATTGACTTTGGGTATTGGTTAAATTTTCTTTGGTTTCAGTGGTGAACAATCAACACAAACCTTAAATAACTTTACTGTGACGTCATATTAACGTCAACAGACGAGCTCCAACCCAGGTTAAAACTTTTATCAGATAAATCAGGATAGTGTATGTACGATTAGCAGCAACAACTGTATACTGATTGTATTTATGTATAGTCTGGGGCACACCAAACATACGGTCTCAACGTCCTGGCGACTGCACCAAACGTTATCTTCCTTTTCGCCTCCATTCATTAATTTTTCCAATCCCGTCATTCACGCCATTTGCAAAAATGAAATACACATACAAGATTCTTCAAATAGAGTTTCGATAAAGTTCACCATATCATATGGATTGATTATTCAGGTTTTTATGCCCCACATAGGAAAATTTAGTTTTTAGGTCTGGGGAACTGAGTTCGTTCGTTTGTACGTACGTCCGTCTGTCCGCTAAAGTTTTTGTCATTTTGATCAAGGTAGATTTAGTTGCAGTCAAACAACTTAGACGATACACATGTTCCTTATGATATCATCTTTCTAATTTTATTGCCAAATTAGAGATTTGACTGACACAATTTCACAGTCAACTGAACATATACAATGAATAGTGCGTGTGGGGCATCCGTTTACTTTGGACCACAGGCACTAGACTTTCTGTCAATAGTAAAACATTGGCAATGGGAAGAATAGTTTCCATATAATATATAAATATTACTATTAACAGAACGTCTTATGCGTCTGTGCCTGTGTATTGACATATTCTTATTTATACAATTACTGCACACGTCACATGTCCTCACATCTGAATCAAAACATAAAAAAAATAACATTTCTGATCCATTTGCATAAACATAGGAAGAAAACGTCCTGACTCCGAACTGGCCAGTCGGCTCCCATTCGTCTCAACTCGGCCGATTCCGTATCCTCATCTAGCGGATTCTACCGAGGATTGCCGAATGAGTCGGCTCCTAATCGGGAAAGCTGCGTGCTTAACGAAGAAGCAGCAAATGCCAATTTTCAGGTTTTTGTTAAACTGAGGCTCCCCACACTCTTATAAACGAACATGTTCGTGTCGAGCCTGCGACTTTTAGCGCAAAAAGCTCGATATAGGGATAGTGATTCGGCGGCGGCGGCGTTAGCTAACTTCTTAAAAGCTTTATATTTTAGAAGATGGAAGACCTGGATACTTCATACTTTGTGGAAAATGGAAAAATTGTTAGCAGTACATGCCTGCCTGGCATGGTTCATCTGACCTTGACCTCAATTTCATGGCTCATTGGTCAATGTTTAGTTTTCTTGGTTAATGTTAAGTTTATGTAACAGTTGTAATATAGCTTTTTATTAAGAACTATCAACACAATATCAATGATTAGTAAAGAAGGCGAGATATTTCAGCATGTGCACACTTGCTTAGTACTATTTACAATCACGAACCCCCGAAACAGTTTAATATAGTAATACACGGTCACCTTCTAGTACAGGTCTACCATATACTCTAAACAGTGTTTGAAAGTTAAAATTGGTTTAAACTAAAATTTTGTCGAATTCATTGCAAGCTTACTTTTGGTTACTTTCTGTGGGAAATATTATATTGAGGGGGGATAGGACCTTTATCGGGACTCCGGGATCGGGTGTTTTTAAGCTCGGGATTTCGGGATTTACCCCTTCGGGATCCGGGAATTCTTTATTTCGAATTTCGGGATCCGGGATTTTTATTTATTTAAATTCGGGACCTCGGGATTTCGTGTTTTTAAGCCCGGGATTTCGGGATCATGACCCCTCCTATCCCCCCTCTATATTGCTATACAAGACTCATACAATAATACATTGTGTTGCATTGTATTTAAAATGTGTACTATAGTTGTTTGTTTGTATTGCTTGACCTTTATGGGTGTAATTTTGCAATAAAGATTAATTATTTAGTACATATTTCTTTGTGCAGAAGTAACTATTGACATAATTTGTATCGTCCCCTCCTGTCCTTACAAAAATATAAATTTACATAATTCGATAATGAAGAAAACATAGTAGTGCATGGTTAACAAAAAAAAACAAAACCCTACCACCGAAAAAGCAAAAAAATAAATAAAAAAAATAGGATATGAAATGTACATGTATATAAGACTGGACTAATATGAAATGTGATAAACTAGGCTTGAATAAATGTTAAACATTTGCTCGCTTATTCACTTTACACATCTAATTGTAATAATACAAATTTGTATAACTAAAACTAAAGATTGTGATAAATGTTTGTTTAAATTTAACCCATATAATCCCTAATTAATAAACATGGATGTTAAGCTGGACCGTACGCGTATGGTCGGACCGTACGAGTATACGTATACGGTTCGGTCCGTACGCGTACGGTCCAAATACTCATATGGTCTGGAACATATATACATAACACATGCTTGCATCATTATGATTATAGATCTACAGTCTAGATCTGTTGCTATTTTATTTAAAATTTGAATGCTTCCAGTTTTTCGTTAGTTTACCGTGCACTTTATTGTGAAACATCGTGTCATCATGAATGTTACATTTCATTGTGTAATGAATGTTAATTTCAGAAGGACGCGAGATTACTGTTAACCAATCAAAATATCGTATCATAATGAATCATAAATGCAATGTATTTTTTTTAAATGTCACCAACTTTATATTTAAATGAACATAAAATGTTTGAATTTGATATTTCAGGCAGACGAAGAAACAAGCATGGAGTTTTCCACGCAGCTAAGATATATTGTATTGGTGTTTTCTGTGTTGATAGAATACATAGCATGTGCAAACGATACATTAGGTAATTGTTTTTTTTTATTTCTTCATATTATCAGGTGTTAATACTTATCATCTATATACATGTACTTGTTTCAAAGTTAAAAGGAAACATAGAAATTTATGCAAACGCTCTTTTCCATTTTATACAGAGAGAAATGTTTTTTCGAGTCCGTTAGTTGGACCGGTAACATTTCGTTGTTGCAATACTATTGATTTAAGAAACTTTTTCAAAATAAAAGTAAGAATTGTTCTTATTCGTAATCATACAAGTGTTTCCCATATTAATCTTAGAATACATCTTTGATCAATTGCTGGCATTTATAAGACCTTTTAAAAAAATCAATTAATAAACCATGTATTTGTATTTCAGTGAATTACTATGGTCATCCTGATATAAAGGCCGAGAGACTTTATGATATGGCGATGGGTATTGTTGTTGGTGTTAGTTTCTCCGCTGTGTTCTTGGTTATTCTGCTGATGACTTTTGTCTATTATCGAAGTATAAAGGCATAAACAGTAACGAAATTTTGATAGATAGCAAACTCGGGAAAATGCTAACAAAGGATTGCAACGTGATAGCTATTATTCTATTATCTACTAATACTTTATTCCTCAGATTAGTGTAACTGATTTCAATATTATATACATTTTGGTTTATCATCACAAGTTTACGGATACTTGTCAAATTTTGACACGAAAAATAAAAAAAAGCAGTTGTTGATATGACAATTTTGATTCTGATATGTGATCATGAATATTGTACCGAAAATATTAAATGAAATTTCATGATAAAACTAGTTTTGTTTTACTTAAAAAATTGGGATAGAATATGGGGTGCCATTAGATAAAAGTGATTATCAGAAGGTCACTAGACTTAAACTGTTTAATGAAAACAATTAAAAACAACAAACAATATTGCCAATTCTGAAGAATGACATCATGATCATGCAAAGGTAACCATGGAAGAGGGTTTAAATGAGGATTACAGAATATTGAAATAAGAGATTATTGGGCTAAATTTTTCGGAAAATGGATCTAAATAATATATTGAGCAAAAGAGGGCAAACAATGATTAAACAATAGAGAGGTGCTAAATATACAGAATAGAGACAAATGGCATTTTCTATTTAGAATAGAGAACAAAAGCAATTTTTTATAAAGGATATAGAAAAAAAATTGGCATAAAAATTAAAGAATACAGAGGAGCACCACCAAGAATCACTTACACGTCTTCAAAACTATTACCAGAGACATATAATATATATATATATATATATAATGTCTATGCTTTTGTATAACCTGACGAAAGCAAGAAAACTTCTGCAAATAAAAAATGGTGTCATTTATTTTAATACCTCATATATCTCTCAGGTCATATATTGAAAGCAGACGACAAACCACGGCATCAGAAATAATCATAAAATGAATATTCATACATGTATGCTAACGCGCGTTTTCTTTCTGAGAATATTTTCATATCTTTATTTTTAAAAATTCAAAGCATAACTGTCAAAAACACCCTTATCTACTAGTTTTCATCTTATCTTCCGTCAGAACTGTACTTTAAACGTTAATAGCGTAACATTATAATCGGAAGCTCCTTTTCGATTTTTTTTTAAATCATTGGCTTTGTTATTCCAGTGTTGAAGAACTTTGACCCTCAGATTTAATGCAATTTTTCAGAAATCCTGCACTAACTCAAGTAAAACTAGTATTCATGATTTGATTTTCTCCGCACTTTACATTACTGCCGGTATTTATGATAGGATGATCGGTTACCTCGTCTTTATTCCATTGTTTGTCGTTCCAGAAGTATGAATATTTAACTGTTACATTTTAGGAAATTCTTCTCAAATCTCGCTCGAACTCTATTCCTGGATGGATATCCTCCAAAATTTATGTTATTTTATGGGATTGAAAGGCAGCTCCCTTTTGATTTATTACTTTTTTTCCATGATTTGACTTTGACCATGATAATTTCTCAGCAGAAAATGTATTGAAAACTGGCTGATATTACCGAATTTCGAAATTCATGGACCATTTATCTCCAATAGAAAGATAGGAAAATGTTACTAATTTTTGTTTGTTATGGTTTGATTTTAAACATATTTTATTCATTGCGATATGAAAAGGATTGAGCAACAGGCACAGCCTATAAAAGCTCTCTCCATATTACAGGTTCAAGGTATAATTCAATTAAATCAACTGTATTTAAAATAATACAAAAATGTTATGGTGTTATTTCTTCAGAAAAGGGGGAGTTTTGTTTATTTTTAGAGCTTTTTAAAATCAAAATACAGATAGGACGATTTATTATAAAAAAAAGAAGATGTGGTATGATTGTCAATGAGACAACTCTTAACAAGAGACCACTATGACACAGAGATTAATAACTATATAGGTCACAATACGACCTTCAAAAATGAACAAATTCATTACCGCTTACTGTAAAAGGCCCGAAATGACCAACAGAAAATAATTCAAACGGTCTTTTTTATGTACAAAATACCAATAACAATAATGTAGAGCAGCAATAAACGACAACCACAGGCTCATGATTTGGGAAAGGCACACACATAATGTATAAAAAAGAAGATGTGGTATGATTGCCAACTGAGACAACTGTCCACAAGAGACCAAACTGACACAGACATTAACAACTATAGGTCACCGTACGGCCTTCAACAATGAGCAAAGCCCATACCGCATAGTCAGCTATAAAAGGCCCCGATAAGACAATGTAAAACAATTCAAACGAGAAAATTTACGGCCTTATTTACATAAAAAAAAATGAACGAAAAACAAATATGTAACACATAGACAAACTACAACCACTGAATTACAAGCTCCTGACTTGGGACAGGCACATACATAAATAATGTGGCGGGGTTAAACATGTTAGAGGGATCCCTAACCTTGGACAGTGGTATATAAGTAATGTGGCGGGGTTAAACATGTTAGCGGACACCCAACTCTCCCCTTACCAGTGACAGTACAACATAAGAACAAACTATAAAAGTCTGTTGAAAAAAAAGCATATCTCATCAGATGGATACACATAGAAATGCATCTAATAAAGGTACACAGTAAACATGGACGGGCACTGTATACCCCAACAAAAACACCATGTACAGTTACGAGCAGTTACTGACAGCTAATTCAAAGACAATAACAACTAATAAAATAAATCATGCATCTAATACTAATTATCAATCAGTACACATCCAATGGATTTATTGTTAAGACGCCATAAAAAGTCAGAGAAAACATGACCTTGTGCGATGCCAATTTACTAGAATCGACAGATTGAAGAGCCACGATTGTGCATATGGATGTAACAATGATATTTAGTTTGCATTTAATTTAGTGATAACAAAATCAATATAAATACCAATCAAAACAATTTTAATATTCGAACACCTAATTACAGTGTTGAATTGTTAACCTTTATTAATAAGTTTCTTGAAATAATCGATAAAGAATCTGGATCGTTTTTAAATTTCCGGGCTCGATAAACAACATCTGCGTAAAAATAAGGAGATGCTATTCAATTTGAATTTAGTTTTCTACAAGTACACTTCAAAACCAAATTTATCTATATATGGAATAATTGAGTTAAGGTTTTAAATACGTTTTGGTAACGAAATCACTGGCTTAATAATTTACCAGTAATACATCATCGAGGTAAGCGGGCTGCCTAGCTGACCAATCTAGGCCTGAAAACAGTCGTTGTTGTGGAGTAAAAAAAAATCAAAATAGTCAACAAAAGAAAAACAACTCATCAAAACCAAGATGGCGGCTTACCTTTTGCGTCCTCACTTGTTCCTGACCCACCGCAGAAAATGTGTTAAAGCTCACCAAACGCATTCGGGCACAGAGCCGACCGTGCGAGGGCTGAAAAGCCAGTCAAGGTCGTTAAACACTTCCTCCATCATCTAAATGAACATCACCATCCAAAGGGAAAATCAAAACTCGTCCCTTTAGTCGAACATTTTAGTGTAATGTTTCCCGTGTAAAACTAAGATATCTAAATCTGGGAAAGGACAGTTATTATCGTCTTTATTTGACCAGAACACTAACCATGGGATTACAGATATCATGGGACAACAAACCACTTTTTGAGTCTGGCCCAAAAGACTACAAAAGAAAGAGCCTTTTTAGTGTTGTATAAAATATAAGAGAGACATACACTTTATATGTACGTGTTACATGATACATAGGACAGGAAATTGATTCCCAATTATTTCCAGTGAATTTATGACACCTCTCAACAATTACAAGATACCAAGCATCTAAGTAATCAATGGTAATTAACAATAGTGATTTGACCTTGTCTTTTTGCCTTTAAAATTACCAACTTTCTTATTTTGAAAGTGTATTTAAAGATAAAGTGTGATGAAGATCATTGTTACGAAGGAATAATTGAAGAGACACTAATTACATAATAGTTCTTGAATAACTGGTCATTATCGTGATATATATGGACTGCCCGTAGGACAGTGATATTGACTAAGACAGCGATAATGATCGAGCAATAGGCGATGTAATTATCACTATCACAGTCAATAGCACTGTCCTCCAGGCAGTCTGTGTATCGCGATAGTGACCAGTTCTTCAATAACTATTATGTTTACACCATCGAGGAACCTTGTTTTTAAAAATTCTCATAAATTGAAATTGTTCAAATCAAACGCCAATTATTACACGATTTTGATAGGAAGGAATGAAGACCAGTCATAGTGACAACTATATGTCACTGTCATTTATTTTAGTTCATTTTTTCGATCGTAATTTACGAAATCACTCTAAAAACAGAAACTACGCCACACTGGTCATTAACATGTAAAAAACCGTCAACGACCGGTTTTCTGTTCCGTTTTTCTTCTGTTAAAGACGGATGGATTTTTTTTACTGAAAAAATAAAGAATGTCATATGACCCTTGTTATCCAATTAGAAAAGCTTATTACTTATCGGTATAAGTATTACACGCATAGCGATTAGATAGCATATTGCATGCGGATACAACTATAAGTAAATAGGATTTGACGAAAACGCTTAGTCATAATTGTATTGATTTCGGGTATTGAATCGGATAAGGTATACCAGAGTTGTTATGTATTTTATCATAATATATAAATTCATATTTCAGTGTTACTTTAAAAGGACGAGTATGAAATTAATCATGTTCGTCTCTTGTCCATAAACCACTTACTGGTCAAATACCTCTAGCTACAGTAAAAGAAAGTACATTTTACTGATTAATTGTGTTCTGTACCGGAATGGCACTTTCTGAATCAGTTAGGAGAGGACAGGCTCCTGTAACATGTAATTTATGTGAAAATGGAACTAAGATTAAATGGAAATGTTTAAACTGCGGCCTGCTCATGTGTGCGAAATGCAAAGAAAAAATTCATGTCAAATTTAAATCTGCAAAAGAGCACACTGTTTTAGATATAAAGCAAGTTGGGCTTCATCGTGAAGTATTGGATTTTAGCGACTTGAAATGCACAGAACATTCCGGTCAGTCCTGCGTTATGTTTTGTACGACATGTGACAAATTAGTCTGCACGTCTTGTATTTCGAAATTCCACACTAGTCATGGCTTAGTAGACATAAACGAGGGTTATAACATCAAAATGGAAAAAATAAAAAATGAACAAAAAAAAGCAAAGGAAAAAATCGATGAATTATCGAAAAGACAAAGGGAACTGAGTCAAACAAAAGACAACCCCAAATACAAAGAAATATTAAGAAGAATAGAAGTTCAAAGAAAAGATTTAAAGAAAGATGTAGACAAACATACAGACGAATTAAAAGGTGAATTGAATAAAAAATGGAGTGATTTCCAGGTGGAAGAAGTTATCAAAGTCAAAAAGGTCGTAAACAATTTACAAGAACTCAGTTCAAGTGCTGACGATATCATCCGATCTAATGACATCGAAAAAGTATTCAGTGAATGTGCAGAATTATCCAGAGCCGTCAGTAAAGCTGATATAGGTCTCAGTACCATTTCATTTCTTCCAGGAAAAATGTCCCCGTACATCGTGGGATCGTTGCAAGCTTTATCTAATGCCGTCCACATCAGAATCATCAGACAATTTCAAACTGACACAACTAAAGTGATTTTTCTGTCGTTATGTCCTGACAATTCCATGTGGATAAGTGATCAAAAGATATTACAGAGAGTTAGACCTGTAGAAAATAAACTTATAGTAATATCATCATTAAACCTTGAAATCTATGATATGGCTATTACCCCAACTGGTGACCTGCTTTTGTCATCAGGTGGATCAGTACTGAAAAAAATCAGTGGTGATGCATGCGACCTTACTGATTCTGTTTATAATGTGAGTCCGTTATATTATACTGCTATACATGTGACCAAAGATGGAAAGGTCATAGTGGGAGTCACGAGCGGAGGAGACCAATACACCACGAAAGGCAGAAGAGCTATAATCGTAATGAACCAGAAAGGCGAACACGAAACCATCTATGAACATGACAAAAACAATATCCGAATATTTACATATCCCGAAAGTATAACAAGTACGGATAACGGAAACTTCTATGTAGTAGATCAGTTTTCTGAAGATAGTGGTAGAGTTGTTGTGCTTAGTCAACACGGCGATATTCTACAGATATACACAGGTCATCCTGATATAAATGCTGACAAAACGTTCAAACCAACAACAGTAGTTGCCACACCGTCGAATAATTTAATTGTTAAGTTAAAGAGCAGCGATATCCTTCATATCCTTAATTGTTGCGGACAACTGATAACTTGTTATGACGTCGGTGACATAGGAATTTGGATGCCGTATTCATTTTCGTTTACAAAAAACAAAGGACAACTTTATATTGGCTGCAACACAGCAGCGGGAAGAGAAGACAACAGAAAATTACACGAAGTAATAATTTCTGGATGTTAGACAAACCGAAAATTACTCTTCTTTACTTCAACATTATTGAGGACTTTGAAAATTGAACAATGATTGCTGTCACTTCATCGTGCATATTCGTTTATTGAACAATTTATTTTGTTATAAAAATGCGAAAGCAAAGTTGATAGACCTTTTTTTGTGTTATAAAGGAAATAATTTATATCAGAAAAGAAATAAATGGCCTTAATTTTTTTAACACATTTGTAAATATTGAGTTATTTAAAAAATCCATCATTGCGTCTTCAACAGTTACATAATATATAATATTTCAATTTGTGTTACGTTCGAGACTTTGCAGTGCATCCGAAAAATGTTTTTTCTTTGCACTTAAACAAAAGATAGCAACTCAAAGATTTACAGGGGATAAATGAACTTAGTACAAAATAAGGTGGCTTATTTGTAGATATATAATATATTTTTGGAGCTAAATGTTGGCACAGATTTAAACCTAACATTTCCATTGCTATTGAATACAAATATATTAATTGTTTGCTTGACAGATTTGGTTGTAAGTTTCCAGTAAAAAATGCCTCTAGCAGAAACATGTCATTGTTTTTCATCGCTTGTTTTTTAGGTTATGATCCATATTTAATTTGAGACAATCGTAACCCAATATTAAACGTTTACTATAGTGTACTATTAATATTCTTTATCGATTACCAACTATAACATAATTTGATATAGAGACAACATGAAACTTTGTTACGGTCCTGCAGTAAGGTGAAGAGGACATCAACATTGAGTGCTACCCTTGAGAGTCCTTCTACCCTTCCTACCGTCCATCCAATTTTCTTTTCAAAAGCCAGCTTGAGCGGGGCATTGGTGTCCTGAGTCACATTCTACTTTTATTTAGTTATTGTTAGGTGCAATATCAATGTTACTACAAATAGACATAGATAACGATTCCAAAGGTTTTTTAATATGTGTTAAATTTGTATAAGAATTAAATGTCAAAGCCCTTGTCAGGGATATCAATATACAGATGTTGATGCTCTTCAACTTTGTACTTGTTTGGCTATATATCTATTTAGATCTGAGCGTCACTGATGAGTCTTATGAGAACGAAATGCGCGTCTGGCGTATTAAATTATAATCCTGGTACCTTTAATATTTATTTAAACCTCTGGGTCGATACCACTGCTAGTGGACGTTTCGTTCCCGTGGGTATCACCAGCCCAGTAGTCAGCACTTCGGTGTTGACATAAATATCAATTATATGGTCATTTTAGTAATTTACGTAAAACTAAGGATTTTCTTATTCCAGGATTAGATTACCTTACCGTATTTGGCACAACTTTTTGTAATTTTGGGTCCTCAATGCTCTTCAACTTTGCACTTATTCAGCTTTTTGATTTGAGCGTCACTGATGAGTCTTATAAAGACGACACACTCATCTGGCGCATTAAATTATAGTCCTGGTACCTTTTCTAACTATTGAAATAAATTACTGTTCGTGATATCGTGAATATAGCAAGCTATCTTTTTTTGACGTCCACTTTGATTGATATATGCAACTTAGACTTGGGAAAGTAGGAATTTTCTTTTTCTGCAAAGTAATATACGAATGTAATGCACAGTAAAACAAAAATGTTAATTTTAAACGAATTGGAAGTCGTTCCAAGTAAGTTATATCACAGTTGTTTTCCATTCGTTCCATTGGTAAATATTGTCGATCGATAAATTGTGTTAGGTTTTGTAGAATTATTTTGTTTACCATGGAGTTTAGTGTTTTTGTAACTACATTTTAAAGGAACCCTAACTAAAAAATGATATTGCCATTACAATTAATATTTTTAAATTGCGATTGTATGTTCATCTTAACGTTTAATGATGTATTTATGGAATAATTCAAATTACTTAGACACGTGGTAATGATAATATTTGAAGATGTACACGTTTGTCTGTTGGGTTCTTGACGGATGCAGTAATGGAAACATCTATAAACGTCAGTAAAGCAACATAACCAAATACACAAAACTACACGGATGTTCTCGCATTCTACTAGTATTACAAGCACATCGACATAGATTTTAAGTATACACGTTTTGTTTTAGGAACTATTCACGACTCTAGCTGAACAATTAACGTGGGTTACGTATGTTACGATGCGAAAGTTCAAGATCATGAACAATTCAATATATGAACAACTCAATTTAATTTGAAAGATTTTCTTTATTAAAAGCAGGCCAGATACAAATTTTTTTACATCTCTTCAAAATATTCAAAAAAATATACTTCACCAACACGCTAAAGAGCTGACATTTTGCTCTGCATCAGAGGAGAAACATTCCTTAATCTTGCATGATTTGCTATGTTTCACTACAGCAGTTTCAATAAAACAATATCTTTATTATAAAATCAAGTATGATTGCAACTTATTGCTTAAATGTATTATTTAAAGCTTACCGTTATTTCAGTAGCTAATTTCTTATTTGGAAAACATATTCCTCACCATAGTATTTTACTACCAGAATTAAAAAAAATGTGTAGGATTACGTCTTCATGATTTTCAACAGCAATACGGAAAAGAGGTATATGATTTAAGTATTTGTAAGTAAGTGTCTAATAAAAAGATATGGAGTTACATTTTATTGGACATATAAGCTAATAAAAAAGATTGCCTACTATGCTAGACTATGCTCTTTATCGAAAAGGGTTTCTTGTTTTTTCAGATGAAGGTCCGTTACTCTCTCCTGATTCCTTGGTATCCGCCTCAACGTTTTTTTTAAAAAGTCCTTTTGAAAGAATGAGTCTTTAATAATATAGAAAAAAAAATGGTCAGCAGAAAATAATTATAACGCAGTTGAGAGTAAAATTTTGATTGCCGAGCAAAAAACGAACATTTTTCCTGAAAAAGAAACAAAAAATCAATGATAACTAGAATTGCCATAGCCAGCAATAGCGGATGTCACCTTGGTCCCCCTGTTGCCACTAAACGGCAGCTGTTTTGAAAACCCCAAAGTCTTAAGTCAAGTTAATATATGTTATTTAACATTTTTTTTTAAATTTCATTTTAGTAAGCTCGAATAAAAAAGTTTAAAGGCCAAATACATTACGAGGCTGAAGAGCACCGAGGGTCAAGTTACATTATGAAGATTTGTACAAATAAAGATCAAATGTACATTGCTTATAATTTAATACGCCAAACGCGCGTGTCGTCTACATAAGACTGACCAGTGCCACTCAGATAAAAATAGTTATAAAACCAACAAGTACAAAGTTGAAAAGCATTTAGGACACAAAATTCCAAGAAGATGGACCAAATACGGATAAATTAATTTATATATGATTATGCCAACTCCCCCCCCACTAAATCCAATAATACAGAGGAATTTTAACCTACTGTTGGTAATGTAAACAAAAATGTATTAGTAAATGTGACACATATGAAAATCTAATGAAGTACATACCAATGTTGAGATGCAATTTAGAACGGTGATAACCTGTAAAGTATGATAACATGATTAACTACTACGGGAGAAATACTGTTATGACTATTAGTGTTTCTATCTCCTTAGAAAATCAAGTGTTAAATATCCAATTAAACAGTTTGAATAACATTGATCAACATTGATATAAACTATAGACAATACTTAATTTTAAACCATATGTCTCCAAGTCGACAACATTTTTTTTCACGAAAAGTGCAGACATTTTGTCACAATTAAGACCGTATCTGTATTCGTATGTTGACATTCTGATTCAAACTATTTTACGTTATTCTCATTTCAAGGACCCTTTTTATTATCACTATCGTCTTAATATATCGCAACATGAAAAGGGTGGGGCAGGGTTTCCTTAAGGTATCTCAGTTAAGTGAAAAACATATTTCGAAATATCAATTAGCTTATTCATACTAACACAATCTTAGATTTACCTGTTCTTATATTTGGTTGTGTAGTATAAAGTGAAAACATTTCATGGCTTAATTTTTATTTTTACAAAAGATATATGCTTCGTTTACTTACATATTATCATCTTTTTTAAATGGTTAAATAGCTGTCGAAATTCAGTTTGAAAAAAGAATGCTAATACATCATTTTATATATTTTCTATTGGAATGATTTTTTAATATCATCACTAGTAGTGTAGTTTTCTTGCAAACATATATATTTGTTTATTAACCGAGCAAACATTAGTTAAAGATAATTTTTTTTCGTGGGTCGACGATATCATTTATAGTACTTCATATCGTAGAGATTAAACATTTTTCCATTTCATGATCACGACACACAAGCTTTGCAGGTAGCATTGTAGTATTTGTATTCCAGATTTTAGGTTGCTCTTTTGTGTACCCTATTGAAGTTAATGTATCTGAACAGTTTGATTGGACAAAACATACAGTATCAACTGAACGTATTTTCCCAAACTGAGGGATGAATCAGGTGTAGAAAATATGAAAACATTTCACAAACAGGTGAAAATGAATTTTTGAGATTTAAAAAAAAATATGTATTCACTGCATGACAAAAGACATAAAATCACTAATGGCCCTATGTTTTTAAAGATATCAAAAAGTAAACGGTATTGATACATTTATGAATAGTATAATGAAAGTATTTCGGTTATCTGTTTATGTAGAATTTTTGGCAGTGTAAGAAAGAAGTGAAAATTCTAAAAAGGTTATCATTATTTCTTATAGGCCAGTAAATACTACTTTACCCCCTGCAGAACCGTGTTTTAGCATTAATTGGAATTTTGTTTTCATCCTTAATAGACATGAAATAATGTACCTTTGGATATCTAGCAATTAGCTTTCAATCAATTCCTCAGCGAAAGCGTAATCACTGATCCAAAATTGTCCAATGAAATTCTTTACTTTTCAAATGGAGTAATCATTTTGTTGAAAATGAAGGTATTTCGTTATTTTTAAGTTATTCAAATGTTTTCATTTCAAATATGATGTAAACAGACCTTTGCTTGTTGGCATGACACGGGTAATGTTCTTCTCATATATGTTATGATTGTATGATACTAAACCCCTAACGGGAAGGATTGTGCCTGATGTTCATATGATGAAATCATAATCTTTCAGTCAGTTTAATTGAAGTCTGGAGCTGGCATGTCAATTAACTGCTAGTAGTCTGTTGTTATTTATTTATATTGTCATTTTGTTTATTTTCTTTGGTTACATCTTCTGACATCAAACTCGGACTTCTCTTGAACTGAATTTTAATGTGCGTATTGTTATGCGTTTACTTTTCTACATTGGCTAGAGGTATACTGGAGGGTTGAGATTTCACAAACATGTTTAACCCCGCCGCATTTTTGCGCCTGTCCCAAGTCAGGAGCCTCTGGCCTTTGTTAGTCTTGTATTATTTTAATTTTAGTTTCTTGTGTACAATTTGGAAATAAGTATGGCGGTCATTATCACTTAACTAGCATATATTTGTTTGGGGGCCAGCTGAGGGACGCCTCCGGGTGCAGGAATTTCTCGCTACATTGGAGACCTGTTGGTGACCTTATACTGTTGTTTTTTCTATGGTTGGGTTGTTGTCTCTTTGACACATTCCCCATTTCAATTCTCAATTTTATGATTGTCCTCATTCAAAAATTATAAATTCAACTCATATAACACATATTAAATAATATGATGGATCTAAGTTTATTTTCATATTTACATTTCTATACTATATTTTTCAAAAATATTTATCATTATCATTTTCTCGCAAATTTGTATATATGTTTAATTCATATAAAGTATTGTTTTTTAAAGTTAGAAAAAAACCCCGTTAATATCCAAATTTTCTAATCGAGGTCCGAGTTTGTTCAATATATTCCTGCATATAAATAATGGTAGGCCGAGTTTGTGATAGTCCGAGTTGCTATAGTCCGATTTTGTGATAGTCCGAGTTTGTTATAGTCCGATTTTGTGATAGGCCGATTCTGTTTTAGTTCAAGTTATCCAGCAGCGAGATCTTGTGAAATATTTGATTAATAAACCATTTATTTGTATTTCAGTGAGATACTTTGGTCATCCTGATATAAAGGCAGAAAGATTTTATGATATGGCGATGGGGATATAGTGTTGGTGTTAGTTTCTCCGCTGTGTTCTTGGTTGGCTTTTTGTCACTTTTGTCTATTACCGGAGTGTAAAGGCATAAACAGATACTAAATTTTCATAGAAAACTTTGGAAAAAATAAGGACTGTGAAGTGACTAGAATTTTATCACAAATTTACAGATAATTGGGAAAATTTTCACAAGAAAAAAAACCCTAAAACGGTTGTTGGTATGACAATTTTAATTCTCATATGTGATCATGCATATACTCATGATATATATATTCATGATAAAACAGCAGTTTTATTTTACTTAGAAAAAAGGGGTGGTATGGGGTGCCATTAGATAAAGTGATTATTAGGTCATTTATACTGACACATACTGTCTCATGAAAACAATAGCAAGCAACACACACATTATTACAAAATAAGTATTACAAAGCTGATTACACAGTCTGAAGAATGAGGTGACAGTGGTAGATGTTAAAGCAGAATAGCGAATAGGTCAAATCTATCGAAAATTGACCTAAAAAATAGAACAGAGAAAAATTGGGAGAAAAACAATAATCAAAGAATAGAGATTAATAGAGCACCTCAAGTATTTTGTATATGTTTCCCCCTTAAAGATATTGACGTATAAAGGAGAATTCCTTTGTCATTGTCTTTATTTTCATGTTTGTCGTTCCAGAGATACTGAAATTAAATGTTACATTTTTCTCAAATCGCGCAACTGCTCCAGTATTCTTGGGTTGATTTCTTCCAAAATTTACATTATCGTCGACCATAATTGATTTGTCTGGTCACCGTCGTGTAATCAAAATAATTGTTTATTCCAATGGCTAAACGGGAGTCTTATGTAAGAATACAAAACTAGGATGTAAAGATACACAGCCACGTCCGTTATATGCATACACTATATGTGAGAGTACGTTAATCATAATTCAAAAATCAGTGGGAGTCTTCATTTACTTTACTGTATATCTAATGTATTGATTCCACGAACGATATTTTTCAATAACATTTAGGACTATATGGTAGTGACATAATTTTGTAGTTTTTTTTTCAAAATTGCCAGTTGGAGACCGCATGCTTGTGAGGGAAAAAAACAATGTTAACAATATTCTAACTTACAAAAATCCCTCGTTGGTACTAAGTAAAAAGGTTCAACAGAAACTTTGCGCTTTCATATACGCTAAACATTCGAAAAGGGATTGAAGGCAGTATATCAAAATCCTAAATTCTAATGACATCCCTATTCGGGTAAACAACTAGTTTAAAAGAATTCACAACTCCCCAAAGGTAGAACAATGCACAATGTCCAGTCCATTTGTAATAATACAAGAATAAGGTGGTTTTGTGAGTACAAATAAACAACAATGGATCTGGCTATGTCGTAATTGATTATCTATAACATAGAACCAGCACTTGCGAATGATGTTATGAATTATAAACTAAAGTACAGACTACTGATCAGCACTTGGTCTATCTCGCTGCCAGTGCCCGACGATAGCAGTGATATTGACCCAGTGCTTTATAACGGTGTATATAAATTTCGTACATTCGAAGCACTGTTCTGGATGTTCTTTCATCAGGAATGCTGAAACCATTTAAAAGACAAGCAAAATATGGAGTTTCTGGTTTTGGTGGTTTTGGAAGAGAATCGTACATAAAGTGCGTTATACAACCGACACAATAATCAATTTTGATAACTGTCGCTTCAGTAAACATGGGAATGAGTTAATCAAAAATAGTATGATAAGTATGATAAGTATATTATAAAGAAAAAAATATATTTTGTTTTAAAGCAATAGGAATATTAAAGTTATTGTTTCCAAGACAATTGTTCATGTTCTGCATCAAGTAAGATCTTTCTGATTTCCACCAATACTGCCATCGTCAGTGTTAAGGTGGGATTGTCTGTGTTCCTAAAAAAAAGTCAATCGTATTAATGCAGTAGTGTAAAGATATGTCGCTTGCTGTCAACTAAACACTGTTATTCTAGGATTTTTTGGAATCCAAAAGGGAACATAAATTAGATGTGTTCTACTTGGACATTTGATATGAATAACTATATCTAAAGTCATGTTAGAAAAAAATTATGATGAACGATTGAAGTAAATTCAGAAAACACATTACAACTGCTTTTGTATAGGCCAATGGAAGTAGGTTCTTTATGGTGAAGACTTGAACACTTTGATAGGCCACTATCCTAATTGCCACACGTTAAGATAGTCGATAAGATAAATTCTGTGCACAGTGTGCTAGTAATATAATACGATACATGTAGGGTCAGTAAATCCAATATGGGTTCGCCCCAATCCCATATGGAATTATCAGACCCTATATATATCTCATATTACGTACACTGTGTTACTAATATTACATGAATAGTAGGATTTTAGGTCGACAATAAGCTTCATTGGCTAACCAAAGTCTAAAAACTAATGGATTGACCTGACTTTGCCATTGAATTTAATTTAAAAGCTATTTCAGCTCATCAATGATTTTGATTAAATACATAACTTATTTCAAAAGAAGTCTTAGTCATAGTACAGTTAAGTGTGAGTTCGTGGTTTAGTGGTTAAGACCGTTAGCTACAGTGCTGAAGGTCTCGATTTTGATTCTCACTAGGGATGCTATAAATATCAGTACATCAGAAGGGTAATTTTCACCCTCTCACACACATATCTGGTACCCAGACCGGAGATTTAACTAGAATGGGTACTTTGGGGGCCTCGGTTGGTCAACGTTGTCCCTACTTTGACCTTGAGATCAATTTTCTGATATCTCTCTGGGTTTCTGTTTCCACCGAGTGTCCGGGGTTCTCTCCGAGTACTTCGGCTTCCTCCACCATAATAACAGACTTCCCGGTGTCCTAGCACTCCCTTTGTGTTGGGTGGGGATTGATTGTAATTGTAAAAAAATAAATTGTCGTAAAAATATACGTTAGTGACACATCTCCAATAATCCCGATAGGGAGTGTACATGGATTCCACAGTGCCCTCGCAGCTTTTAAGGTGTTCTTCGGATATCGGAGGCAATTACGAGGACATACATACATAACACCAGAAAAATCAACAATGTCATGTGTTTAGACCTGCCTTACTTTCAACAAGGTCATGTCTTTGGACCTTCCTTACTTTCAACCTTTGACTTACCACATTCGCCTGCAAACAACATAATGTTGTCCAATGCAATGTCTCCATAAGAACTGTGTCTATCAATAGCATTAAACATAATCTGAAATTATACAAATGTGGTAAATACTAAAAGCTAAGTCTAAATATGTACATGCATATATGGTTTATAAAAAGTAAGGAAAAAACCCATCAGAAATCCAAGGAAACTTCAACGACAAACCGATCATCTACATAAAATATGATATATAACGACAAGAAGTTTAATAGTTTTACATATATCCAACATAATATATAATATCCAATTTACAATTGAAATTTGTAAAGCAACCCACCTGTACATTACATGCAGACTGAATGTACAGCTTCTTATGATACCATTTGTTGCCCTGATTGCCTGACCTTGTGAAGATGTTTTTTTTGGCCCCCGAAGAAATAACTATCACCTCCAATGTCCCTATGGTGCTCCCGTACATGTGGTAATAAAAGGACAAACACATCTTGACACCTGTGACAAAACAAATGTACAACTAATTTTATTTAGGCACAACCTTGTTCATGCCTATCTAAAACTAAATAAACTTTGATATTATATAAAATGAAATATAAAGCTAATACATATAAAA
Organism: Mytilus edulis; assembly: GCA_019925275.1. Taxonomy (NCBI): domain Eukaryota; kingdom Metazoa; phylum Mollusca; class Bivalvia; order Mytilida; family Mytilidae; genus Mytilus; species Mytilus edulis. The sequence continues at coordinate 16,156,716 of CM034357.1, forward strand.
CTCACGAAAGATACAGCATTCATTATGAAGTAAGTCATAGAGCCGCATGCCAGCACGATTTGGGTGACCGTCTGCGAATATCCGTTCCACAGATGACAGCGGATATGATCCTTATGTTTTAACTACAATACCGCCCCCTTTTCAAGATTTGACCTACAGAACTAAACTTCTTACCGGGTTTGTATTAAAAGAGCAACGACGAGTGCCATATGTGGAACAGGACCTCTTTACCCTTCCGGAGCACCTGAGATCACCTCAGTTTTTGATAGAGTTCGTTTTTAGTTTTCTTTGCTGTGTTTTGCATACTATTGTTTGTCGGTCTTTTTTAGCCATGGCGTTGTCAGTTTATTTTCGATTTATGAGTTTGTATGTCCCTCTGGTATCTTGCGCCCCTCTTTTTCGTGCTCATGGCTAGGAAACCTGTACTTCCATTTTCTCATTTAAATGTTCATGCTTGATAGGAAAATAGAGTGCCAAAGAGCCCACACAAAAATGAATGTTCAAAAACTCAAAATCTGACGAATACACCTCAAAGTCTGTTATGTGTGACTTGTTTGCTACTGCTCCTTAAAATGAAACACAAAGCTGATTAATTTTTTTAGATTAATGAGGTCGTCTTTTTTACTTCTCTGTTTAACCAATCCCAAATTAATATTTCGTTAATAAATATAAAGAAGATACAGACTTGGCATGGAACGTCTTATTTGCCGGAGCATTATGTAAGTGCAGCATACCAACAATTGCATCACTAAATGGAAGGACGTATAGCGTGATAATGTCATATAACTTTTTAGAACTTGAATTTCCGTTAAAGGCCACATATTTGGTCGTCGGTTAGACAGGATTTAGTCACACATATTAGTCTTCCTACATCAAAACAGTATTTTTCCATATGCCAATCGCAATTGTAATATCGTCCGGCCTTTTGACAAATTCCATATCTATGTATATACAATGTCTCCAATTCAGACTCCTGGCACGAATTCTAGTGATGCTAAACGTCGCTAAATAATCCTTCGACTAAGATGTCGCCAAGTATTCAGGAATGCTAAAGGCAGCGTTTGCAGTGTTTTCACTGCTGTTTTTAAGGTGACATTATCCCAAAATTTGTCTTAGAGTTGATACTATTGCTCTTCCATGCATTGAGTCGGATTTGTATTTTTTATAGATTCAAATGTGTTTTCCAGCAAATCTACATCTTGGAGCAATGCATGTCTGCGGAGCTCTGATTGCAACATTCCTTTGTCACTATCTTTGTTTGAATTGTCTAAGCGGGGCTTATTATTATTTCGATAGGCAAATTCCTCAAAATATTGTGTTTTTACTGATGTTACCTTGAAAAATTGCTTTTAGCTGTGGTTGTCAATTTCAGTAAAATCTTTAAGTATCATTCAAACAGTATACACATTTAGTTCTAGTTCCCAAATATAAAACACTGAAAAGACCTGCGCATTGTATGAACTTCTTTATTTTTTTAACTTTTTTATTTTTACCCAACTCACCTTGTTGGAGAATGTTTGATACAAGAAGAGCATTTTCTAAGTAATCCATACCGCCAGATTCAATATACGTGTAGTAAGTACCAGTCATTGCTCTGTTTGGACCTGTATTACGTGAACCTGTTTCGCCCTATAAAACAAACACAACCTGATATAAAAATAGATAGAATTATAAACATACCAAATCAGTTTTGATTGGAAAAATGATTACCGAATTTGAGGTATCACCTGGTAAATAAAACGGATGTCACATATGTAACCGAATCTACTTACCCTTCCAGAGCACCTGAGATTATAACCGGTTTTTGGTTGGGTTCGTGTTGTTCAGTCTATAGTTATGTATGTTGTGTTTTATATACTATTGTCTTTTTTGCCATGCCCGTTTCACACTATCATTTTCTTGAAAAGTGAACTGTAAAATCAGGTTTAAAACCGCAATTTAGCAAACAGTTGTCGCATTAATGAATAAGTGTACTACTTCATAGTTAACTACCTTAATCAAAAACCTAGCCCCTAGAAGGTACTGGATAACAGATTGAGAATAGAAATGGGGAATATGTCAAAGAGACAATATGATTTCAAATTTCATGTAACGCCATCCGTGTATTGAGAATCGAACACGTTGTTTGGCATATAGTCTTAACGTGTAACATCACAATGAACTTGTGTTTGAACTTGTTAAATATTGAAACTACATACGAAGGGACGAATGGATGATTGAACACAACAGCAGACGGACGTATATAAAAGAAAACATAATTTCCACTAACTGTCGTATGCGGTTCATAAAAAAAGAAAATAAGAAGATGACTGTCGAAGTCTAAGGGGAAAAGTTACTAAAAGAATTCGTCTTAAGATGAAGGGCGAAAGATACCAGAGAGACATTCAAACTCATAGATCGAAAATAACTGACAACGTCATGGCTAAGAAAAAAAAAAAAAAACGACGGACAAACAATAGTACACGAGACACAATATAAATGATTAAAGACTGAGCAACACGAACCCGGCCAAAAACTGTGGGTGATCTCAAGTTCTCCGGCAGGGTAAGTAGATTTTGCTCCACATGTGGCCTCCGTCGTGTTGCTCATGTTATTACAAACAAGACAAAAAGTCTAATTTGGTGGTCACGTTCATGGAAAGGGAACGGGGTTGTAGTAACGATATAAGGAACATATCCGATATCATCTGTAAAACGGATATTCCGCAACGGTCAACGAACTCGTGATTGCGTCCGTAAAATTTACGAAGGGATGATTTCAGCTTCACCATTTGAAACTCTTGGTTTAATAGCTTCCTTGTAAGCAGTAACCCTTTATTTTCAAGTAAATGAATAAAGTTCACAATTAGACAGCTGAAATCATCTTTCTTGTCGAAAAGTTTTGTTTTCTACCGACCCTCATTGTCAATTTCTAGATGTAAGTCAAGATATGAGGCCGACTTATCTGTATCTGTTGTATCCTTTATCTCTAGTTCGATGGGATAGATGCGTTCAACATCGTCCCCAAAATTTATAAATTATTTGGAGAGACCAACAATTATATAGCGGAAAGTAAAGTTAAAGGATATTGCTGACTTCTTTTCCCTACCTAAGAAGTTCTTCAACCAAGAAATCATCTTTATAATGTCAGTTTCAGAGAATTTTTTGTTTGAATCAGAGTGATTTTTTGTTTGAATCAGAGTGATTTTTTACACAGTAGGAATTCTCTATCCTTAAGATTACATATATGTATCTACGTTAGCCATTCTTTTTTTAAGGAACAAAGCAAAACTAACTCTTTCAATTTGTCTTTTAGTTTTGAATAGGGAATACTTGTAAAGTGTAGAAAAGTCAAATGTTTTAATACTATTGCAATACATAGGAGTCTTAGATTGTATGTTGTCTAAAAGATCTTTCGAACTTTTAAATATCTACCTCTGATTTACGCTACCTCTATAATAGGCAGTGTCACGATTATTGTGAAGCTCGGATTTGATTGCTGATAAAATTGATGTTGATAATTTAGAAAGAGCACTTGGAAGACCCAGCAATATCCCGTTGTTTGTAAGGACACTTATGTAGTTAAGGTATACGAGTTTTGAACAGCGTTATACTACTGTTGCCATTATCTATACAATACAACGATGGAAGATCCAGTTTTTCATCTTTTGTTGAAATTCAAAAGGAACATAGGACAGATCTATGATTCTCCAGGATTTCCTCTTTAGTAAATGTCGTGGGGGTATATATTGAGTTTCCAAGTGAATTGTCATACCTGATGCATTTATCAAGCAGTTTATGTAATGTAATTTACACACAACAATGATTTTGTTTTGGGCTTTATCTGCAACAACAACATATTTGTCATCGAGATAGTACAAGTGTTTTGCAACATTTGGGTCTTTACAGATTGACGTAGCACGGGTATTGATTCTTAATTCGTAATTCTCATTTGTATCAATTTGTATGCGTTAAGGTTCACGACATCTCAGACACTTAAAAACACATTTCGCAGGGCAGTGTTATAGACAATGCTGAATTCACCGGTAATATGGATTATAAATGACTGAGGAACTAGAACAGGTACAATCACGAGGTTTAAACTTGAAGTTGTCGATATTGAGATCCTGCAAAACGTATTTGTAATTAAATCTTTTAGTTGCAATTGGTTTTGTATAGGTAAAAGACATGATTGGTACAGACTGGTCTTTGAAATAAAGAGGTATTTTCGATTGAACTAACTTATGATGAAGGATATTGCATAAGCTGAGGGAATCAAAACATTTGTTGACAAAGGAAAGTTTAAGAAAGGGTCTTTTCTCGTTTGCAATGCGAACTAGTTTGAAAAGTCTGTGACTTGCACTTTCTGGATTGATAGCTGTAAGTTTGTATTGGTTTGAATGAGGGTTTGTAAAAGAGGTTTCCAAACATATATTGAACAGAGAATGAAGTTTTAAAAGGAGGAATGAAAAAAAATTAAAGCTTCGTTCGAATGTGATGAATGCCTAACGGCTTTTGTATATATTTGGCAGCAAGTCATTAATAGAGATATTATGGACAGTTGGTGATGTATAATGGCGATGACCATGACTGCGACTACGTCGAGTAGTAGAGTTGAAAATGTTCATCACATCCACGTGGCTACAGGAAGGACAATATATAATACCTTTACCATCAATTTGTGTCATTGCAACCAAATGGTGTCGCAGTTCCTAATTGTCGAATCCAGTACTCCTCCTTTTGTCTACGAGGAAGCGTTGCAAAATGAGAATTGTTGCAACCCCCCCCCCCAAAAAAAAAAAACCCCAACCAAAATGTGTCCTTTACTGATTATTGTTTTTGTTGTTACTCATATGTTTGAGCAGAGTAAAGCTATCTTATTTGGCTAGCTTACACCACAACACAATTAACATGTTTCCTTTGATCTATACAGCACTTACCGAATGTCGTATCCAGTTCTTTTTGTCCTGTCCAGTTTCATCATTATAGAATACACAGTTTTCTTCCATTTTTGTTTCAAATGTACAAACACTGACCACTTCTGTAACACAAGAAAAACTTAATTTGGAATATGTAAAATATTTATTACAAACACTATGTACTTAACTATTTCCTTTTTCAAATTTATATCATTTTATTTTTCAAATCAAAAGTTATTATTTATTCAAAATGCAAATCTTTCACAATAAACATATTTTTTTATGCTGCTGTTAATATTTTACCAAATATAACACAGCGCATGTATATTGTCATTTTTCTTCATTCGCGAGAAGTACGTGCACATCACGACAAATGATAAATATTCATGGACTGGATTCATTTCAATATGTAATGAAACATTTGGAGCATTTCACACAACAAATATTTAGATATGTCATCAAACTTGTGAGGCTGACAATTCCCATGCGTATTACCTTTGATTCATTAAGTAATTACATTTATATGATCGAAGAATTCCCCATAGAATCATACTATTAATAAGACAGATTATGAATATTCATTCACTATATCTAAAGTAACTATGCCTACCTGTTTTATTAGTACATTTTTTAATAGATTCCTCAGACCTTTCTAGTTCTAGACGCAAGAACTTATTTTCTAAAACATCAACATTATAGCTCAGTTCATGAACCGTTTTGTTGAAAATGTAATTTAACTCAAAATCTGTTTCATTCAGCTCTTTTTGACGCTTTCCAGTAATATCATGTAACTCTTTTATTTCGCATGACAATTGTCTTTTTAAGTTTTCTACTTCATTCGATAAATAATGCTTATCTTTTTTCAATGATTCAATCGTATTTTCGTTATCTATTACTCTTTTAAGTAGATTATGATAGTTTTCTTTCATAACGTTAACGTCTAATCCGATATCTGCAATTTCCGTCTCTTTCATGTCAAAATTTGACGAATTTTGTGAACTGGAACTACACGCTATACCGCTAACAAAGTACACTAACAAAGAAAATATCATAACAATACTCATTTTCATTTCATTGACGTCCAAATATAAATAAATATTCTAATATTGACACACAACTAGAAAGTTAAATTTACTTAGTGTGTCTGGTGAATGAAAGATTATGTTTATTTGTGAAAGATGCAAAATATAAAATATAAAGTTTCTGGTATAATCTTACAGGAAGAATATATCCTTGCACCAAACTTCCTCTTCCTCTGATGATAAACTCTTACTAAAGCTGAAGTTACATTACAATTATTAGATGACATTTCCTCTGAAGAAGTGTGTCTTTAAATCACTTTAATATACAACACTTATAATAGTAAAGTATTTTTATGTTTCTTAAATTTCAGTATCACTATTTTAACACAAAACGATTATATATATTAACTTCCTCATGTTCCTTGTTAATGCGGTTAAATGCTGGAATTCGAGTTTTGTAGATTTGATGAATTCAACTGGTATACAGTGATATTTACAGCAAATAGTTAATATTTAATAAACAAATTAAAAGAATAAATTTTAATGACGAAGGAGAGATAATTGAGCGAAAAAGCAATCATGAACCATATTGGAAAAAAAAAAACCCGAAACAAGTGTCACAAGAAAAATGACGAGAAGTCAAACATAAGTCCATTCTAAATAGTTCTTTCTTTTAACGAGATTCCTGAACACAGAAAAAACACAATTACAGTAGAAGCAATTATCTCTATATCACTCATAAAAGACACAATATTATTAAAATAACACATTAAACCGCATTGTTATACCTTAATCGAGCCTAAAGTAGAAAGAAAACCAAAAGGAAACGAACAGCTATGAATGCATATAATATTGTATTAATTGAAAATATTTCACGATTTTTCATTTTCTTCTGATCTTAGAATAAAGTAAGCCGACCCTCATCCTCGCAGTCGTCAGTTGATTATCAGTTGACCACTGACACACTGAATAGCCTATCATTGACCACAGGATAACCTATTCCAAGAAAGCATTAAGTGGCATTTTTTCTTCAATATGATAGCAATCCTTCTGGAAACTGGTTAATTTTATTTATTTAAATGAATTTTAGGATGAAAAGACAATTCATTGGTCATTCTGTTCCTTAATGTGGATTACACAAAATTTGGATGATAATGATGGTTTATATAAACACACACATTCTCAAGTTACATGAAGCGGCAAAAATAATGTGATGAAAAAATCGAACATAATCATACTGAACAAATTCATAGTTTGAATTTTGATAATAGATATGAGAAGATGTGGTGTGAGTGCCAATGAGACAACTCTCCATCCCATTTACATGAATAAAATTGAGAATGAAAATGGGAGAAAGAGACAAAAACCAGACCAAAGAGCAAATAACAGCCGAATGTATGTTTAAAAAAAATCTTTAGACAGTTATTTGAATAAAATTACGAAGACTGTTAATATTCGAATATCTCATTCAGAAAATAATTTTGAAATTTATAATAGGAACCATGCATGATATTCCCATTTCTAGAATAAAAAATAAACTCAAGGTACTCTCAGAACGGTTTGTGTTCGTACCGGCAGACAAGGCAGCCAATAATGTAGTGGTGTGTGACGCATATACTACACGGAAGTTCTTAAAAACCAAATTATCAATTCCTCTACATTCAGGTCCGTGAGCACCACAGAGAGTCCAATCGTTAACAAGCATAACATTGCCAATATCCAGCTTAAAGCATCTTCCGAACATTTGAAAGTCCCTATCATGTACTGGTTACCGAAATTACACAAAAAAAAAACCCAGATAAATTCAGTTTCATCTCCGCATCGAGTAAGTGTTCTACTACTAATCTATCAGTGCTTCTTACTACCTCCCTTACTTCTATCAAAATACTGGTTATTAACTTTTGTAATAAAGCTTATGAACATAATGGTATTAATTATTTTTGGAGTGTTAAAAATTCTTTAGAGGTTTTAGATAAAATAAATGTTTTTGATAGTCCTTATATTTCTGTTGACAGTTATGATTATCCTACTCAGTACACTACACTTCCACACAATCTTATAAAGAAAAAGTTTTTGTATTTGATAAAATGGTCTTTTGAAAAATCTCATTATAATTTTATTTGCTGTAACTCGTTTAAAGGCTTTTTTCTGTAACGAAAAAGGAAAGTATGCGAGATACACTTACTGGAAATGTGAGGATATGATTGAAGCTTTAAATTTTCTGCTAGAGAACATTTATGTATGTACGTTTCGGCGATAAAATATATCGTCAGGTAGTAGGTATTCCTATGGGCACTAACTGTGCCCCTTTAATAGCAGATTTATTTCTATACTGCTATGAATCTCAGTTTATGACCAAACTTAGTAAAGACCCATCATTGTTATATTTGTTTGATACATTCAAAAATACCTACTGTTATCTGGAAGAGTTTTCTGAATATACATCCGAAAACCCAAAAGAACTTACTTTAACTAAATCTAACATAAACAGCAGTAGTTGTTCTTTTCTAGATTTAGACATTTCAATTTCTAACGGGAAACTACATACTAAAATTTACGACAAAAGAAAAGATTTTTCACAACTAAATTGTATCTTCTTTTGGGGAGGGATGTATAGAGACACAAACACGTTAATTTTTATCTATAAAGAAGTCGCTCCTCACTATTCTACTACCTGTCAATACATTTATTTTTGGCATTGCACAAGTCATGTATTCTCTGATTGTTCATGCCGTTAATGTTTGCACCTGTCATAAGTCAGGAATCTGATGTACATTAGTTGTCTTTTGTTTACGTAATTTATACGTGTTTTTCGTTTCTCGTTTTTTATATAGATTAGACCGTTGGTTTTCCCGTTTGAATGGTTTTACACTAGTAATTTAGGGCCCTTTATAGCTTATTTTCGGTGTTAGCCAAGGTTCCGTGTTGAAGACCGTACATTGACCTATAATGGTTTACTTTTATAAATTGTTATTTGGATGGAGAGTTGTCTCATTGGCACTCACACCAAATCTTCCTATATATATTTAAGTCCAGGCGCGTTCAAAGGTTGCAGATGGAGAAGCTCGGGATCGTCATATGATCCCAGAGTTGAATGATGCAGACATTTCATGTATGTTGATATAAGGACTCGCGACCGGAAATGAGAAGGAAGTTATACCTTATAACACACAAGCTCAGTGTAAAACACCCCAAAAATAGCTTTGTTTCGAGATTTTAAACAATCAGTTAGCTTATTCATATTTATTATGTCTAAAACTCACCGCATTTGTCTATTTCGTTGTGTATAGTATAGATCAAATGTAAATATTTTAAGACCTCAATTATTCTTTAACAAAAGAGACACGCATCGTTGATATACATTTGAACATTATATTAATTTCTTTTTAAAAAGTAAAAATCTCCGTGAAAAAATGAAGTTTGCGAAAAGAACATAACGTTCGAAATGGCTTATATATAGCATCATAATATTTTCTTTATAGAAATGATTTTTATTTCAATAATAAGAAGTGGTGAGAAGTCGACTTTGTTGCAAACAAGCACATGTTTTATTAATAGGTAACAGAAATAACCTATGTAAAAGAAATAGTCAACATGAGGATTAGATAAGACCACGACGATACAGTTTCAAGTTCTATATATCAGGGGGACAAAAAAGGGATTGAAACGGGAAAAAGAATAAATAATTTACTACTATAGATAACGTCAAGTACACAAACGTGTTTTACTTTGTGTTTTAGAAACATGTAAAAGACAAATCAACTTTCATGTATGACATTGTTCTATTACTTTAATTATTTGTCTTATTTATATGTAAAACAGCATTTTTTCTATTCAATGCAATCTTATAAAATAATAATGCCATCTACAAATAAAATTAACGGTACCAATTTTCTTGCACCAGATGCGCATTTCGACAAAACATGTCTCTTCAATGATGCTCGTGGCCAAAATATTTGAAATCAATGATGAAACAACGTATACAATGGAAGTTCCTTTTAGAGAGCATAACATTTCACTAGCTTAATACCGTGTATTTTATTCTTTAAATTTGAGTGATTCCACACGCAGCTATTATATATCATTGTTGTTCTTAGCAATAATTTGTTTCGCGTTATATAAAACAAAAGCGTTAATTCTGTATGAAGGGAAATTGAATTGGACACGACCATTCCTAAAAACGTGTCAAAAATTGTGCAACAAAAGAAAAAAAAATATTTCCACTTTGATAACAATGTGTACAGGAGATAAACATCAAACTATTGAGTTTTGTTATTTGCAATCAATTTGTTATGCAATATCAAACGCTTAATACATATATTTATTTACTGTTTTGTGTTCAAATACAGGAATCTTGCTGCTCAACCTCTAATCTTTTGATTTTATCCGGTGGAGGTGATTTTTGTCTTTGCATCGTTTTTCTTTTAACCCGAAGAAAGGTTTATTTACTATTATTTTTTTAAGAACACATGAATACACAATAGGTTGAATTGTGTAATAGAATCATATATTTGCCTATGTAAATATCTGATCTATAAATAGGAAATCTGTCTACTTCCCATCAGTGTGGTCATATCGAACACTACATCAATTTGTTTGGAAGTGACAGTACGGGACAGGCTTCTTATTGACCATGTTGACAAAAAGACATAAAATAGAGAAAAAATACCATCAATTCTTTGAAATTAATCTCTGTCTTTGAACAACATTAAAAAAAAACTTAATAACTTTGTATTGAAATTCCAATCAATCAATACTATTACGTCATTCATATTTACCAAGTCTTACATTTATTCTTATTCTGCGTAGTAGTGTGTATGTAGTATTAATTAGATGAAAAGTTTTAAATTACTTCAATTATTCTTCAACAAAAGAGATATACATCGCTTACGAGAATATACATTTTAAATAGTAAATAGTAAACAACTCATTGAAAGCTTTAGTTTACAAATAGAACGTAACGTTCAAAATGGCTTATACAGCAGATTTGAATTTCTCTATTGGAATGATTTTTCGTTTCATCAATAGTATTGGTGAGTGGTCGACTTTGTTCGATTTTGTTGGGAACAATCATTCTTCTATTATTGGTAACACCTTAACATATCAGACCATAATGAAGTAAATCTTAGTTCTTCATACTAGGTGGCGAAAAAAGGTTGGATGGAGGATAAAAGTATTTTAAATTTCACAGGAAAATATTAGGAGAAATTAGCTTCTAGAAAACGATGTAACTTAAAAAAAAAACCAATACGGCAGGAAATGACCACATTCGTTTTGTCGCATATTTTTCTTTTCCTTGGAGGTTGTTAGATAATTTTTCAATCGACAAGAAGTAATTCAAAAAATATAGCATCGATTTCAAAACTATTAATCAACTACTGTAAATTCAGAAATTATTGTGAGGTTTTTATTATTGCGAAAAATGCGACAGAGGTGTGAACGCAATAATTTAAACTCCCATTGTGAAATATTTTATATGAATTAAACAGGATTTTTCTCAAAATCGTAAAAATTAAAATCGCATTAAAGTCTAAAATGACAAAATCGCAATAATAAATGCACGCAATAATTTCTGAATTTACATTAAGTGCGAACCTGTTTATCGATCTGCTCTTATACATTTCTATGATGCTATCTTTGGTTTGTGAACAGAGTAAATTTTCGACATTATTATCTGACCAAGATAACTTTCTGAGGGGAAAATTATAAAGCGTTTAATGGTTCTACCAGCTTATATTTGAAACGTTATCTAGAGATATAAAACATATGACCATCCCTGAGTTACCATCGAACAGTAAACCTCCTGCAGTCTGTTTAACTGAAGATATAAAGTAAAATCATTAATATACCGAGCTCCAAGGAAAATTCAAATCGAAAGTCCCTTTTCAGATGGCAAAATCAAAAGCCCTATCACATCAAACTAATAGAAAACAACTGTCATATTCCTGACTTGTATATGCACGCTATTTATACCAGTTTGCCTTTTTTTCACGACGATTATGAAATTATTTTCTTCCAAAATTAAACATAAATTCCTACAAAATGTTAACGTCATTTGAAATGGTAAAGAATCCCATTGGAAAATATATATGTACGTTTAAAGTAGTACAAAACTTTAGCAATGGCTTATATTGCATATATTTTATCTCAAATTGCATAAGCAGTATATTATTTATTTGACGAAAAAGAGTGTTTTCACGACTTAACGCATGAGAACACTTTATCAACTTAAACTATTTAAAAAAAAAATATATGCATTTCAATAGAATATCAACGGCATTTGAATTTATGCTTACACATTTTAGATAAATGTGCGTGCCTAGTACTTTTTGCGTCGTGTAATATGTCCTGCACCAAGTCTGGATTATGGCCATTGTTATATTATAGTTAGTTTCTGTGTGTGTTGCATTTAAGTGTGTCGTTGATCTCTTCTTATATTTGATGTTTTCCCTCAGTATTATAGTCAAGACAAACATTAAAGACGTCGATTTTAAGTTATAAACATTAAGGTGGCTCAACCCAATAGTGACCCCAGGTAGATTTTTTTTATTTTCACTTCTTCTGTAGATTTTTTTATGCTGAATCAAAAAATGCTCGTTTTCTCCTCATTTTGAAGCGAAATGTGCGATTTTGACCCTATTTCCAAACATGTCCAACCTTACAACAATAACGGTTACATCAAATTCAAAGTCAGTATGATTTTTATGTGACAAAAAATTTAAAATTTGAAATGTAAACCTTTCCCATATTAGTTTTTGACTTCAAAATCCATTTATTTTCAGATTTATGTCTAAATTTTGCATTTTCTAATTTCAGTTATAAGGCAAAAAATATTGATTGGATCGATTTTTCGTAAAATTTCCCCGGTAGATTTTTTTCAAAAACAGATATGTCAAAGCTATGAACTTTTCGAGCATTTTAAGGTAAAATAAAATGGGGGTCACCAGGCTTTTAAAAAAGTTACGAGCTTTTGTTTAACCCCTCTACCTCATAAGGTCTGATTTCAATGCACTCAATTAATTAATTAATTGTGAATTCTTTTTTGATGGTTTTAATAAAATAATGTTTGTAATTATATCAATAAACGATGGCTGAATATACATGTGGTTATCGTATGACTGTTTGTTATCAAAAAGCGAAATTTTGATTATGTAGGTGAAATACGGTAATTTTGTCTGGCGCGAGTTGTTTCCCTCTAATTTGGTGCCATTATCGAACGAGAGGAATTTCAAGGTCGCCATTGCCGAGCAGCATACTACAATGATAATACGACCATGTACATGCATAACAGACATTGTGGCGAATATACAACGATGAAGGTAGAGTTATTACATAAGAAAAAATAGATTTCAATACTTTAGGCAGCCCAATGTTACCAGTATCACGAAAAGACAAACTTGGGGGCTGTCTCAAAATATTCGCTACTGTTGAAAATCACTGTGACTGAGACCTTGCACGGGCTCAATTTCTGTTCCATGGTTAATCGTTATTGCTGGTATCTTATTTATGTGTTTATCTTAGTATTTTTACCCTTTACTGACAAGTTGTAAACATGTCTGGCCCGTTTTGAAAAATATCCGTGTGTAAACGGACGAAGAGGAGGGGGATGACATCTACAATGTAGCTACTATGAAGCACCACAACTGTCATTTTTACGTTACTGTTAATGTCAATGAATTAGACTTTTTTAATCATCATTTTTAAAATCTAATTTCGTAGCCAAGTTAGGGTCATATGTATGTCTATGTGGGGTACCCCATAACTTCCCTCGGGCAGTTTCTACTCCCTTGCCCCAATTTATATATAGGGCTAATATTTCCCTTCCTTTTAACCCTAAAATTTTCTCCTCTTTCTTCAATTCTTCCATCTCCTTGTTCCAAGACAAAATAAAAATGACGAAATGTATTACCAAGATAACCCTTTTCTCTGATCCCTCATTCCCCTGTCTCCTTACCCCTGTCTACCCCCTCAAATATTATCAATTAATGTCCTCAAGGGGTTTGATTGACTTGTTGTTTTTTTGAGAATATGACATAATTGGCCTAATTTGTAAATTATAACCCTTACAGTAGGAGGTAATACATCTTTTTGAAGGATTGTCTTGATCAATCACAAATAAACAATTTGTTTACAATTACACCCCCCCCCCCCCCCCCCCAAATTCTGTTCGGTATACCAAAATTTCTTCAGGTCTAGTAATAGTAGTATCAGGGTTAAACATGTACAGAGTGAGGCCATAAGTATTTGTCACTTAAAATTTTTAGCTGTATATTCAAAATTGTATTTATAACTACATTTAAAAAAATATATATTTTGGGGTCATTTTGGATTGATTTTAAGCAACCTGCTACCTATAGAAGCATTATTGTCACAGGTTTATATATTGTGGTTCTATATTTCTTTTTTAGTCTCAATTTAATTATTTTCTGTTAAGAAATTCGCTATATATAATCAATCAAATTAAATTATTAAAAAATAGTTGTGTTTTCAAGGGAAATCAAAAACACATAAAACGAACCTATTATCAAATAAGCACATATTAATTTAGACCATTCTACTTCTTTTAAGGTCTCGTAGATATAAATCCAACTTTACATTTCTAAATTATAATTATAATGCCCTCAAAATATTTTTTTGAAGTAATGTATTTTGATATGAAATATATACATGTAGAAAAAAATGCAGGTGACAAATTTATACTTTTGGCCAGGTACTGTATTTTGAGTTGAAAATAATTGTTGCTTTATGAATAGTAATTTTTAATAAATACAAAATTTGTGTATCCTATATTCCAAACAGGGTACAAAAAGCCTCAGCATAATATTTTCATGAGGACTGAGCTGCATTTTCAAAATTGAACGCAGCCGAACAGCAAGAAGTCTTTATTTAACCTTTAGAAACAAAATCACTATTTACTCTTGTTGTGTATGTTATTATATTTTGTTTGCTCATTATTGATCACTACAAATTCTTCATTATTTTTACACCATAGTGGCAGGGACATTAAGTTTTACCCTTGCATTGTCAGTCTTATCAAACTTGCATGTACGTCCGAAATTTGTTTTCTGTTCTCTATTTAAACTTCAGTTTGCCTCTACCAATGTTATTAAATATATACACAATTAATGCATATAATTATATATATATATATTATTCTTGTTACCAACAAACACGCATGAAGATTGAATTTTTGGTGGGGTTGCTTTTATTTTTCTAGAGTTATGCCCCTTTAAAAATTGAAAAATTGCTAAATTTTTGTTCCTTTCTTTAACACAAGTTTGCTTCATTCAAATGTTGTGAAATTTATATGCAATGCTTACTACAACACAACTTCGATCAAGTGCATATTTGGGTGGTGTCACTCTTTTCATTCTTTATGCAAGCAGCTGCTCATTCATTGTGAACACATGCCCCATTATGAACTAGTCTACATCTATATGGTTTTGAATGTCAATTATTGTTGATTTTCTGACAGATTTACTCTGATATTTAATTGCAGGCTGTAAGTACATTTGTACATGTACATGCAAATGGAAGGAGTGATCTTGGAATGTTCAACTTTACTTGGAAATTATTGGCACAGTACTGACAGAATTTTATGAGAAGCCAGTATCATCTAGTCTTGCAACCGGAAACTATGTGTAAAGTACTGAAACTTAAGAAAAACATTCTACATGTATATGCAATAATTATATGTGTTGCCACAATCCACTTGAGGAGCTAAGATCAACTATACAGTGTAAATTGGAACTACATGTATATATGCTTTAGTGCTGTCAAAATCCTTTAAATAAATGCAATCAAAAGGACCTACTTCACCTACATGTCCCATTGATGAATACAGATCATATATATAATATTATATATTGAGTCTTATATTAAAATAAACAGTGAATGAGAATAAAAATAATGAAAATATAGAGCTGATCAGCTAATGATTGTGCATGTACATGATGTATAAATGGCAACAATACTTACATGTATACTAGAACATTGAAATTAACAATATAAATAAACGTTTCAAAAATTTGATTTAGTTGAGCATTTTTTACGCCCGTTTTCAGGGTATACCGTTGACTGTCAGTTGTCAACATGGTCGGCATATACTATTGTAATAAATACTAAAAGGTACATGCAGTAGATAAACTATTTGTGTGCAATAGTTTACAATTCTGTCAATTATCATTGAGCACATAATCCTTTGTATGGTTCATTGATCAACAGTAAGTCCTCTTTTAATATGCTATATTGTGTAATCAATAGGTCATCTTCATATTATTTGGTGTATTAAGTGTATAATAACAAATTAAAATATCAAATAAGAGGATGTGATATGATTGTAAATGAGACACAAGAGACCAAACAACACAGAATTAACTATACATGTAGGTCACCATAAGGACTTCAACAACGAGTAAAACCTATTCTGAACAATTTATAACAATTCAAATGAGAAAACTAATGGGTGATTTATGTACAAAATAATGAATGAAAAACAAATATGTCTGTCTTGCAGGGCTTATCTGAACTTAACTTCAGTTTCATGGATTTGTCTGTTTCTTGAATTCTAAATCTGTTTAAAAATATTTGGTTGATGGGATGATTGTTAGAGAGTCTGACATAGGGTGTGGGCTCATTGGTTGATAATATTGATAATAACTGAAGCCGGCCCCATTTTGGCTGTCAGTCCCTACATTATCACTGGAGAAATGAAATAAGAAAACAAATGGTATTAAAAAAAACAAATATAATTTCCTGTTGATATACACATCTACATAGTATGTCCTTATTATGTAAAAAGGTTTCAGAAATTGTGTTGTGGGGTTTGAGAGGAGTTGCGATGAGAAACTGTTAACAGTACAAAATTGCAGCAAATAAGTTCAAAGGGGCATAACTCATAGAAAAAATAAATGAATCGTAATTTCCTGTCGACATGCACATCTGCATAGTATGTCTTTATTACTAGTATCTAAAAAGGTTTCATGAAATTCTGTTGGACGGTTTGAGAAGAGTTATGATGACAAGAAACAAGACTGACTGACGGACGGACAGATGGTTCAAAAACATTATACCCTTTCCAACTTCGTTGTGTTGGGTATAAAAATAGGAAGATGGGGTATCAATGTTTATGAGGCAACTCTAAACGGGAGACCAATTTACATAGAAGAGAACAATTATGTCCCGTACAACTACCAATAAAACCATATACCACATAGTCAATCAAATAAAAGTCCCAGAAATTAATAATGAATATTTAATTTGTTCATTCTGAATGGTCACTGGCAAATATTTCAAACATAATACGGATGAGAACATATAGAAAACAAGAATGTGTCCACAGTACACGGATGCCCCACTCGCACTATCATTTTCTATGTTTACTGGATCGTGAAATTGGAATAAATTCTCTAATTTGGCATTAAAATAAGAATGATCTTATCAAAGGGAACATGTATACTAAGTTTCAAGTTGATTGGACTTCAACTTCATCAAAAACTACCTTGACCAAAAACTTTAACCTGAAGTTTAACAGACGGACGAACGAACTGACGAACATACGCACAGACCAGAAAACATCATAATGCCCCTCTACTATCGTAGGTGGGCATAATTATCAATTATGAAAGTTATACAAAGTAAGAGGAGCTAGATATATGGACTACCAATAGAAAATGAATGGACAATTATGCTTGGTGGATGTATAGGCAAAATTCCCTCTTTTGACCTTACGAGGCTTCGTATGTATACATCCAGCTGTTTAAGCACCCTGTATAATCAAGGGATCATCTGTCAGATTAGTCATATTTCTATGTTAACCATACGATTTGAAAATAAGCAGATGTAGTATGATTGCCAATGAAACAACTATCCACAAAAGTTCAAATTTCAAATTCAATATTATAAATAAAAAACATCTCCTTTTATCATCACGCATAGATTAGTTATACATTTCTTTAACACGGTAATATCAAATACCATTAAATCCGTGTTCACAAACAAAATTGTCATTCACATGTTTTGCCGCAATGACATCACTCCACTATAATTATTTTCATCATCAAGAACTTTCCTTATTATCTTACCTTTTAAAAAAGAATGTCAAAAATTAAGATAGAAGTTAAAATTTACCCGGCTATTAATATAGCGTTCCTGTGTAATGGGCGGAGTTTTAAAATTACCACCCAAACTTTGCCTGAACCTAGTAGTAGTAGATATTATTTTTATATATAAAGTCTTTAGTAGTGTTTGTGACTGCCCGACACTCTGCGGGTGTTTCTGGAAAAATCCCGACATGGTCCTCCGCAAAGATGCAGTATTGAGGAATTATATCACAGGTCGGAATACTAGGCCAGTCCCGGTTACTTTTGATAGTGGTGGATCCAGGGGAGGGTTTCGGGTGTTGGAACCCCCTTTTTTGACGATCAATGCTTTTGAATGGGAACATACAGTTGGAACACCCCCTTTTTGTCCTGGGTTGGTAACCCCCTTTTAAAATGGCTGGATCCGCCCCGATTGATCAATTTACATCTTCATGAAAAGGCGGAAAACAGCCTATTATTGAAGTGTCCTATTATTTCTTCAGGAAAACAAATAATCATTTTTGTGAAATAAGTTGCTGGATCCATTAGTCTATTATAATAATAACACTTGCTTTGATTAAATTATTTAAGTTTAAAAGCTGATGTTTCTTTTTTTTTTTAAATTTAAACTCGGTTGACATATTAGTAGATACAACAGACAATTGCAAATCAACAAATAACAATTAGCAAAATAAGTAATAGAAAAAAAAATCATAAAATAGAAAACATTGGCCCCGAGGTCATGGATTATAGGACTTAGTCTAGTGTTCAGGAAATCATGGAATTGTGATACGAGAAAGTTTATCAGATGATTTTCGTGCTCATTTATTAATAAGGTAAACAAATCTTTAAATGAAAATGTTAGGTGTGCCTTTCAAGTATTAAGTCTGTTAGAAAATTGGCATGTTCAAATTTGTTATGGGGAAAATAAAAAATATTTAACTATAATTTTCAAAATTTTGCAGTGTAAAAATATATCGCATAATCGGGAATAAACTTCTACAAAAATAACTGGATATTAAAGAGATTTATGACAGAAACAAACTGTTATAAAACGCTAAACGGATAGCTTGAAAAAGTACCCGCCCAGATGCCTTTAAAGCATACTATACGGGTTTTACACAGGCACATGTCTCAGAAAAAAATCCTGTATACCTTAGTGTTATATTAAGGTATATAGGGGGTGGGGATCTGAGACAAGTGCCTGTGGGTTTTTTACCTGTTTTTGAAAGCTGTACTATGACAAGCAGTTGTTTACATCGCTATCATTTATTTACAGTTAATCGTTGCGTCATTGGCAAAACATTTTCAAAAATAAATCTCCAAGACATAATTTAATATTCAACCGGTATTTAAGTGAATTCAAAATATGATACGAACGGACCCAAAAGGCGACCATGTAAGATGAGAATGCGTTTTTGGAGCGAAGAGGTGCCGTCGACTTCATACCTGTGACTTTGTCAGTATTTATATATTCTTTTTTTTTAATGTCAATATGCCTAAATCATGTATATTTCTCTCTTTATAGACTTTTATACGAAAAATGAAGAAAGCACTCTGAATTTCTGACCGTTCGTATTTCCTGTTTTGAAGAACGTTTTGCATCACTTGTTTACATCGTCAAGGGTGCTTTCATACACGCCCGCGTTCCAAGGTCGTCAAAGCTATTTTTGAGAAGACCCCTGAAAGCGACCGTTCCAAGGCACTCGTCGTAAGAAACATGCGTAAAAATATGCGCATTGTTAAAGGGCCGAGCCACCTTAAGTTATTTTCTATACATTAATCGTACCTTTCCACTGAAATCTGTTTGACCTTATTTGCCGTTAGCTTAGGCGCATTGAAAGGTCGTGGATGGAAGAAGCTTGATATAGTCAAGTGATAAGACAGGTTACTCGGAATACGAAAATTCATTGAATATTACAGATAACGTGTGGAAAAAATGTCACATTTCATGTATGATAATATAAGTACTTTCATTTATATCGCAACGACTTTATTGTGATTGTAAAATGGGAGAGAAGTGGTTCTGTATACCAACTTAATAAAGGGTAAAACACAGCACTTAATTTGCATGGAAAATCAATCAATCAATTCAATTATCACATTCGTCCAAAACTTAAAACTGGTTGTTTGTAGTACAAAGTAGATGAAAATATTTAAATGACCAATTATTTCTATACAAAAGAGATAAACAACGGTTGATAAACATTTGAACAAAACATAACTTCTGTTTAAATAGAAAAAAAATCTTAGTGACAACTTTAGTTTGCAAAGAAAACTTAATGTTCGAAATGGTTTATACATCATATTATATGCTATCTATTGGAATGATTTTGTATTCAATCAATACTATTGGTGAGTAGTTAATTTCTTTTGTTTAAGGTGGTATGGGAGTCTAAAATAAAATTGATAGAATTTGTTTATACTTTGCCAAAATGTAGTATCTATTGATATATGTTGAAAAATATAATAAAAATGATAGGTCACCGCGCATTTTCTCAAGCTACAGGACATGACAAACTGACACATTTGGTATGGATTATACAGGGAAAAAAACACCATTTTGTGATTAAAAACTAAACAAAATGATAGAATTATTAAATACTTCAGAAAAAGATAGTTTTCAGACAATGCTTTGAGAATATCAAAAGAAAAGATGTGGTCACCGTACGTTTTTTCCGGCTAAAATACAAAATAGGAAAATTCCATGTAGAATCCTTCAGAAAAAGCACGGTTTTAGAGTTTCCTCCCCTTAAAATGCCAATTTAATTTTTTTTAAAAACAACCAAAAATAATCAACATTTGCAAAAATATTAATATTTATAAGTTATACTCTCATAAATTGGTTCTTTTAAATGAAAATTCACATTGAATATCTGCATTCCTGCATCAAATTTTGCTGACTTAATAGAAAATCTGGACCTTTGGTTCTCTGCTTTTTACAATCCAAGATGGAGGAAGACACCCATACCACCTTAAGTTTCTATCAAGGGTTAACTAATGCTACATAGATGGTAAGAGATGAACTTTAATTTCGACGGAAAACAGTTTTAATAGGAAAATGAACAATATACGTTTTGTCGCATATTTTATTCTGACTTAATCCACCAATTTCTGCATACGAAAATGCCCGTACCAAGTGAGGAATATAACATTTGTTATCCATTCGTTTGATGTGTTTCAGCCTCAGATTTTGTCATTTGATAAGGAACGTTCCGTTTTGAATTTCTCAGACTTCAATATTTTTGTTTTTTTACTTTTAAAGGTTGTTCAATCATTTTTCATATGAAAGCAGTAATACAAAACGTATGCCATTAATTCTTAGCTATCACTCAACAAAGTGTGGACATGCTTACAAATCTGTTCAAATACATTTATCTTTGATGCTTTGTAAATAGGCTAATTTTTATAAATTTTCTGTTTTCAAAACTATGAATTTTGCAAATACTAAGATTTTTTATCCCGAAAATAAATTCCCTCAGACGTATTTGACATACCTTTTTGGGGAATAGGGTCCTCAATGCTCTTCAACATATTTTTGTTTGGCTTTCTTACTGTTTGATTTTAGCATCACTGATGAGTCTTATATAGACAAACACGAGTCTGGTGTATCACATTATAAGCCTGGTACCTTTGATAACTAAGTATATTGTCGATACTATAATCTTCAGACAGTAATATTTAACCAAGAGAAGTTACAGAGGGAAAATTATAGAGCGTTTAATGGTTTTATCAGCTTATATTTAAAATGTTATCTAGGGGTATAAACACATGACCAACCTTATACCACCAAACAGTCCTGTCGTGTGGATGTATGTTTTACTGTTTAGGATTCGTACCAATTTTACTAATTTTAAGAGAAATATAAAATTATTATTTTAGAAAAGAAATACATACAGTTCAAGAAAATGATAACGTCATTTGAAATGATAAAGATTCTCTAGAGAATATAGTTTCCATACAGAACACCACGTTAGCAGTAGCTTATTTTGAATATTTTATTGACTTTTAAATTGTATAATCAGTATACAAGTATATCACACGGCTGGTAATCTACACACGCAGAACATTTGGTTCTGCAATGAAAACCGTGAGAGGATTTTCCGGTTGTGATTGAGTGGAGCAATTGTCACCGCTTCGAAAGGTATATACATTTCTAAATCGCAATTTTCTTATTCGACTGATCCAAATATTGAAAATCGGAGAATGCTATGCTGTGGTGAATACTTGAACAAAGAGATAGATGTATCATTTACTGTTGTACGTGGAGTTGAACTCCTACAAAATCAGTTGCCGCACGAGAATTTGCCTAAAAAAGTGACATTTAAATTTTGAAATGGTTATTATTACAAACCCTAAAGTTCAAATTTAATTTTTATTTGGTCAATGGGTATGAATATCGTTTTGGGCGGTGTGTACGCTGTCCGGTGTTGATCGATATCTTAAGAAATCTAAAAACCTCATATTTTCATTATGTCATGCGTGAGGGGATCGGTTCTGATTGAGGACATCGTGAATGCGTGAGAGGACGTGAAATCATAATATTATATCCAAACTATTAGCCTTGAAAGTTGCCTAAATGTGGTCAGATTGTTCATGAAAAAACACATTTTGTGCATAAACAAAATTAATGAGATAGAATTTTAAAATACATTGTGGGAAGATAGGTTTTATGAACAATAAAATGAAAAATTTTGTCAAGGATTTGTTTCTAGCTACAAATAAAAGTTGAAAAATTTCATATCAGCCCAGGATACATTTTTTTACGAAAAGAGTTAACTCGCCTTGTATTGAGTATTTAAAAAAAAAAGATGGATCGCGAAAATACAAAATTTGATATTTGTTTGAATACTTTGATTTATACAATACATCACAAAGTTTCTGTATATGAATGAACAGTCTAACCAATAAATTGCAAATATGTCTCCAATAAAGGCAACAGTAGTAAACCGTTGTCGAAATTCGTAAATTGATTGAGAAAAAACAAATTCGGACTACAAACTAAAACTGAGGGAAACACATCGAATATAAGAGGAAAATTACGACACAACACAACCACAACATTAAACTTTAACACACACAGAAACGAATTACAATTTAACAATGGCCATTTTCCTGACTTGGCACAGGACATTTAAGAAAAAATGATGGGAGGAACCCGGTTTTGTGACATGCCAAACCTCCCTTTTCTACGGCAATGGTAAATATATCATTTAAAAACATTACATGACAGGACTACAATACAAATAAATGAGAGAACATATAGGTCAGAGAAACACTCCAATTATAGCTAACAAAAGGTACCAGGTTTAAAAAAACTTATACGTCAGACGCGTCTTTCGTCCACACAAGGCTTACCAGTGACGCTCAGATGAAAAAAGTTCGAAAACCAAGACAAGTACATTGAGGACCAAAAGTTCCAAAAAGTTGTGCCTAATACGGCTATGGTTTCTGCCTGGAATAAGAAAATCCTTGTTATTTCGAATAATTCATAATTTTGCAACCAATGATGTTTTATAAAATGACTATATAATAGACAAACATGATAAAATCGAAGCGGTGACTAACTACACAAAAAAAAAAACGGATACATAAAACAACATAAACCAGCACATAAAAATTCACAGTCGAGTAAGCCAAAACCATAAACGCACAAAGTGACGTCACATATGAATTTCTTAAACAATATCCCAAAAATAGGATAGACAGAATTCAGGATTAGATTCGCAATATTGATAAATAATTTATCAATAACATTGAAAATTACAATATTAATTAATATCAAATTACGGTAGTAAACTATACCGATTATTTGCCCAAATCCACGAATTTAGACACATATTTGAAATTTATTGGTTAGACTTTTATTTATAAAAAGAAAACTTTGTGTTTTATTGTTCTTTCAAAATTCTATCTCATAATTTTTATTTATGCACACAAATTTGTTTTTTCATAAACAATCTAACTTTCAACGACTGATAGCTTGTATATAAAGATATGATTTCAATTCCCCTCACGCATTCACGATGTCCTCAATCAGAACCGATCCCCTCACGCATGACAAAATGAAAATATGAGGTTTTTAGATTTATTTAGATGTCTATTAACACCGGACAGCGTCCACGCCGCCCAAAACGATATTCATACCCATTGACCAAATAAAAATTAAATTTGATCTTGTAGGTCTGTTAATAGAACCATTTCAAAATCTAAATGTCACTTTTTTAGGCAAATTCTCGTGCGGCAACTGATTTTGTAGGAGTTCAACTCCACGTACAACAGTAAATGATACATGTATCTCTTTGTTCAAGTATTCACCACAGCATAGCATTCTCCAATTTTCAATATTTTGATCAGTCGAATAAGAAAATTGCGATTTAGAGATGTACATACCTTTTGAAGCGGTGACAATTACTCCACTCAAGCATAACCGGAAAATCCTCTCACGGTTTTCTTTGCAGAACCAAATGTTCTGCGTGTGTAGATTACCAGCCGTGATCATAGGTAAAATGTTAATTTCATTTCAAGACAAATATAAGGAATACAGTTGATCAACTAAAATTATTCTTGAAAGAAAAACTACATTTAAACAAAACCCTAATATCATATGAACTCAAGTTTACCAGCCCCGGCTAGATTATTTTGGGTGCGTAGTTTTTTTCTGCGTCGTGTAATATGAGTTTAAAACATTTTAAAGATGATTATAATTATATCGATAAACATCTCGTACACGCATGGTATAAGAAAGACAATGTTATATGTGACAAAGAAGATTTTTCACGACAAATACGAAATGAAAAATATTGAGAACTTGAATAATTATTTAGAAAAAGAGACATATACATTTCAACACAATAATAACCCTCACATGGAATGGTAAAAATCCCAAAGGAAAATATAGTTTGCAAATAAAAAAAAATGCCGTAAGCAATCGCGTACATTGCATATTTTATTATCTCTTTTATTTTTTAAAACCATAAGCAATAGCTGTGAATTTACAGTGGATTTTGTAGCGGACAAACTTTTCCTATTAGTTCTGAAGGTGTAACAGATGCAATCTATATAAAAGAAAGAGAATCTCCTCTTGGTATGAGCTTTAAATACGACCAGGACTTTACAACTTTTAGTTCCTAATATCAGGAGCACAAGCATTGTTGGAGCAATAAAAAATATATTTCAAGTTTCATCAGAAAACTATTCCTGTGAAGAAAATAGATTCAAGAAAACCCACATTTCAAATCGTCGTAAATAAAGGCAACAGTAGTATTTCGCTGTTCGAAAGTCATAAGTCAGACAATATCCTTTTAGTCGGGAATTTTTCTATTGAAAAAATACTTTGATATTTTGTTGCTGATATGAAGAAGGTAAAATCGTTTTTCATTCAAACTAAAATTTCAAAATATATACGAATGAGCTCGTAAACTTATGTCCGTTTTCTATGATTTGATATATAATAAACTTTATTGATCTTCTCAAATACATGAATATCTTCTAGATAAAAATGTTTCATATTGCTATGGCTTTATACTTTTATTATCGATGCATTAATTCCCGCCCGAAATTTAAAAAAAAATGGCCTCTGTTTTGATGAACGGAATATAACCTGATTTAAACCTATTTGCATGTTCAGCCATTTTTTTTATTACTAGTTATTAGTTTATGAAGTTATTTGTTTTTACAGTTATTTGTTTTATAGTGATTAAGATTAAAACACAATTTTGACTGCTTTATGGTCATTTCTTTTTGTAGTCACATTTTGTCCGTTTGTTGTTTAAGAAGCAAAAGCTGTAACGCGAAGAACAAATGGGAACCACACTAATGAAAGGGATATTGCAATAGGCACGACTAATTCATACAAAAAAGACAACGTTATTCAGATTGAACTATAACAACAATATATAGAGGAGCAAACAGTAAAATATAGAATTTGGCATTTAAAAAGTATTTTGCAATTAGACATTAAACGCCATTAATATTTTTTATGTGGGCATATACGTATGATTATTTTTCTCGATCTTGAATTTTCTGTAAAAAAGTGTTTGCGGTATTTCTAAAGACAAATGAATACACAATAAGTTGAATTGGTACATGGGTTTATGTGCTTGCATATGGAAATATATGTCCTGCAAATCGTCAAAATTTTAAAAAGCAGGAGCCAAACTGTACAATAACTTCCACTCAGTGACGTCATTTCGTACGAATAATTTCATTTTGCGGAAGTTACAGTAGCTCTCTTTTATTTCCGGATTTTTAGTACTTGTTCTGTAAAATATGTCAAAAAGTACTGAACTTATTCGATTTCTATTTCAAATTTGACAGTTGTGTTTCGAGTCATACAAAATAGAACTATTTATCATTTTTTTTAGAGAATGAATCAGTTACACAGAGTTCTCTTATTTTTGGGTTTGAGAACACGTTCTGTTAAAATTTTAGGTGGAACTTGTGCGTTGCCTTCTTATATGACCGGTTCCTGGTATGACAATAAATTCATCGAGGTAGAATTCAGCAGTGGAACTGTAATGTACTTGAACCAGTACAGCATTACAAGACAAGGAACTACAACTAATCTGACATGTCATATAACTAGTGGAAACAAATATGTAATGAGGTTTGAATTATTAAATGGATTGCTTTATCATTCTTTGTTTAAAGTTTTACCAGAATTTATGATTTTTAATGTACCTCAATTTGGTTAAACTACAGGACCTTTGAAAGATTGGTGAAAGATAACAGAGGGACAGTAAAACTCATAGATCGAAAATAAACTGACAACGCCATGGCTAAAAATGAAAAAGACAAAACACAAATTATAGTACACAAGACACAACATAGAAAACTAAATCAACACGAGTACCACCAAAAACTGGGGGTGATCGCAGATGCTACAAACGGGTGAACAGATCCTGCTACACACGTGGCACCCGTCGTTTCCTATGTTATTACAAACCCGTTAAATAGTCTAATTAATTAGGTCACATTCGTGAAAAGGGAACAAGATTGTTGTTACGACACAAGGAACATATCTGATATCATCTGTGAAACTGATGATCAACCAATGGTCGATGGCGTCCGTAAAATTTAAAGATGATTTTAGCCTGTATGAAGTCAGCCTCATTATAATAAAGGAACAAGTCGGCAAGAAGAGAGGCACAATTTGTTTCAATAGGAATGCCGACAGTCTGTTAAAATGCACGCCCTCAAAACGTAACAAATATGTTGTCAATAAAAAAATAGAGCATCTTGATAATGTCAGTTTCAGAGAATTTGTTGTTTGAATCAGAGTGATTCTTTACAAAGAAGGATTCATCCCTCCCTTAAGACAAAATACTTGTATCTACGTATACGTTGGCATTTTGTTTTATGAAACAAAGCAATTTCAATTCTTTCAATTTGTCTTTTAGTTCAAATTGTTTACGGCAAAATTATTTTATATTTCTTCCTATGTGACGTTTATATTTTATGATGTCAAACACGCGAAGCAATATATGTGGTTTAAGGTTGACAGATGCTTTTTGTGCTTTTTGTTAAATATTTGTTAGTTTTGAGATTGAGACACAGTGATGACTGCTGTACCCATATTTTGACTATGATACTTATTATGTCTGTTTTGTTCACGCATCGTTTAAAATATAATGGAATTTGATGCGACTGTCATACAAGTGAGAGGTTTAGCGCTATAAAACCAGGCCAATCCAACATATTCTACATTTGAAAATGCCTGTACCAAGTCAGGAATATGACAGTTGTTGTTCAATCGTTTGATGTGTTTTATCATTTGATTTGGCCATTTGATTAGAGACTTTCCGTTTTGAATATTCCTCGGATTTTTTTGTGATTTTGATGTACATCTTTATGTAGATGACATTTTTTTTTATTTATAAGAAATGCCATAAAAACGGTTTTAGTTCATTAACCAAATTTTTTGATTTAGACTAGAAAAGCTAAAAAAACAATTAGATTTCAGTGACCCTCAAGCTCCTCCATCACTGTAAAACAACATTCTATCACACTGTGTATGTTGTCTCCTTTTTAATGTATTTTTATAATAGCTTTAGTTTTATTGTTATTCTGCAATTAACAAACATGCTTAAATATGAAGAACACTTTGATTAATCTCTGAAATCGCAAACATAACTAAAGGTACACTAAATGCTGTATATTCTTTACTTGACAGTATAATTAAAAACCGAACGGTTCAGAAATTATGCCCGTAAAATTTCTTTTCGATTGGTAAATATAGAGGATATGCATTTAATTTTAGAACGTCTGACACAATATTTGCTACTATTTCTGGTGTGCCTGGAAATTACTACTACCACATGTGTATTGAAGTTACTAAGATTACAGAGTATTCGTTTTATCATTACATGCAGTCAGGTGAGTTATTTAAAATGAATAAAAGATCTCAAAGAGGGACGAAAGATACCAGAGGGACAGTCAAACTCATAAATCGAAACTAAACGCCATGGCTAAAAATGAAAAAGACAAACAAACAATAGTACACATGACACAACATAGAAAACTAAAGAATAAGCAACACGAACCTCACCAAAAGCTAGGGGTGATCTCAGGAGCTCTGGAAGGGTAAGCAGATCCTGCTCCACATGTGGCACCCGTCGTGTTGCTCATGTTATAACAAATCCGGTAAATGATCTAATGCGGTAGGTCACATTCATGAACAGGAAGGGGATTGTAGTTACGACGTAAGGAACATATCCGATATCATTTATGAAACGGTTATTCCATAACGACCAACCAACTCGTGTTGGCGTCCGTAAAAAATTTAGGTCATAGTATAAATAAAATTTAAAAAAAAAGCAAGCTTACACATTTTAATTATTTGAAAGAGACACCAACTTTACGACACAAAACACTAAAGACATCTGGATGTCAACCTACTGCCTTGACCAATAAATATGTGTATTTATAATTCGACAAGCTCTAAATCTAACCATTTCGAACAAAATTCCGTATAAATTAAAGGGGCATTAGCGACGAGATATGAAAAAAAATAATAATATGAGTTTCTTTGTTTAGATAATCAGAATAAAGTAAATAATGCACTAAGAGCACGCTTTTAACAGCCAATTTGATTTAATTAGCCAAAAATAAGCAGAGAAACAAGTGAATAATTTAAACTCATTTAATATGTATGTGACCTTCAATTCAACCTATTAGCTAGAGATTGGTTGCGCATCTATTATTCGTGTTGAGTCAATAAAAGGAAACAAATGTCAACATTGAAAGTGAAACAAAGGTGGACCATTTCGTTGACCTATCAGAACCACAAAAAAATCTTTTACAGGTAAAAACGATAATTAACTTATCTTTAACCTATAACATGAAATCAAAAAGACCTATGAAAAAGAAAATCTAATTGCATGAGGTCGCTATATATATAATATGTTTATGCTTTATTGGGTTATATGACCGTCGGCAGTCTACAGATGTCCTCTCGATTTTTAATTAGATAGTGTCTAGACTAAATGATATGTTTTTAGACGGGGATTACAATAACGAAAGAACTGTCGCCATCATTGATTCAGAAGATGTAAACAGCAACTCCGACATCTGCATAACTACAACACCAGTCGAACTTTTCCAGATCATGGTCCGGTTTGGTAAATATATTTTTTTATTTTATCGGGCATGTTTATTTTCAATTTTTTTCATTTTCTCTTTTTTTTTTATATATATAATCATCATATCTCTATCCTTAGCATTTTGTCAATTTTTCTCTACAATCTATTTTCGGCACACCAAATTTTGTTTCAGTAAATCCTATCCAACAGATGTTTAGGAAAAATCAAAGCAGATGAAAAGATCATACTATGGTCAAAAGTTGAACGATAAATTGACAAACATTGGAGATTGTGCATAAGAACAAAATTCGGATGAACTTATATAAATAATTAAAGTTCTTCCATACTTTTTTTTCTTTATAAATTGAGTTTTTTTTGTTATTGAATTTCTTGTAATTTACAAGAAATATATAAAACATATAGAATTAACTGACCCAATTTATATCCTATTAGGTCACTAACACACCTTGTAACTAATAATATTCATGACTAAATATCAGCACAAAAATGTTGAATCTTCAAATTTTCGAATGCAAATTTTTGTGAATCTCTCGCCGTGATCGAGACAACATCGTCTGCACTGTGTTCATCGCTCTTGTAGATTCTAGAGTTGTCACACTATAAATAATACGTTAGGCATTGAGATGGAAATGATTGATAACGTTGTTTTTTTTATGAATATGACTTATGTATTTTTTTATTTGATAAAAGCAGTAAATGGGAATAAAATCATAGTAAACGGCCTAAAAGATATTCTTTCTTAATTTGGTTATCAAATCAAGTAACGGTCTGGAAATAATAGATAAATATGAATTTAAAGTGAAACAGGAGAACATGTATCAGTTGTGCCCTAAACTCATATTTTGTTATGTAAAATTTGACCCTAAAAAGTTTGTTCGAAAGAGGAAAGTGCTATGTAATATGTGATGTAATATACTAACATAATTGAAAAAAAATCGCGTCAATAAACACGATCATCTGTATGATCAAAAGTTATCAAAGGTACCAGGATTATAATTTAATACGCCAGACGCGCGTTTCGTCTACATTAGACTAATCAGTGATGCTCATACCAAAAAAATTATATACCCAAACAAGTAAAAAGTTGAAGAGCATTGAATTCTTAAAAGTTGAGCCAAATACGGCTTAAGTAATCTATTCCTGGGATGCGGGGACCGGGGACCATATTAATGTTTTCTATGTAAGAATTCTTTGAAATATAAAACAATAAATCTGTAAAAGAATAAAAATGACATTGAATGGTGTTTTTTTTTCTTCTGTTGATACTATCGAATAAAAGCAGCCTCTTTTGCTGTATCACAAGCTCGTGCTCTTTTGTATAAGCATATAAGACATTTTTTGCACACGAAGTCTCTTGATGCTTTAAAAGATGGAGAATAAAGGAAAATATTGTGTTAAAACTTCATCGAAGGTTTTCAATAACTTTCATTGACAGTTTATTAAAATTCAAAAAAATTAATAGGTGATATTTATTCATAATTGAATCAGTCGATGTAAGCAGAATTTCGAACATCTTCATAACTATCATAACAACAGAACTTTGCCATATGCACATATCTTTTTATATATAAAAGAGAGAAGGTTTGGTACCATTTAAACGTTTAATCCCGCTGAAAATGTTTGCACCTGTCCTTAGTCAGGAATCTGATGTACAGTAGTTGTCGTTTGTTTATGTAGTTTATACGTGTTTCTCGTTTCTCGTTTTTTATATAGATTACACCGTTTGTTTTCCCGTTTGAATGATTTTCCCCCATTATTTTGGGGCCCTTTCAAGCTTGTTGTTCAGTGTGAGCCAAGGCTCCGTGTTGAAGGCCGTTCATAAACCTATAATGGTTTACTTTTATAAATTGTTATTTGGATGGAGAGTTGTCTCATGCATTGGTACTCACACCACATCTTCCTATATCTATGCACCATATTTCATGAATATCTGTATATTAATTATGAATGTTTGTTCTTAATTAAATTTATAATTTGAGAGCATATTTAACGTTTTGTTGCATGACAAAAAAGAAGCACTTGTCAGAAACAATCTCTAAATAGATTGAGTATGGCGAGGGATAATTTCAAATTCATATTTTTTATTGTCTAGGTTTCGAAAAAGATGCACTTCAACTATGATCAGAACCGTTACTTGGCAACTTTTCTTTTGTGTTTTACGATACCTTGAATACTGAAAGTACTGGTAATATATATTCCTGCACTGAATCTAAAACAACAATAAACATGACGTACTTTACAGGAGCGAGCAACACTCTCAAAGTAGGATTTTCAGGTAACTTAAAATGCTTGAAGAATTTGTCCCCTAAAGCAAGTAAACATTTTGTTAAATGGAATCAATTATGATCTCAATAGAAAGAACCGTCCAGACTATCCGAAAGTGATATAAATTATGTATGTTGTTTAAGGTTTATAACGTATTTACTTTGCTAAAGACCTCATATTTTGTCCTTTTTTGTTTAACACTTTATGAAAAGTGGAATACATTTCGCAGCGAATACCGTTTAACAAATTTAAAGCAATTGTCTGATGTGATGAGAAAAGTTTTTTAAAGTAGACTTATTCAAAGTGCCAAACTGAAAATGTTTCCAAACAAAGCTTGAGGTCTAATTCTTTTTTCGATGGACGATTCAGCGATGAAATAATGTTTTTTATTGTTGCTTTTTTTCATATTGTACAAACTTGAAAAAATTTTAAACTATGAAAAAAGTAAAAACACAAAAATACTGAACTCCGAGGAAAATTCAAAAAGGAAAATAAAAAATCAAAAGGCAAAATCAAAAGTCCAAACACATCAAACGAATGGATAACAACTGTCATATTCCTGACTTGGTACAGGCATTTTCTAATGTAGAAAATGGTGGATTGAACCTGGTTTTATAGCTAGCTAAACCTCTCACTTGTATGACAGTCGCATCCAATTCCATTACATTGTCAACGATGCATGAACAAAACAAACATACTCAAAGAGTAAAAATGTCAAAAATAGGGGTACAACAGTCAATATTGTGTTATCATCTTAATATCACTACATAAACAACAAATGTAACAAAGTAGCACAAAAAGGCATAAAAAAAAATGGTAAGTTGTACGGCGCATAAGTTACTTGATGATAATTGATAAAAATGAACACATACAGAGACTTGCAAAAAGTATTCGGTCACAATGGCGGCGTATTTACGTTTCAAAACGGAAGTTGCAAAGTTCATGCTTGCTCTGTAAATAAATCAACAAATTAATAATTTGTTAAGTGTCCTTTAAGCTTGATGACATTTAATATCATTTTCGGAATCGACTTGTATAAACACTGACTATATTCAAGGGTAATACTGATCCAAATACGGTGGATTTCTTGAAACAATTCATTTTTAGATGTAATCATCCCAGTACGTGATTGAAGTTTTCTTTTTGTAAATAACCAAACGTTTTCAATTATATTCAAGCCTGGAGACAGTGCAGGCCAGTTCATGCCGTATATTACGTTCCGAGCTACACACTCTTGTGTGGACCGTGCACAATGCACAGGGGTGTTGTCATCCTGGAAAAAATAATTTCCTCCCGGAAAATGCAGAGCTATCACTGGCCACAAATGTTCATCAAGTATTTCTTTATATTTAATATTGCTTCTACAGGAGTAAGTGTACCGAAGCCATTCCAGCAAATACAACCCCAAATCGTGACTTGATATTTTGTTTGTGATGTCAGCGGTTGAACAAGGTCCGGTCTCCATCCCTCGTCTCTTTTTTGCCATATGACACGTTCATCATGACCAATCATAATTCTGTTCTTATCAGAGAAAATAACCTTTCCAGTGGTTACTAATGGTCCATCTCCTTTTATCTCTGAACCATGCAAGTCTTTTTTTTCGATTGACTTCCCTGATCACGATTGTTTTTTTATTTACACACCTGTGATACCCATGTTTATGTAAATGGTGCTGAATGGTACGTTTAGACACGGGAACACAATTTTCTTCATTGAACTTGTTTGTTTTGTCACACAAAGAACTCCTCCGACTTGTCTTTACAATGCGTTCTAGCTTGCGGTATAGCGTTATTTTTCAAACAATGGTCGGCCACTTCTTGGTTAATTTTCCACAGAGCCTATGTCTAAAAATTTACCAACATTGTCAATAACTGTTGACTTGGGAATTATAAGTATATTCAGTAATAATTAGACGAGAAAACCCATTCTGGAACATTTCCACAATCATGTTTTTGACATCCGTTGACAGTTCCTGACCTTTACTACCAATCTTGTTATTTCACTTGTTTTAAAAGAATTTCAATGAGAGACGACGACAAACGTCACATGACGGTAGCCCATTTAATGCACAACGCTAAAAAATAGTACGGTAATACTCAATGACGTGAATGACGTTGGGCAAGGCCATTTAAAAGACACTCACCTGTAAGAACATAAACACGACGCCATTGTAAGCGAATACCTTTTGCACGTCTCTGTATATTTGAAAAAGACGTATTTTTTTTACTTTTCAGGATGTTGTCTTGATCAAATGTATAAGTTTTAGTCACTAAAATACTGTTTTCATTTTTCAAAAGTGTTAATTATTCCTCATTAAGTCAGGATCTCAATACTACACAAGCTGGTATAACTTTGACAGTTCAACGTCGTTATTAGTAAACCCTAGATTTACATGCATGGTAAAGACGTATGTTATGTAATAGCATTTGAACAAATGGTTTGTCAATATATTTTACGATGAATTCTATGTTATTCCGATTAATTCATAGAATTTAAAAATATGCTTTTTATTTAAACCTATTCTTAAGCATTATCAGGTAATACGTACATCAACCCTCAAATGTTTTGTTTTTGACATTACCTTAAATGAACGAGTGATGTTGATTTCAGTTTAAGTTACA
Source organism: Mytilus edulis (assembly GCA_019925275.1). Taxonomy (NCBI): domain Eukaryota; kingdom Metazoa; phylum Mollusca; class Bivalvia; order Mytilida; family Mytilidae; genus Mytilus; species Mytilus edulis. Next base: position 16,191,204 of record CM034357.1, read on the forward strand.
CGCTATTTTGGAATAACATTTGAGGTCGAAGGTCAATTATGCCTCACTGACAACAACTCATTGGACAAGAATTTGGCTATTTGCATACTCACTGTTTAGAAGTTTTAATTTCCTCTTACCTTTGGCTATGATGTGTTTAACTAATTTTGTAGTGAAACCTTACGTTAAATAGAAGCCAATCATTTATAAAATTTACGAAAGTGACTGTTTAATCGAATGATTGAATTAAGATGAAGATTGCATTCATTTGCTGAGATATATATATATATATTGTTTCATCTCGAATAACTATTGTTTCCTCTGATAGGAGATACTGGTTTCTGCATTCACACCTAACCAGCATACAAAAACGATTCAAACTTCTGATCTTCTGTTTTGGATCGGATATGAAGTACACAGTCAGATTATGAAGACTTCGTCATTTGATCGTGAAATAGTCAGCAAATCATATTACATTTAAAATACTTCTATGTATATTTAGATAGTTAAATATGATGGAACTAATGTCTCGGCTTCGCAGAGAGTGAGAATGTGTCATGAAGGTCAGAGTTCAACATCTAAACCATCCGACACAACTCCATTGTATCCATCTTTTACAGTGACCTCAGGAGGTTTGCTCACACTAACACCATATGGTAAGATGATAAATAATCGAAATAAAAGGATAAAAAATGAGTATATACAGACCATAAGTTGTAACAATCAAATTAAAATGAATTGTATGAATGAGTGATTTTTGTTTCAGACGACGCGATAAATTATGAAGACCTATTGTTGATACATGTATGTACGCTCTTGAAATGTCTTCATTTGCGTGTTGATGAGCAATTAGCGATCTGATCGATCAACACATAGCAAGTCCCTGTGTTCACAGTATTAAGGTCAAATTCCCACGCACCAATGTAATAAGAAAAAGAAAAAACAGAACGAGGAGAGTTGCAAGTTCATAACGTTTATTAAACTTTTCACCTTGGTGCCTTTCGATTTATTTAACTGTTTGTCTTTATTAAATGATTTGACTTCATGGCTAACAATAATAGTGGCTGTTGTTGGTCAAATCTGGAAACATACTAAATAAAAGAGAGGCGAAAGAAACCAAAGAGATAATCGAACCCATATGTTGAAAACAAACAGACAATAACATAGCAAACAACGAAAAATGATCAAAATCATATAATAGTAACACATCACAGCATAGAAAATTAAATTCTGATCAACATGAACCCCATTAAGAGTTGAGTGCTTCACATGTTTCACCCGTCGTATTGCTAATGTAAGTACAAGCCTGGGGATAAGTAAATTTTGTTGGTACATTTTCAAGGAAAAGAGGGCAAATAGTTGTTACGACAATTCGAACATATCCGTCGTCATCTTTGAAACAGCAGTTCCATAACGAGCCATCAATTCGAAATGGAGTCCATAAAAGGATTATTTCAACTTTACCTAGTAAACTCTAGTTTTCTTGTAGGCATCAAGTTCATATTGATAGGAAATACTAGCTCTGGAATATCATATCTACTCTATTTACTGAACATGCATGCGCAGCTCGAATGTTGCTTTATATAAATGGACTGTCGATAATAGGGAAGCTGAAATCATCTCTTTTGTTGCAGAATTTTTGTTCTAAACGTCCATTATGGCCAATTTTTAGATGTAAGTCAAGATATGAATAGTAGTATATAATAATGCAGAGGTAATCGTATCTGTTAAATCCTTGCTTCGAGTTCTATGTAATAGATGCTTTCAACATAGTCATCAAAATTTGAATAATCATAGATAAAGCGGAACATGAAGTTAAACGATAATATTAGCTTCTCTTTTCCTTCCTTCTCTGAAGCTCCTGTATGAAGTCAACCTCATCTGAATAATGTAACAAGCAGGCAAGGAGAGGGGCACAGATGGTTTCCAATTATCCACCTCAGGACAAACATTTGACGTCACTGATAAATCTTGGGCATAGTTGTTAACGCTGGATTAAAATATTTGTGTCGTCATTGATGAAATATAGAATGGAAACGGGGAATGCGTCAAAGACAATCTTACAAACTGTTTGAACAATAGTTAAAGGTGAAGAGCAACTGTTACACCTTTAGTCAAGTCACGGTAATTGTTGAACTTAAATTCCTATAACGAAACATTCCTGTATCGTCTGCGAATGGAGTATATATCTCCCAGTTGATACTACATCATGTATATTAAGAGCTCGTTATGTGGAGCAGGATATGCTTACCATCTGGCGCACTTGAGATCACCATCATTTTTTCAAAGGTTAGTGTATCACAGGCTAGTGTTCTATGTTTCAGTTGTGTTTGGTAGACTGTTAGTTCTTTTGTCGATTTGATTTTTTGCCATGGTTTTCTCTCTCTCTGTCTCTTCACATTATGAGTTATGAGCAGCCTTCTTGTTAATGTATATTTTATGTCATTTTACTGGGATATTTGAGATGATAAGACTTATGACTGATGTTTCACATGGCTTATAAAGATGAACTCGTTGGTTGTTTTGTTGTTGACATAATTTGCATTGCTATCTTGTATTTTTAGAAACGTGTGTCGTAAAAAATGTAAGTATTAATTATACATACATTTATACAAATATACATTATTGATAAGAAAACAGGTTCAAAAGGTCGCCTGGATATATATATAAAACAACAGCTACCCAATACTATTATTTACATAGTGTGCTGGTGATCTAATACGATATATATGGGGTCAGTAAATTTCATATAGGGTTAGAGCGAACCTTTCAGATTTTCCCCCAACACCGTGTTGTTTTTATAAAGGGTCGTAACACCACTACTTACCATGTATTGAAACAAGCCCCGCCTACTAACCTAATATTGAAATATACACGGTCTCCACGCGGTTGCTTTTAACCAATCATATTCCTAGAAATGTATAAGAGGTAAGATAATAAGTAATACATAATAACTAAATGACAAATTAGTTTTTAATATTTAGAAAAGAAAAAAAACCATATAGCAATATAATATTTTATAGTAAAAATTGTTTTAAACTAAGATTTTGTCGTTGATGACGTCATAAATTTGGAAGATTTATTGCACTAGTGCAATATTGGAATTTATTGCACGCTAACTTTTGGTTACTTTCTGTGGGAAATATTATATTGCTATACAATAATAAGAAATATATAACTCAACACTGCTATGTTTATTGTATAGCACTATGTATTGTATTGATTATTCGAGAACCTAAAAGTAAGACAAACATCAAACTAATTTTGTGACTTTATTTTGCTAAAATAGAAATTGGAACAAAACTTTGATAATAAGTATGATGAATAAGCAAAAGATATTTACTTTTTTAATATTTACATTCTTTTAATTCTCTTATTAAAATGTGTTATCATAATTTCTCCTATGATTGCTGCATGTTATCTTTTTCTTTCATGAAGAGATATATTTCTTGTATCACACTGCACTAATATCATTATAATATATATTGTTACGACACAATCACGAAGACGTCAGGGGATAGAGTGAATCCAAAAAATTAACAACATAAAGTTTCTTGTATACAAGTGAACAAAACAACCGCATTGTCTGATATGAAAACAACTTATTTAGTACTGTATAATATGTATGCATTACTTGTTCATTCTAATCATTCCCGAAAGAATTGTCAAATCTAAAACCCAAGCATATCCGATGAATAGTGTTAATTCCAAAGTTCAATTATTATTACACAGTTCGTTTTATGAATGTTCAGTGGTAATGTTTATTTCAATAATAATTTTAAAATCTCATAAATGATGTTTTCAAAGAGAGGCGAAAGATAGCAAAGTAACTTTCAAACTCATAATTTGAAAATAAACTGACACGGCAAAAACAAAAAAAAAAAAGAAGAAAAGGCCCAAATGACAAAATTCAGGCTACAAAACACAACATAGAAAACAAAAGACTGAGCACACCAAAAGACCAATAACACATATAATATATATATCAATATACATGTACTTATGTTTCAGGATAACCTTCGTGCCGGTTGTGTGCAAACAGTTTGTTTTACTTCTTTGCAGCATTATTTCTGGTTATCTGTGTTGTGTTTGATGGCAACTAAACTCGTTTGGTAACATGAAAAGTTCAGATGAACTTGAATTATTACTAGTGTTTTATGTGATAAAATCATTGACACTGCAGTAAATAATGATTATCGTTTTCTTTACGATACATTATAATAAAATGATGTGTAATCATTTCTCTGAGCGCTTTTTGTCATGCTTTGCTCTTAACCACAAATAACAAAATGAAAAAAAGAACAAAAAATAAACCACATTACAACATCAGGTAATTGTCTATTTGGACACAAAAAGGAAGAAAAACCACAAATGTCGATCCAAGAATACCAGCAGTAAGTAAAAGCAAATGAAGAGGCCAATTCCAACCAAGCGATCAATTATGGTTTCCCAACCTAATTTCCATTAAGTACACATACAACAGGTCTATGTTTGTTAAAACCGTAATAACAAAATTACCCACTGGAAATAAACTGTCATATTTCGAATTTGTGACAGGCATTTTACCAAAATAATCGTGGGTTAAAATTGATGTTATAGCTAGGTAAACATCAAATTTGTATGACAGTGGTTTATAGTTTCTTTATGGTAACAAAATTTAGTAAGCAACCCAAAAAGACATAACTGGTTAACATAATGTGTAATTGGTACCAAGCAGCCCAAATTGTGTAAACATGCATTAAAGATTATATAACATTAATTAAATAATCCAAAGAAACATACAAATAAATCATAAAAAGACGCAAAAGAAAAAGTTTTCGAAGTTAATAGTAGATATAATCATGTACAGCTGAAGCACGCCTCCGGGTGCGGGGTTTTCTCGCATCGCCTTCGGTTGTTTGCTGCTTTTTGTTCCGGTTGTTTCTCTTTTGTACATTACGTGTATCCATTTTCAATTATACAGTAAAGTTAATCATTATGACTTTCCTGATAAAGAACAAATTAAGTAAAATATAAATACAAGGGTGTACAAAACCAGAATGCTGTAAACCAACTTATTTTCGCGGATATTTTATATCGCGTTAACCCTTTCTAGTCCACTTCGCGACTATTTGATTTCGCGATTTTTTCTAATTTACCTGATGAAGTTTAATACGGAAAGATCCAAGTTTAACATATTCGCGTTATTTTTCTAATCGTGAAAGTCGCGAAAATAAATCGCTCGCGAAAATAAGTTGGTTTACAGTAATACTAAAATAGGTTCAGAACTCGCATCGCCGTTTTTCAATTTATACAATAGGGAGAGTCTTGTGTTTATTATTATAAGGAATCTGTTTGCGATACTTCTTATCAGCATCATGGTACAATGATTTCTTGTTTTAAACTGATCTTAAAAAGAATATTCCTCATTCTGCAGGTCTGGAGTAAAACAGGTAATAACGAAGTATAGATCAAGTTTCACATGATGTTTAAGAAAATTGTCGCAAGAAATATAATTTAGAAATGCGCCAAGTTTATCTTAATAAAAAAATATTTACTTTCAAGTATATTAGATTTATATAATTGAAATAACACGAAAAATGGCATTGATTTCTTTATGGACACCGGAAAATTAAAATAGGGATGAAAAAGTCGTTTAATGTTTATATTTTCAAAAGTGTTAAGATTATAACTGAATATATTTAACACATTACGACAAATAAAAAAGCAGCCAAACAAAATGAGCATGTCGCTATTATCCTAACCGCAAATTATTATAGTGTGTTATCTATAAATGTTATGAATAGGCCATTTCAATTGATATTTTATAGGGTGTCTTTCTGTGTTGTGATGTTAAACTATTGTTTCAGGTAAGGGTGAAGGTTGGTACCAATTAAAACGTTTAAACCCGCTCTATTTGTTTGCACCTGTCCTAAGTCAGGAACCTGATGTTCAGTGGTTGTCGTTTGTTGATGTGGTTCATAAGTGTTTCTCGTTTCTCGTTTTTTTATATAGATTAGATCGTTGGTTTTCCCGTTTGAAAAGTTTTACACTAGTCAGTTTTTGGGGCCCTTTATAGCTTGCTGTTCGGTGTGAGCCAAGGCTTCATGTTGAAGACCGTACTTTAACTTATAATGGTTTACTTTTACAAATTGTGACTTGGATGGAGAGCAAACGCGCAATTTTATACCAGTACTGAAAACCCTCCTTCCTTGATGGGCACATTTTACATAGACAAATAAAATCGTATAATATAATCAAAATGAGGATGTTAATTTGATGTATGCCTTTTTGTGCTTTTTCGTTACATTTGTTGTTTTATAGTGATTAAGATGATAACACAATGTTGACTGCTGTACCCCTATTTTTGACATTTTTACCTATTGTGTTTGTTTGTTTTGTTCACGCATCGGCGACAATATAATGGAATTTGATGCGACTGTCATACAAGTGAGCGGTTTAGTTAGCTTTAAAACCAGGTTCAATCCACCATTTTCTACATTTGAAAATGCCTGTACCAAGTCAGGAATATGACAGTTCTTGTCCATTCGTTTTTGATGCGTTTTGTTATTTGATTTTGCCATGTGATTATGGACTTTCCGAATTGATTTTCCTCTGAGTTCAGTATTTTTGTGATTTTACTTTTTGGCACTCATACCACATCTTCTTATATCTAATTATGTAAAAATTAAATAGCACTAATATTTTGATCGACTAGAAAACAAGGATTTTTGTCGTCAAACCCTTTTTAAGGTTTTTAAAGTTTTTGTGTAAAATGAAATTCTATCAGAAACCTCAAGGCTGGAAAAGTATACTGCCACATTCAAAACGCTACAACAAACTGTTCACAAAGGATTCAAAATTATTATCTTTAGGAATTTAATTTTCAACCGACCCTCAGATTTTCTCATTTTGGTTTCTATGATCTTAAAACATGTTTTATATGCGTTTAATTTTTTTAACCGACTCTTTATGAGATATTTGAATAAAAGTAAACCAAGTCCGCGGAATCTGACTTTAATGTACGTAATTTATAAACAATCAAAGATAAGAGAAAACGTATCAGTGTCATTCATTTTAAACCAATTATCCTCCAAAAAAACAACTTCTATATTTTTAAATATTTTCATTTATTATTTTTTAATTGTATAAATTATTTTCAAACAAGTTAAACAAGTTAAAAATTCTGATCTAAATTCGTTTAATAGTCCGAGTCCTATGTTTGGGATCATGATTTGTTAATAAATATTGACACCATAAGTGGAAGATAGGCAGGCAGGCAGGCAGTATGATCCATAGAACAGTCAAAAGACAACAGCAATTCAGACAACGCTAGGCAGCAAACTAATGATTGATCAACACGAACCCTACGAGCAAATGGTGGAGAAACTTGATTTATCATTTAGTGTCACTAAGTGAAATCGTGATTTGCAGCGAACCTTCGACATGAAACAAATTTATATATTTAAGGAATGACTATAATATTTTTTCTGTCTATGAAGAAATAACACAGAAAATTTGGTGCACACTGAATAACGTGCGTAGCGGCTTAATTAACAGTGTGCACCATATTTTTTATGTTATTTCGAATAGACAGAAAAAATATTACAGTCATTTCTTATAATTTAATTCAAAATTCCATTTTAAACCGTAGAAAACCATGAAAAAACGTTGATGACGTCACGGTCACATGACTAAATTATGTCTATGGGCTGATATCAAAATAACGTCAGCCAATCAGAAGACGCGTTACATCCAAAATTAAATTATATATATATATATATATATATATGTTGCATATTAATTACACGGAATATATGATAAAGGACCAATTCTTCAATTTAGATATTTGGATTACGCTTATTCTTTTAATTGCTATTAATAGTTGTTCGATTGTTGATAGATCAAAAGCCGCACAAATCCGAGCCGGTTTGTTATAATGTATTCTACGGTGATCATTAGTTATAATGACTGTCTATCTACATTTTATAACAAGACGGTTTAGGACGATTTCTTGTAATTTTAATATTCGGAAATAATTGCATCAGGGCATGCATATATAATAAATTCTGTCCTCTATGCACGTCATGTACACTTATTACGAATCCATAACGTATCATCGACAAATAATATTTCATTCCGTGATTGTTGATCGCAAGCTAATTAATTTGCGAGTTTGTAGCCGAAGTTAACCGGTTCATTATATTGATAAACAATCAACACCGAATTTCTGCAGCACGTGAAAAATAAGAAAATTGATAGAACGATGTTCCCTTTTTTACATAATCCGCGCGTTCTCATTTGTTCCATCACATTTGTAACTGTTATTTACTTTTTACCTCCCAGTGCAATTTTGTTTACATTCCTTCATCACAGTTTTCGCTCGCACTTGCGATATGCGGTGGTCAAAGCTCCAACATGAGGTCTCGTAGTTAAGATCAGTTTTTGAAGGGTCAGTCTTTAGTTTTCTATGTTGTGTTTTGTGTACTCATGTTTGTCAGTCTTTTCTTTTTTTTAACCATGGCGATGTCAGTTTATTTTCGACTTATGAGTTAATATGTCCATTTTGGTATCTTAAGCCTCTCTTTTAATGCATACAGAAAAAAATGGCGAATTAGAGTACAAAATACGGTTATTAAATAGCAGTACAGTTTTGAAGATTTTGATAAGATGAAGGATTTTCGTTTACAAAAAAGTTCACGTACACTTGTTTTATAGTGCAAATTTGCAATTCAAGTATATATTTTTTTTCTAATCAGATGTATTATATGACTTTAAGCACGACGGTATTTTTACATTTTTTCTCGTATAAGTGGTCATGTAATAAGGTGTTCGCTGCATCGATTTCAATTGGTCGCAGTTCGAACCCAAGACGAGGTCAGCACATGTCAATACGGAATTGACAAATAACTCATATTCGATTTCGATTATTTTATTCAACTATTCCACTCTTTTTCTGTTGAGTTTAACGGCACTTTTAGCAAATTTGGCTCAATCCTTTTGGTACAGACCTTGCCACGATCAGGATTCGAAGTCGCACCCTTAATATTGACTGGTTAGGGATCAGTGTAAATTAGATGCTGTGTTAGAGATTCTGAAAAACTTGAGCGCTTGCAGCTTGAGGCAGCCAGCATTATTACTGGACTTCCGCAATTTGCAAGCAATGAGTCCCTACTTTTTGAGACTGGATGGGAAACTTTGAGATCTAGAAGAAATAGACGTAAATTATGTTTATTTCATAAAATATACATAATAATAATGTTCCAGAATATCTTATGGATTGTATCTCAGATTATACAGATGATAATTATTATAATACTAGAAACCGTTCTCACTATAGAGTACCGAGATGTAGATTTGGACATATTTTCTAAATCTTTTTTCCCTTCTTCAATTCGTGTATGGAATTTATTACCGTTAGATATTAGATCCGTTCAATCATCAGCAAATTTCAAAAATACAATCCGTCGAAATGATATTTCTTTTTTGTTACCTAAATATTATTTTATTGGAAATAGGATGGAAAATATATTGCATACAAAACTACGACACAGATGTAGTCCTTTAAAAGCTGATTTATACAGAGTTAATTTAGTAAATTACCCAAGTTGTGAATGTGGGTGTACATTAGAAGATTCGATTCATTTGTTCTTAGAATGTCCACTCTACATAAATTTTAGAAATCAGCTCTTTGAAAGTATCCAACACTTAGTTGCTATTCCCATAGAACATCTTTTTTTTGGAACAGACGAAATTAGTGTTAAACAAAAATCCTTTTCAGAAATATACATAGTTATATATACGCCATACAAAACGATTATTTGATTAATATTGCTGTATCTTACAATGTGCTCGTATCCAACTGTTACTGTTTAAACATAATATATTTATTGTATATATTTTTCATATTGTACTGAATGAATTATATAAGTTGTTATAACTTGTATTACTTTTTACCTCCCAGTGCACATTTGTTTACATTCCTTCATCACAGTTTTCGCTCGCACTTGCGCTGTGCTGTGGTCAAAGCGAGGATTATTTTAAGTTGTTATAATAGGCGAGTGCCGATTTGAGAAAAAGCCTCTCGTTAAGGTTTTTAATGCACCTATCTAACACACAGCTAATTTTGGTATCAATTGAAAGAAAAACTTCTAGAGCGTACGATTTGGGTGGTCGTCAAAGTTCCCTATGGTCACGTTTCTTGCAAATCTCGCGAGAACACAGACATGTCGAAATAATTTAGATTATACGGCGAAATTTAACATTGAATATATCTGCATTGTTGTATATATATTATTCATTTTTATCTTAGATAGCTTTGCATACATTCTAAAAAGACATCGAATCCAAAAAAAAGAAGATTTTATGTAAAATTAGTTAATTCAGAGGCATCTGTCAGACCAACCCTAAAATGTAAAAAAATATCCAATTTTTTTAAGATTGTCAGTGCCAATGACTTATTAAAACTCTCATGATTTGTTTTTTTTATAAATCCCATATACCTTGAAAAGATTGCGACACACATCGAAGCTCAATGACGGATAATAAATGTTTGACGACTTCTCTAAAATCTGCATTATTTAGCGGTATTCCGGATCTGTATCGTGTTTATCCCAGACGCTCAAAATTTATATAAATCGAGTATCTATTAATAGTATGCACAGGTAACATTTGAGTTGCCAAAACTCAAGTCGTGTTTTAACATATATATTACTAAATAATTATTCGTATATATGTTAACGAAAGACCATTTTACGCATTACTAACGATATTGGCAGGTGATATGTAATCAGCAGACTGCATAATTTTTGTAGAATAGTATATTCTTACATTAAATATTATCATAATTACTCATCATGGATGAGTGTCCAAGTCCTGTTAAATGTGGGCCACCTCCATTGAAACGCGGTCGCATGTCCATAAATTGGCAACGCTGTATAATATGTCAAAATATTACACAAGAGACTCTCAGTATGACAACTGATAGAGGTTTTACAACCTTAATGAATGCTGTAAGGCAAAGACAAGATGGTGTGTTTAGGTTGTTTTTGAGTGAGGTTGATACATTAGATGACATTATTATGAACAACATAAAATATCACAAAACTTGTTACAGGACATATACAATCAAACACAACATACCGTCTCCATCAAGTTGTATATCTGCTGCAAAAGTCCAGCAAGAGCAGTCTCAAGCAGAAACTACAAGTTCATGTGCATCTCCAAATATCCTTACTAGATCTAGGCTATCACTAGATTTTTTGTGTTGCATCTTTTGTAAAAACAAGACTTTTAAAAAGGATCGAAAACTTCATCGTGTTTCTTCGTCTATGAGGGTTCAAAGCCTTTTTGAAACAGCATCTAAACATGCTGACAATGAAATGCTCTTTCAAATTGCAGATAAAGATTTCACATCAAATGCTTTATATCACTCTGGTTGCATAACAAAATACCTTTTGCGAGAAAAAGAAATTAAAGCAGAAACCGATGAAAATAATACTGGTACCATGTACGATAAAGTATTTCCCTTGTTTGTTGAGTCTATAAGAGAAGAATTGTTCGTTCACAAAATGGTGTTCTCCTTGTCTTATCTCGTTTCTAAATATAAATCATTTCTGCCAGAAGACGTATCATCGAAATACACTTCTAATAGACTTCAACTCAGATTAAAAAATCACTTTCGAGAACATATTGTGGTTGATGTAAATCACGGTCAATGGGAGTCTAACGTCGTATATAGTAGCTCTCTCACATTGCGCGAGGCAGTTAGATCTGCTATTCGTTTCAAGGCCGAAACAAAGTTTACTAAACTTCAGATGTCTGCGTGCACTTCAAAAAACGACCAAACCGACGAAAATCAAATATTATATTCAGCTGCTTCAATTCTCAGACGTGAGATTAAAAATGCCGTTGTCCCTATGGATACTTATCCTTCAGTTGATGAAATGTCTTTATCTAAATCTCTAGAGACCGTGCCTTCTGTTTTGACTGGTTTTATAAATTGGCTTATCGATGACTCTCACAGCCAAGTAGATATTAAAAACCATTTATCTGACATTCCATTTGAAAGTATAAGGAAAAGCTTAGCTTTATCTGAATGCATAGTTTCATTGCACAAATAAGCTTTATCACCTCTTTACATTGGCCTTGCATTACAGTTACATCATATGCATGGGTCGAAAGCTTTAATCGAGACATTACATTCGCATGGATTTTGTGCATCATATCATGAGGTACGGCGATACCTTACAAGCCTTGCGTGCTCTGAATTATCTCAAGTTCAAAACAATACATACATTCCCAGTGGAATTCGCCAATATAACGGCACAGTCTCAGTCATACATGAAGGAGCTGATAATGTCGACATCAATGCAGAAACAATTGATGGAAAGAATACTTTCCATTCAATGGCAAGAGCGGTATTCCAGGTATGTGAGGAGATAAATGGTGAAACTGAGCATCTGGAACACCAAAAAGTCGCCCGAGGTCGCATAAAAACCCTGCCAATAGACGAGAAAGTATTTTCCCTTACCACATGTGCTCCTTTTACAAAGCCAAAGCAAAGAGCTGAACCTAGCCGCAAGAATGACGTTTATTCAAAGCTTTATGCGTGTGTACTTCCTTATGCTGAAACCTCTGATCTTATCTGGGTGCTCCTTAGAAATTTATCAAGGACTATTGTTGACCTTCCATACAAACAACTTTCGTTTGAAGGACAACAAGTTCCATTCTGGACTGGATTCAACAAGCAGATCTCGAATAGTAGTACCACTTATCATGTTGTTAGCTATCCGCCAATCATTGACGCAAAACCTTCCGACATGGGCACTGTGTATACAACAATGAAGAGGTGTGCTGATATGTGCCAGAAGGCTGGTCAACCATTTTCTATTCAAACTTTTGATTTACAATTGTACGCAGTGGCACAACAGGTAAAATGGGATAGACCTTCTGAGTTTAAATCACACATTTTACGTCTTGGTGGCTTTCATACCCTATCGTGTTTTATTTCATCAATAGGTAAGATATGGGGAGATGGTGGTCTCCGCAACCTGCTAGTTGATTCCGATGTGTACGCAGCTGCAACAGTAGACCAAATGCTTTCAGGAAAACAGTTCAAGCGTGCAGTTAGATGACTCACACTCCTTTATGAGACATTGAAGACACTTTGGATCTGTTCGTTCTTTGTTTGGATCAGACAACAAAAATGTTTAGAAATCCCTGATAGCCTTTTTGTAGGCCTCACAGAGTGTCATGAAAGTTTTACGAGTAATGGCCGTACATTTGACATGCTTCAAAGTCTAGAAAAAGCTCTGAATGACGACCTTGGATCAAAAATGAACGAGTTTCGAGAATGGGGTGGTCAGGTTTCTCCTACATTTCGTTATTGGGATATGCTACTACAAGCTTTAGAAATTATGCTGATAAATATCCGAGCTGAAAGAAATGGCCTTTGGTCTCTTCATTTGCATTCTGTTTTCTCAATGCTTCCTTACTTCTTTGTAGCCAACAAAAACAATTATTCCAGATGGACTCCTGTCTACCTTTTAGATATGCTAAACCTACCAACTGAGGCTGAGGGTCTTTTTTCGATGGCTTTCTTCTCTGTTCGTCAAAAAGTTGGATCGTTCAATGGCGTTTGGAGCGACATGGCAACAGAAAAAACAGTGATAAAAGATTCAAAAGGAGACGGTGGTATTGTTGGTTTAACAAGGAAGAAGGCTTCATTGATAAGATGGAATCTTACAAGGCATGTGCTTAGTCAGATAACATCGGCAATGAGAGCACGTGCGGGTCTTTCCCAGGTTGATGACCAATGTCACGATGAAGCAAAACCAACTGCAATGAAAAGGGATGAAAAACATGTACAAGATCTAATTGTTTATATAACAGAAAATATGACAAATCCATTTGACGTTGATAATCACCCCCGTCAGCTTATTAACATTTCAACTGGTCTCCATGCAAGTCACGACATTGAAGATTCACTGTTAAAATCAGTTGAAACTGGAAGAACTAAAATGAAGATGTTTGTTGATTCATCTCTATTAACAGATAAGGCAGGTAGCTTTTACCATCCTATCAAAAGATCAGGAATGAAGACCTTTGAAGATATGAATCCCAAAGTACAACTTAAATGCAAATCTGGGCAAGTTGTAAAAGGTGATTTGAATCCCGAGCTTGTGTTTAGACGTGCACTATCTCTTACTAAATGCAGAGATGACGTATCTGTGGAAACTGTTTTGTCCTATCCAATTTGTCCCATTCCCACTGCATTATTTCATGACGATGGAACTATGAGAAAGACAAATAAGTCTGATCTTGCCCATGAATTGGAAAATTTAGTAGGATCAGTACCTAACATTCCTCCATTCGACCACAGTGCTACCGTACTAATAAGAGATGGCATGAGCTTAGTTCAGTCATTTGATGTGAAAAGGATGTCCACATTTGGAGACTTGGCCAAATCTTATATTATGCAGTTACAATCATGCTTCCGATTCACAGACAAGGTTGTTGATGTCTTCGATCGCTATGACACTGAACATTCTATAAAATCAGCAGAGCGTCATAGACGATCGGCAACAACATCTACGCAAAAAATTTATCATATAGCTGAAGGCCGAACTGTTCCAGACTGGAAAAAATTTCTATCAAGCAACAAAAACAAGCAAGCATTGATTACTTTCCTTGGTGGTTATCTGAGCAGCAATTTGTCTGATATATTCCAGGGTGAAAATAAATGTTTAGTTCTTGCCGGTGCATTTTCCAATCCATAAATAGTGTGACAACTCTCTAATGAGCATGTAATCGATCTCCCAGACCTTTTGTGTTCGCACGAAGAAGCAGACACAAGAATCTTGCTTCATGTTATACACTCTGATAAAATCTTTCAACAGTTGAACATAAGGGGACGAATCATAGTCAAGTGTTCCGATACAGATGTTCTTGAGCTCTGTGTTCATTATTTCAAGGTTCTTGTGTCGACTGAACAAATGTGGTTTTTGACGGGGTCAACTAATTTTTGCCACCAAGCGAACCTGCATTCAAAGAACATGTTTTGCGATCATGTCTTCAAACGAAAATTTGGATGTCCTCACATCTCGATCATCCAAATCCTTTGTCTCCTTATGAATACGGATGGAAAAAGAGTTCACATGTCCCGGATCCAGTCTACTTTTTAGGCATGATGACGTCCGATTTCCTGCAAGATTTGATATGTTCTTGCAAGGGAAAATATATATGTAGCAAGTCATGTATTTGCCGAGAGCAGCAGATGTCTTGCACTGAGCTTTGTCCATGTCAGGGTAGTGATACCTGCCAAAATATATTTTCTAAAGAGGACCTCTTAAAAAAAAAATAAAAAAACATCCTTGCTAGTGATCTTCGACCTTGACGTGGTTGGCAAGCTACAAAGTACTACTCCTCAGACTATAAGCCAATGTTTAGTGAAAATTGTTAAAGAATAATAATCACTGGTAATAAATTCATGAGATTCAACACTGTTTGTTTGCTTTATATGCACATACATGTAACACAAATGAATTAATAAAATTACATAAAATAAATTAATAGTTTAACCGCAGTGTACATGCTGAAATTTCTACAATTTAAAATTTTTGAATCTCCCTCGACACTACTTGCAAGTATGTTCTTGAGAAACAATGATAGTCCATCGGGAGGGGCCCAAAATTGCTGACCATTGTTAAGAGAGAGTCATATCTCTAACACAAATATAACACCCCTGTAGATTTTGTAAGAGTAGGTTAATCCTCTATACAATGTTAGGCAGCACTCGCAACCGCAAAGTGGAATCCGAAAGGGATTAATAAGTTGCTATAAATAAATATGTTTTAACTTAACTACCATTTAAGTAAGGAACTTTTATTACAGGTTTCAAAGAGAAAAGAAAATTACCAATTGTCCTCATTTTCACTGCAGGTTTCTGATACTTTGTGGTCTTTGAATTAGTCTGGCAATACTTTGATCTCTTTTTTGGTCTTTTGTTGACCTGGCAACTAAATGAAGCTGTAGTTGGTTTTGGATCATCAACTTCATATTCTACTACCTACAATTTTTAAATTTTATAAATATCATACTTTATATAACTAATTGTACAATAAATCAGATGCATAAGTCATTTTAAGATCATGGTTTTGTTTAGAGGTCCTAGACATTTCATTAATACAAAAATCCATTCATTTTGATTTTTTCCAAGTATCCCATATAGAACAGAAAGGAGATAAAGAATGAAAATCCAACTAAACATATTAAAATTTAATTATTACATGAACTTAGAAAATATGTTCTCAATCAATAATCTGGTAACCCTACATACATACATGTACACAATGTAAGTAGTGTAAGTCATGACTATAAAGCTTATAACCAAAACCTCGTCTTATCTTAGGATAAAAAATATTTACAGTCACTGAGATACTTATATGGTATCAAAGTAAAAAGAATTAGATATTGCTAATGCTTGATGGATATCAACACAAGATATTTTATTTCAATATAAAAAAATACATAACACCTTCATAAATATTTATGTGGTATGGGTTCATTGTTGAAGGCTGGAAGAAGACATATAGCTATTCATTTCATGTGTGTCATTTGGTCTCTTGTGGAGAGTTTTTTCATTGGTAATCATACCACATCTTTTGAATATTCAATAACTTTTGCGTTTGCTTTTTTGCCATTTTTATATTGCAAATAAACATACCTCTTCAAAATCCATTACATGGTTGTCTGGTTGATCTATATCCTCAGCTGGTTCACTGACAGAAGTCTCCTGCTTGTCCTCCTCAGCTGGTTCACTGACAGTACTAATATTCTGATAGTGATCAGCAACTAACTGTTAATGAAATATTTTAACATATATAGTAAAGAGTTCAAATACAAGAAGTGTATAATTTTGGAAGTCTGAGAACTTCCTTATCTGATTTGTTTAATTTGTGCAGTTATTTCTACATTTGTACTTTATTAGTTGTGCTATTCCCAATAACTTAATTGTTGAATTGTTATGTATGTGTATCAAGGTCAAGTTAGTACATTTATTAGCAATGATCAGAGGGGGGCCAGGCCCCAATTTATCTGTTTTATTTTTTTAATTTACAGGGATTTGTGGTTTAAACTTAGCCTGATCCCCCTTTTCAAACTGCTAATAGAACCCAAAAATGAAGTGTCCACCACCCTAGTCCAAATAATTATGAAGTCTGGCAAGGCTATTTTAAATTTTTTTCTGGGACGCCTTCCTACGACACTACGAAGGCGTCCCAGAAAGAAAAAAAATAGCCTTGCTAGACGTCATAATTATTCGGACTATCATCACCACCCATATAAATAAAAATCTGGATCCGTCACTGATGAATACAAGGCTTATCCTAGTCCAAATAATTATGACGTCTGGCAAGGCTATTTTAATTTTTTTCTGGGACGCCTTCCTACGTCGGAGAAAAAATTTAAAATAGCCTTGCAGTCGTAGGAAGGCATCCCAGAAAAAAAATGAAAATAGCCTTGCCAGACGTCATAATTATTTGGACTAGGCTTATCCATTCTATGAATTAATATTGGATTATATTAATATCTGTTTAACAATAATTGAAGCATTCAAAAATTTCTAATTTGACATGGAGTCAGGACAAATGATGGAAATTTAAAGTGTTGTTTACCCTTGCAGCTTCTCTTTTTATATAGCCTCTTCTGATCTTCTTTGGAGGAGAACTTTGACATGTTGATGTCTCTGAGGGTGATAACATCTCCAGACGTGGAAGTGTGTGTTTCGGGGTCGTCGGTATAGGTTGCTCTGTTTCAAGAGGCTTCTCCTTAACCATGCTAACTTGCTTTGCAATACTTGGACTATGTACAGTAGGTACAGCACCAACATTCAGCTTCGCCTTCTTCGGGGCTCTACCCATATGTTCAATCTCGAACCTATGCCTGAATGGGAAGTCATCAATGATAAAATGAACGGAACATAGGGCTGAAAACTCCGTTGGTCCATCCCAGTTGGCTCTCTTAAGTTTCACAAACCCTGTCCATTTTCTACGAAGATTAGGGTCTTTTGGGAAGGAATGCAAAGAAAATCCATCCGCATTTGTGTTCCCACAATTAGCTGCTACACATCTCGTCCCACTGCCTCTACTTGAACCTCCGCGATCTCCTCTCGGCATTGTCGTAGATGAAATCGTTCGTATATATTCTCGTTTGTTTATGGTTTTTTGCAATATCGGAAGTACATGTGTTCACAATGTGACGTCAGACTTCGGTTTTTCTCCGGAAATTGCCGATTGATAAAATCGCCTTAGGTGTGATTACTAATGCAAAACTCACCTGTGTGGATATCTTTTTTAATACGCGGAATTTTGAAATCGGGTTTTTTGCGATCGAATTCTTAATTTATTTGAAAGAGATAAAACCATAAAAAAATATTTCGACATTTAGACTGATATGGCACTTTAAGACAATTAAATCATAATGTATTTATAACTGTCGAACTAACAGGAGACCAAAATAACATATATTTTTAACTGTGCTGTAAACATGGTAAATAGGCGCTTTGAAGCAGTTTTACGGTATGTTTTCATATAGTTTTATCAATGTGTTGTCGGTATAAAAAACATGCTAGGCAAAACATTAGAACTTATAAAACAAGTAATATATGTTATTAATATCAAACCAATAGAATTTGTGTGTTTTCGATGCAAAATTAAATATTACCGAGCGTTTTGCGTCAAGACCCGTAAAAACTATGATTTTCACAAAAATACGAGATTTTTTCATTTTAAACACTTTTTTGTAGAAACAAATTTCAGAAACAAAAACTATATAGACTATAGTTTATCAAATGATGTATTTCAAATAATATTGCAGATGAATTTGTTTTTATACTGCATTTTTGAACGATATCGTCAAATTATGACTTTTATTTTTTTTCCGTTTTTGCCGTTTTTAGAAAAATGTGACCATTTCCCACTTTGACGACCAGGCAATTCTGAATGTACGATAAAAGACCTTTCAAATGATATATCATATAGCCGTGTGTTAGGTAGGTGCATTAAAAACTCTGAATCCTTGATTTGGCGCTCGCCTATAACTTGTATCCAATCCTATTGTTTATTTAGACAATAACATATTATGTTTAAACTACAGTGTAGATTAACAAATTATTTCCTTTTCTGGTAGTAGATTAACTACTTATACCGTTCGGATAGTTCATTATTAGTAGAATAATTACACTTAAGATTTATATTTTGTGTTATTGACTGAAATCCAGTGATAAATTAATTATTAATATATCTTAAAATATTTGGTTTGATGATTGCAATGATTTTTTCATGTCGGTTGTAGCAGTTTCAAGTATTGCAAAGATTTTTATGTCAATATATGATAATTTTTCTCCATAGTGAATATTAGTAAGACAAAATTAACCGACTGCTTTTACAAAAATGTAATGAATTAGAATTATTTCAAAATGCTAAACGGGTGGAAAGAGGAAGGGTATTGGCAGGAAGATTCCGGCACGGTATCAACTATAAATCAATAATCTGTTCGATGAAAATGTTCATTGTGTCCGTGTATCCTCCTCGTGTTACTATCTTCAGAATTTGTTTCCTGTGCAGAGATAAACAAGGCTGATTTATTCAACAGTGAAAATGAATTATGAATTATTTTTAGCTGGTTTTATGAAAATTGTTGGAAATAAACATATTGAATTGTTTTACATTTGTCAATTCGGGGCCTTTTATAGCTGACTATGTGGTATCGGCTTTGCTCATTGTCGAAGGCCGTGAGGTGACCTATAGTTGTTAATTTCTGTGTCATTTAGTCTCTTGTGAAAAGTTGTCTCATTGGCAATCATACCCTATCTTCTTTTTTATATATAGTTTCATGAGATAGATTTATTAGATACATTCCTTGTCTTTCGTTGTTCAGTTGTTATAGTTCGTAAAAAAAATCAAACAAAACACGATGAATTGTTGGTTAAAATATTAAATTGTAGTTTGAAGTAAACAGGAAATGTACAATTCTAATGGAAACATTTTGCTGATTCGTTGTCTCATGTTTAAACTTTATTATATATATGAAAAATAAATACAAGAATATTTGCAATAAATAAACGTCTTAGAAAATTATTGAACTTCATGGCATATACGAAAAGTGGGACTTCTATAAAACCAAACATCACCAAACGCTCGACTATATAAAGCGATGCAAAAGGATATCTCTACTTGAAATAGAAGGTATTGAAAGCACTCTGTTTAAATCTCATAGAAATTATAAATTAAGGCAGCAGTAGTTTAAATCGAAGAGACATATCAAAGTAACAAAAACTGAGAGAATTCATGTACTCCAAAAGAAGTGAAACTCGGTGTATCGACAGAGTAAACGTCTTCCGTTATGCATGTGTCACTCGAAATGCGAATACAATCTCAAAATCTCACAATTGGGAATAGAACACAATCGAAATTATTATACCTCAGTTATCATTTTCTATATAAAATGAGTACACAATATTTTCACTACTTTTGCAAATTACTAGCTTTAGACTATTGGACCGGTCAAAAATTTCCAACTATTGGACCTGGGTGAAACTATTTGACCGCAAGCGTCATTATATTTCGCGGAATTTCAAATACAGCTACGCGATTGGAGGATTTTGAAAATAACGTGGGAGTAACGACGTCGTGTTTTACCTATTGTATCTAGTATAGGCCGGTTGACGTCAGTGCAAGACGTAGCCTTAGCATTTGAACATATCTATGAAGTAAACGTTATGGTTTGGTTTCTTCTTTTTAATATTACGATAGTTGATTTATCACCGCCATTTATTGTCTGTTGTCCTTTTCGATATAATAAACACTTACTGACTGGATATTCGTGGAATAGTAAGTTTATTGTCCCTCAGATACAACTATTGCCCTCGGCTACGCCTCAGGACAATAGTTGCTCCCCGGGACAATAAACTTACTATTCTACTCATACCCAGTCAATACATATTAGACGACTACACTGGTATCTAAAGATGTTAGACCGAACTACGAAATAACTGTGTTCTCTGGCAACATGATCGATGGTTGTTTGATATAATGATCGTTGGTAAGTCATAAAAACGTTAAGCCCTACACTATGTTAAATTTATTGTCATATGTCATCTACATTAACTGTTATTTCAAATCATGTTAGGAATATAGTGATAGCAAATCTTTGGTTTACCAATAAAATGTTCTAAAATCTATACACACAACTTATATTTAGGGAGCCACCATTTAACTTCAAAAGGGGGGGGGGGGGGGGAGTATGGACTCTTTCAATCAAATTATTTTTTTCAAAATTTAACACTATAAGGTATGGGAAAAATCAGGATTCAGAATATTTTTTTTCATCAAATTAGGGTTCAGAATATTTTATTAGGAAATAAACTGTTATCACAGAGATATGTCTCGCCTTTTTGTAATTTTGAATATGCAAATGTTGAAATCAAAATAGCAATACTTTAACATCTTACACAAGTTATGCAAATATTCAAAGACAATGAACCATGACTGAGTTACATGGCTAAACAATCTCCATGTAAATGAGATGTGCCAATGCTAATACAACTGCATACCAAATACTATTGACTTATTATAAGTCGTTCCCAAACCTAAACACAAACATTAACTTGTAAACTATGTAAAAGTTTCAAAGTCAATGAACCATGAAGAGAGGGTGGGGCTATATAATCTCCATGGAAACGATACTTGCAAATGCCAATAAATTTGCATACCATTATCATTGACTTAACATTAGCAGTTCATCTTAAAATGATATAATCACAAACTAATACATGTAAACTAAGATAAGTTTCAAAGTTGATAGACCATGACTGAGGGGGCGAGGCCAAATATTCTCCGTGGAAATGAGATGAGCCAATGCTTATACAACTGAATACCAATTAATATTGGCCTACCACTAATGGTTCCCCTTGAACTGACCTAATCACAAACTAATACATGATAACTTAGCAAAATTTTCAATTATCACCATGGAAATGAGATATGCCAATGCTTATACAACTGCATACCAAATATCGTTGACCTACCACTTGTGGTTCCCCATAAACTGACCTAATCACAAACTAAGACATGTAAAATAAGCAAAAGTTTCAAAGTCAATAGACCATGACTGAGGAGGCAGTGCCAAATAATCTCCATGGAAATGAGATGTGCCAATGCTTATACAACTGCATACCAAATAGGATTGACTTAGCACTTGTGGTTCACCATAAACTAGACCTAATCACAAACTAATACATTGTTGACGTCGCCGACGACGCCGGAAACAGCATACCTATGTCTCACTTTTGACTCCGTCAAGGCGAGACAAAAACCATAACCCTACCCCCCTCCCCCCGCCCCCTTTAAAATTAAATGGTCGTTCCCTTACCTTCAGCAAAATGGAGCTTGACCTATAATTTACACACTTTTATATTGCTGTGTTGTAACCTCAAGATGTGTATTTTTATGGGTTGTGTGTGTTATTGATGAATTTCATTCTTCTTGTTTATCTCAAGATTCAAATTTTTCATTCTACATATAAATCAATAGGATTCTGAGTGTTGTTGGAACCAGCAACGTTTGACAGATTGACATAGAATGGGTAGGTGTGGTGGATTGTTGGGTGAAGTTTGGAGTAGTTTTTCGACGGCCCTTTTTTTTTTACATATTTGTTTTTCGTTCATTTTTTTACAAAAATAAGGCCGTTAGTTTTCTCGTTTGAATTGTTTTACATTGTCTTTTTGGGGTCTTTTATAGCTGACTGTGCGGTATGGGCTTGGCTCATTGTTGAAGGCCGTACGGTGACCTATAGTTGTTAATGTTTGTGTCATTTTGGTCTTTTGTGGATAGTTGTCTCATTGGCAATCATACCACATCTTCTTTTTATATTTGTTGTCTAATGTTGATTGCTGAACTGTAACTTTAAGCGGGCGTTGTTTATCACGAGAATACCCTCTTTGTAAGTTTCTTCAAGTATTATGCTTAGATCATTGAAGAACATTTTAGAGAAATGGGATGTAACCTTAAGATCACTGGCGTGCATTAACATGATAGACAATTTTTAGACTTCAAATTAGTCCAACTCTTCGGATTGACAGATCTGTTAACCAATGTTCGAAATCAGAATGTTTTAGAAAAGAGAGATAAAAAAAACAGCATCCATCTCCTCACTTAAGATGATCTGTGCCTTTAATGTCACGTGCTTGATTCAGAAGATGACTCAATATAAAAATAAGGAGATGTATCATGATTGTCAATGAGACAACTATTAACAAGAGACCAAAGCACGTGTAACTATAGATCATCGAACAATTTCAAATATAAGCCAATCTCATACCGACAGTTAGCTATACAGTGCCCTTGCAAGAAAAAAAGGCAAAAACTGTAAACGACAAAAACAAAAGATCTGATTTATGACAAATTGTACTTTAAATGTTTGAAATCACCCAATGGAGGTTTACACAAAAGACCTTCATCGTTCGTAGGCAAGCTCACTACAACGAGAACACCGAAACGATAACAAAAGACAGTATTGCCATTTTAGTCATGTTTATCCCCATTCAATATATTTGAAGCCCAAGACTTACAACGATAACATTACTACAGACTGCAATGAAGCTTTTATTGTATAGTGTATAAATATATTAAAGCGAATTTTCAAACATGAACATTTTTTCCAGAAGTACTACTGTACAGTATTAACAAGGAAACATGACAAGTGTTTTGAAAAGATCTTAAGTTTAATGCATTTTATTATTCATGTTATTATAAGTAAAGTTCAAGGTTTAATTGTTTTTCTTAAAAAGGTAAGTTATTTTCCCGATAACCTTCATTCTAAAACTAAAGATAAATAATAATAGTAGAAACAATGCCTACATAGATTCTAAATCTGAATTTAAATAAAGGCAACAGTAGTACACCGCTGTTCAAATACGATATCAAATATAATACAGTATCTATATTCTAAGTCAAGCAGTTCTATTTTTAAAGTTCAGCAGCATCAGCATTTCACTTCGCGGGTTGTTGAAATCAAAAGGGTTAGGACCGAATATATGCACAGCATCTGTAATCGTAGCGTATTTTACCACGAGATGGACGGACAAGTTTAAAGCTATTCAGGAAGTATCCAAGGTGACAGGTCACTTGGTGTCTATCAAGATATACAAAATTCTTTCCACCACCATCAGAATTAGCTGGTGTACTGTGGGACGTGCATCTCATGTTTGCCCGCTCCGACCCATTTGGTGTACAGCACGAATAAGTATACCTGTACATGTCGAGACCTCCATTGCGGTTCAGGTGGAACTGCTTTAAAAATCCGTTATAGGGACAAGCTACTTGATGACGATCCAAATATACCACTTTACCTTTGCCATCAAAATTGAAATTGGTGTGTCGTGATTCGGTTGTACATCTGAAATCACGAGGTAGACTGCAACAACTTAAATCATATCTGACCTTGTTTCCGGCTCCGTTCCGTACCAAATGAAATGATCTCATAGCGGTAAGCCCACAGTTTGGACTTTGACGGTCCAAATAGACAGTATTGCCGCCTCCATCGACGGTAAATGGTGTACTAACGGAAGTGCAGTGTCCGTAGTAGTCACGTTTACGTCGAAGTAGACTTTTTGAGGCTTCCGTCTCAGGATCAGAATACGTTTCCATTGGCTGGTGTATATGTCCTTTACTCTCCTCCTCAGCCCGTATGACAAGAAAAGCTGAAACAAGCAATATCACCTTAAGAACTGCCATCTTTAAAACCAGATTGTCAAGTTTCTGAAAAGAAAAATAAATTCTGTTAAAACTAGCATCTTACAATAACTGTTCATGAACGTATAATAACAATTTTAGTATCCAAATTATGTCTTCACTGAAATAATTTTACAAAATATAAATTTAGTATCTTCATAAAAAATCCGCTTAAGGTCTAAAAAATTCATTTAAATACTTATGAATGTCCTAAAGAATGATGTGGTTTATGAAGTTATGTTCCCGCCAGCTCATGAAAAAATTTATGATACAAACACGAATAAGTACACACGTAACTATTTAAATTTGCGTCGAAAAAAAAGTTTATTGAAATAATTATGAAAGAATGTAAATCTCAATAAAGTTTAATTCTACTTAATAAGCTTTGTAAAATTTCCTACAAACGTTCTATATAGTCTTTACATTTGCGCTTTAAAAAAGCTTCATATTGTGTTAGCGTCCGAAGCGCTTTCCTGTATTAACCTTCATCAAAGGTGTATAAAGTCAAAAATTTTAAAACCAAGGATGTATAAATACATAAACACGTGGAGGATTTATTGACAAAAATGGACCTAAAAATATTATCCAAATTAAGCAATTCAAAATTCCAAACAATTAAAAAACAAACACCAGTATTTTATGTATCTTGTCATACTTTGAATGACAAAATTATTTTATTCAATAATATTACTTTTACTGTTAACCAACTTTTTTTGTGATATACATTTTACGTGACTCTGTACTTATGTATCACGTCATACTTTGAACCACACTATTATTTTATTTAATTATTATTACTTTAAATGCTAAGACAGTGTTTGTTATATCTATTTTGCGTGACTGTATTTATGCATCCCGTCATACTTTGAACGACAAAATTATTTCATGTCTACCTGTGCGAATTTCAAACGCGCAATTTTACACCAGTACCCATACCCTCCTTCCTTGATGGGTGCATTTTACATAGACAAATATAATCGTATAATATAATCAAAATGAGGATGTTAATTTGATGTATGCCTTTTTGTGCTTCTTCGTTACATTTGTTGTTTTTATAGTGATTAAGATGATAACACAATGTTGACTGCTGTACCCCTATTTTTGACATTTTTACCTGTTGTGTCTGTTTGTTTTGTTCACGCATCGGTGACTATATAATGGAATTTGATGCGACTGTCATACAAGTCAGAGGTTTAGCTAGCTATAAAACCAGGTTCAATCCACCATTTTCTACATTTGAAAATGCCTGTACCAAGTCAGGAATATGACAGTTCTTGTCCATTCGTTTTTGATGCGTTTTGTTATTTGATTTTGCCATGTGATTATGGACTTTCCGAATTGATTTTCCTCTGAGTTCAGTATTTTTGTGATTTTACTTTTTAGAAACTGATTATAAAACTGAATGAATCAATCAATTAATAAAAGACACTTACCGTAAATGCTAAAGATCTCAAAATTGACAAAAAAGTAAATCTTTGCGGGCGAATTTATAGGATATTTTTAATATTACGCATTTTGATTGGTCAACATGAAAGAGATTGTTGACCGCCTTTTCGCGAGTCGTATGTTTTTGTCCTTTTAAGTTTTATCCTTGACATCGGCTGAAGGAGAAAACAAAAATAAAAATACCTTATATTTTTTCCGACCTGGACGTAACTCGTTTTCCGATTCGGAAGCCGTTATTTGTTTAGGCTAATTTTGGTAGACATGTTATTTTGACACATGGTTTAATACTTATTTTTGTCAACAAGGCATTTTTGATAATTTCTAATAATTAAATATTTTATATCACTGATGACATAATTTCATTGGTAATATATAACAAGTTGCTTTCTTTAAAAAAAAAAGAAGCGATACATGAACCCCAGACCGCTGACTGGTCACCAAAAAAGTTGTTGCTGAATTTTTGTTTGCTTTTAAATTGAAATAATTGACTGTGAATGGAATAAGATAATGATGATGTTATAACACCTTTACTAAAAATATATAATTGTGTGTAGATTCCTGCACATGTCAGTTGAAAGCAATGTTGGATAGTTGTGAATAGAAAAGTGTATATATACAGCTATACTATTTGAATATACATTTCAAGGCTCGACTATTTTATTTATCACTTGGGAGTGTACATCATTTTTTCATAACCCTTTTGCAAGCGTTTCTACAAACCGGCTATCTAATGCAAATTACATAAACCAATCGCAAAATAAATTTATGCTCTCAATTTGCTTTATAATCTGAATGCATTTATTTTATCTATCATATCTTCATATTTTGTTTCCTGGATGCTGAACTCGTTATTGAAGATGTCTGTACTCATGGTAGATGTTGTACAGATACCTTTAAAGTCCAATTTCCATGTGCAATAAAACCCTGTGGCATGCACTTATAAGACGGCTTCGTATACTTTTCTTGGACGTAACACACCAGCTCCATTGGTACCTCTTATATAAAGACTTATTTTGGTCTCATAAAACATATCAAAATTTAAAGGATGTCCTAATTTTACTTAAATCAATCAAAATATTCTACAGGAAAACTTGGTTTTGAAGAATATCTTGTTTTCAGAAGTTTTCTGATACCTGAACATACTCTCAAAAGAACCTGTTTATTAAAAAAGATATGTAAGTACAGAAAAGATACCAGGACTAAAATGTTGTACACCAGACGCATGTTGAGTTTCTAAAGAATCATCAGTGATGCTCGAATAAAAAAAGTTAAAAAGGCCGAATAAAGTACGAAGTTAAAAGGAATTCAGGACAAAAATTTCGAAACAAAGGTTTTGCTGAATGCATCTAAAGTAATCTATTCTTGGGGCAAACTCCGGCGCAGAAATCACATATCCGTTCCGTTCAATACTTCGTAACACTACACTCATATTAGTGCAGTATTGCGGAGCATGTATGGAACGGATATGAACTCTGCGCCGGAGATTGTTCTTGGGGTAGAAAATCCTTAGTAAATATCAAAGTTCACAACAGGACAGTGACTAAAAAAAGAAAAGAAAAGGTCAGAATATTGTAAGTAATGATGACCGTGCTTGAAAGTCACATGTCAAGCTCTTACTGCCGTGTCCTGGATTTAGATAAGAAAAGCGAAAAATCGCGTTCACGAGTGAAATCAATATTTATACATGCATTTGGTATTATTGCGCAAGAAATATTAAATGAAATGCATACGCACTTATACTCTGGGGCCGTGTCAACGAAGCTGTCCTAGGACTAGGACATGTCTTAGGATGGTCTTAAGACACGTCTTAGTCCCAAGTCAGGTTAACGAAAGTCTCCTAAACTAAGATATGTCCTAAATTTGGTCCTAAAGTTAGGACATATAAATAGGTGTCTTAGGATAGTCCTAAAACGAAATAAAAACAACAAATATGGCATAAACTCAAAAATTAATATACTTATACTCACACCACATCTTCCTATATCTAATTATACATTATTAAACTATTATAATGTTATAAAAATTGAGCTAATAAAAGATTTGTTTTCAATATTTGTTAAAAATTTAATTGTGTTACATTATTTTCAATTTGAAGACAAATTTAATCTTAAAAAATACTCCCTAACCAAACAGTGCAATGTTTATTTGAATGTGGAAAAAATTTACTTCTTTTTCATAATTTTTTTTTCAGTCCAGTACATGTACATGTAATGAAATCGAGTGGACCCAAAGACAAAATTAATTTACATTCTTACATTAAATTGAAGCACGAATATCGTAGTGTTAACAAAGTTGTACGACTATTTTGTTTTGTTGTCGTATGAAATTCATTTATATATGTATTTTTTATCATGTATAATACGTACTTCTAGTATTATGCTAAAACTTTTATTTTGCGTTAATTGTTTTCCATAAAAGAGTCATCCTCCCTCCTTTTTCGCATATAGTGAAATACAATAGAAAATATGTCATTGAATTCTCTACATATTTGTTTCAATTAAATAAATGTTTAGGATGGTCCTAGGACCATCGTAGTTAGGACTGTCCTAAGATAGCTTTGTTTACATCCTAAGACATGTCTCAGATACGTCCTAAGACCATCCTAAGTAATGTCCTAAGACCTATCTTAGGACATATACTAGGATACTTTCATTGACACGGCCCCTGGATAAGAATACGCATTTGCGTCATCATATATATTAAGCTAATAGTTGTGAACTTGGATGTCAAACTACATACCTCATGTGTTTTGACTCCGGATTCATTGCCATTTAATCCGGAATTCGTGTGAACAAGGTGATGTATAATGTGCATAAAACAAGACGTGTATACAGGATAGCTGGTAAACACAATGAATACAATTTTCAAAATTGTACCACAGTGCACAAATTTAGATGCTATAAGGTTGAACTATTAAACAAACAAATAAAAAAAGGAATTAAAATTTATGATTAAAGGGGCACTAGCTGTCAAATTGATGATTACCGATTTGACTATAATTCTCAAATTCGATTTATAACAATGTAAAACATTTATCCAAACTATGAAAAGTC
Source organism: Mytilus edulis (assembly GCA_019925275.1). Classification (NCBI taxonomy): domain Eukaryota; kingdom Metazoa; phylum Mollusca; class Bivalvia; order Mytilida; family Mytilidae; genus Mytilus; species Mytilus edulis. Next base: position 16,220,452 of record CM034357.1, read on the forward strand.
TAAAATAAACAGTTTACAGAGCATGGGGTAGATAATATATAGGTTCGTTTCGTGTGTATTTTAGTCCAGACGCCATCTAATTAACTATCGATTTGACCTTAGATGACCATACAAGCAATGTAAACATAAAAAAGATATGAATAGATTAAACCAACACGTGCAATTGGATTTTTATAGGTCTATTTGATTTTATTTTTAGATTAAAATTAGATGTTTCTTATTGCTTTTAGTCGTATAAGAATGATTTTATGTGTATCGAATCAGTAATCAAACGATTTACCGTAGTTTCACTTTCATTGTTGGCATTATTTTTCTTTAAATAACCACTACACGTACATTGCATGCGTTGTCAATCTCTAGCTAGGGGTTAAATTGAAGTTCACATGAATACGGATTTAAAGAGGTCGACTCCTTCACTTGCAAGTGAATAACTAATTATCAATTTTTCTCAACGTAATTTGACAAAATTAAACCTTTTTGGCTGCTAAAAGCGAATTTTTATTCCACTCTTTCACTTTCATTATTGATTGAACAAAAATATCAAACTTTAGATTTTTTATATATCTCGTAGCTAGTGCCCCTTGAACATACATTCCTGTAAATGATTTTCTTCCGAAAATTTAGAATATAATATCAATAAACACAAACGTAATCTCGGCCACTTAGGCTGAACAAAAAATAAAATGGAGAAATGCAATTTCAATTTTATATTTACTAGTAAACATGCCATATACTGAATGTGCATGACCCTATTCAGTATTTTTTCGTCAATTTTGTTCCCTATTTTTTTGTTGTAAAATAGTCGCTTTACATGCTGTAATTGTTATTGATTTTTTAAAGTGGTTTTCTCTTTAAAGTTTTACTTTGTAGTTAAGGACTGGATTCATGTTGGGTCTTTGTAGGAGACCCTAGTCGACGCACCAAGTATCGCTCTTTTTGGAACTGATATTCCATTTATTTATGTTTGTAACCATATTTTTGATTCTTCCAATCAATTAATGCGATTTGAACCTCGGTACACTACTGTTGTATTTACTAGGTCTTTCTAATTCTCCGTGAAAAGACCTTTTTATTTTGTTCTAAATATATACATTTTCTTCCGCTTAATTTTTGTCCTCGTGCAATATTGTTGTTCCGCTAGATGTCGTATAGATATTTGGTATATGATATCGAACAGTTTATATGCTTATAAAACTGACACCTTTTGGCCAAACTCTTTACGTTTGAAGAGTTTTTGTCGAGTCTACTACTCCTATGCAACCGTAAAAGATTAACACAATTTATTTAACAAAATTGCTTGTTACATCTTAAGAGTTATGATGACTAATATTTGACCGAAACTTTGTGCATTAAGTTACAATCAATATATCTTTGAAAAACCAAACCGGAAGTGGTTATTTTGTGCTTATTTCATGTAAAAGTATATAGAACAATATAGTTTGGAAAGCAGTGTCAAATGATCTATCTGAAACCATATATTTTTGGAATCAGCAAACAATGAGCTATTTGACACTGGAAATGACATTTTAAATCGAATTTCAATATTTTCATATCAGAATAAATCGTAAGAAATGGAAAGACCTTCATTTGATCTTTGAACGATTGTTTCGGTTTTTTTTTTATTTAATCTTGGTTTTCTCTCCCTTGCCCAGGAAATTACTTTATATGTTTTTGGAATGATAGCATAAGTGTTGGAATCTTAATCTTGTTACCTGAGACATTTGCATGATTAAGCACATAAAATGTAAAATCACAAAAATACTGAACTCCAAGGAAAATTCAATTGGAAAGTGACATATTTATCCTAATATCGGACAATAATTTAATTTTGGATGTAACACGTCTTCTGATTGGCTGACGTTATTTCGTTATGAGCCCATAGACATAATTTAGTCATGTGACCGTGACGTCATCAACGTTTTTTCATAGTTTTTTACGGTTTAAAATAAAATTTAGAATTAAATTATAAGAAATGACTGTAATATTTTTTCTGTCTATGAAGAAATAACATAAAAAATTTGGTGCACACTGAATAACACGCGTAGCGGGTTATTTAGCAGTGTGCACCACATTTTTTTTATGTTATTTACGTTATACAGTCATTCCTTAAGTGTACAATGGGTTTAGTGCATAGCAGAATACGTGATTGATCATAACAAAGGACAGTGAGTATGTTACATGATTTAAAACACTGGTAGAAAATCGAGTTCAAAAAGTTATCAAAGATACCAGTTTTATAATTTAGTACGCCAAAAGACTACAAAAGACTCATCAGTGACGCTCAAATCAAAATATTTAGAAAGCCAAACAAGTGCAAAAGTGTGGTTGCGTAAAAAGTTAATATATCACAGTGAGCGTATTGCATGTTTTATATTTTCATATGGTAGTCACGAAAAGATGTACTAGCGATTACTAAAACTGATATGTATTCTCTTTTTGTATTAATATGTTTTGTATTTTATCAAAATTTGGTTCCTTTTTTTCTTTTAAATTTATTTATTAATGAAATGCACATTTTTAACCCTAGGGGTTGAAGGCATATATAAACAATACAAAACAAATATATACACAATGCTAAAACTAACATATTAAACATCATATACATAAAGTGGTGAAACAGTAATATTTATGCAGGTGTTGTGTCCACTCCCCTTGGGTTTCATCTACAACCTCATTTTATTACAATGTTTACATACTCTATTTTCTCTTTCAATTCTTTTATAATTACCCCTCTTTATATCCAAGAAATTGTCACATACTCGCATTTTACATAATTATTTTCTATTTTCAAAACTATTTTTAGAAATGTTTTTTGGCTATTTCATATTTTGTCTTTATTTTACTGTACAAGAACATTTTACTGGTTTCATAAGTTAATTTTAATTTTTCAAAGAATATAATTTCAAAGCTATCTTTAAGTTCCTTTTTGAAATTTTTGGAGAATGAACTCTTCTCTTGTTTATAGTTTATATCCTGTATTTTGTTTCTAAGAGTTTGTAAATATTTCAATATCTGCGTCCTTCCGTCCGTCTGTCTGTCCTGCTTCAGGTTAATTTTTTTTTATGAAGTTGAAGTCCAATCAACTTGAAACTAAGTACACATGTTCCCTATGATATGATCTTTCTAATTTCTAAAAATAGAGCCCAAATTTCACGGTTCAATGAACATAGAAAATGATAGTGAGAGTGTGGCATTCTTGTACTGTGGAGACGTTATTGTTGGTTTTCTAAATTTCCGAGTAAAAGTTGATCTGCACTGCACTGTAGTTATGCAAAGAAGAATAAAACAGAATCAGCAGATATATTAATATCATATTTATACACCTTGTATTGAACACATACTATTTTTGATAGACACTGCATTATATAATTAGCAAAACCATATACCAGTATAGGAGTTTGTGACAATTTACAACTGACACTTCGTTGTAGGTGAAGTGCAATCCTTTTCGCAATGATTATTGTGGAAGAAATGCACAACATCTGTAATTGTACCTAATCGTTGAAAGCGTCGGGCGAACCAGTTTAAAGTTACTTAGGAAATAACCGAGTCGACATGTTGGTCTCAGTTTGTCAAGATACACCATATTCCCACTACCATCAGGACCACTTGGTGTTTTACTATTGTAACAATTCATCTTATGTCGTTGTGTAGATTCAGGGGTGCAGCACGAATATGTGTATCTATATTTGCTGGGTAGCTGACGATTTAAATGAAAGTGTTTAATGAATCCATTATGTGGACATGATACGAACTGACGATCTAGATAAACAACATTACCATTTCCATCGACGTCCCAAGGGGTGTTCAGTGTTTCCGAATTACATCTAAAATTCCGAGGAAGATTGCAACAGCTTACATCATATCTCACATGACTACCTGCATCATTCCGAACCAAGTGGAATGCCCTCATAGCTGTTAATCCACAATCGGGACTTTGACGATCGAGATAAACTGTGTTCCCGTTCCCATCTATAGTGTTCCATGTTTTGATTTCGTGGCAGCTCCCATAATAATTGCGCCTTTTCCGGTTGAATCTTGCAGAATCGTGATTGAATTTTACAAGAAGTGCTTGTTTTGGTTTGTCGATCTTTTTGACGTTGTCCAATTGCGCATTGGTAAGAATGACCATGACCCCAATCAACAGAATTCTAAGAGTGACCATTTTTGTCCTAGTAATTGCAGGCATGTATCTAAAAAAATGAAATGTATGGTTTAGTTCGTCGTGCCTAAGTTGTACTTTATTTGGTTTAAAAAGTTCGAAAAAAAATGTAAGAAAATACCGCATAAAAAAGCTATAATGGCCAGATAATAAAAGTCAAAGTAACTCTTGTTCCTGAAGTTTGCCCAAAGGAGCTGCAATCTCAAGTATATAAATGAATTTACGATGAAAATATGTAGCATATCGTTATACATGCACAAGGCCAATTTTAATTATGAGATATTGCAAACTGTAATTTAAAACCAATTTTAATATTCAGAAAAGAAAAGTTAAATATTTGTGTCTTATAAATATCTCTTTATGTTTGAGTGTTCTTGAAAGTAAATCCAGAAATTCGCTTTGGAAACACTGAATTTATAAAGTATTTTCATGTAATGCTATTTGCCGTGTAGAAGTATACATTATAGATTTGCTGTTAAATAATTTCATGGTTTGCTAGACTCGTGTTGTAAGAGCATTATATATTTTGTAGATGAAAACTGAAAATGAATTGCTACATGTCAATCGATTTTTGTAATACAATTACTTCGCATTCTGGTAATACAGATACACATATATTACCAATAAAGCAAAAAAGTTCACGGATCCATAACCAGCATGAATTAAAAATGATTAATCTGTAGATCAGAATAATCTTAACCTAGAGTAGCACATGAAGTCAACCCCGATTTGTAGTGGGGTTCATGTTGCTCTATAATTAGTTTTTTCTACATTGTGCTCTGTTGTTAGTCTTTTCGGTGTTTTTTTTTTTACACGGCGTTGTTAGTTTGTCTTCAGTTTATGTGTTTGGTCTTTACTTTTTATCTTTAACATCTCTCAAACCTAATGGTAACAACTGACAAGTAAAATTTCACATACAAAGTAAATAGTATAAAAAGAATGATTTGATTTGACTAAACGTTACTTACCATTACATACACGAAAATGAAAGTCACACAAGGTTTTTCCTTGTGGGCTGATTTATATTGCAACTCAAGGACATACATTTGCGCATCACCCTAGAAAAAAACTACGTTTAAACGGTTACAACAAAAGCGTATTCTAAAAAGCATGTAATTTCCTTACCTCAAATATCATATTTTCCGACAAGAAATATATTGTTCGTTCTACATGTTTATGTAACTTTATATAACGTTATTCGCAGATTAAAAAAAAACAAATTTCAAACTCATTGAATTTGGGAAAAAATGCTTTATCAATTTTTATTTGTTTATTTTTTATTTCAAGACTTACATAAGGCATGCGAAATTAAAACTCATATTATTTTAAAATGCATCAATCAAAAATGAAGAGGAAGAGGACTAAATTATATCGTGGAAACGTTCTATTTCCTATCAAGAATAATAATATTTCTATATATATTTTGGGTAATCCCTACATTTCCCTTTTTTCGTATGATAAAAAGATATGAATTGAATAAGGAATGTGTTTGTAAGTTACGTTAAACGTCCAAACACTTACTGAAAACGGAACATCAAACAGTTAAGTTACTTCAGGCCCAACTTTATTATAGATAATTAAATCCCTTATCGACTGTTAGCTATACAGGGCGCTGCCAGGAACAAAAGGCATACATCGTAAACGTCAAATTATGGCCTGACTTATGACAAATTTATGTTTGAATTACTCGATGATGGTTTATTCGAAGTACCTTCATTATTTTAGGCAAGCTCACAACAACGATAACACCAAAACGATAACACAATTCAATATATGTTGGTATACATATATTAATCCCAACAGTCGATAACACACGAAGACGGTAACAGTTTGTGAGCAGTAAATCCGATTTACCATCTTCATGTTGAAAAAACAAGACGTAGAATGATAACAATTTTATGAAGCTTTCATCGTTTAGCGTAACACACTTGAGAATGTTCTTAAAACTATATGGTTCCCTATCAAATAATGTGTCCTATCTCGCTACATGATATCACATAAAATTACGAGTTCCCGAATTCTCCCTAATTAAACGGTTTAATCCCGAATTACCGAAAAAATCCTTTCGCCCCTCTAGCATGTTTTTTTTTCAAGTTACGTTCCCGACTCTCTTTCAAAAAAAAATATAATACAAGCAAAAACAAGACTTAGTACACACGCAAGTTAAATTCCCGCCGATGAAAATATAGTCTAGTTATTGAAATAGTTATGAAGAACATTCAGTTTACAGGTTATAGTTTTTCAAGTGAGTTAAATTCGTTTGTCTGATAAAGAACTAGGATTACTTATAGTTATACATATTCAATTGCAATACTATTATGAACTTTCTTGTTGTTGTTTATTTTTAGCTTTTGTCATTCTTATGTTCATCCTTGACAACATGAACTACAATCTTATTTCCTGACCTGGACGTAGCTAATTTTCCGATTAGGAAGCCGATATGATCTGTTCGTACTAATTTTGACATTCATCATTTAGTTTTCCACAATATTAAAGCTTATTTTAACAACAATGCATTTTTTCAATGATTAAAAATAACTTCATATTTCATATCAATTATAACAGAATTTCATCGACCGTGCAAAAAAATTATCTTAATCTAATGGTAATAGTTATAGCACGTCGTCCTTCGGTTGATGTTTACATTTTGGATATTGTACATATCAGCTGGCTAGTCAGTTATCGAGCAAACAAGTTTTTGTAAAACTCGAAATCAATCAGGCTTTACAAATTAAGACCGCAATAACCCCTCAACCCTTAATTAATATCCAACTACGAGAAAATAGACGTACACTTAGTACATGTTGCATGCGTATGTTTCTGTATTCGGTTTTATTAAAAATAAAATAGAATTAAAAGTATTAAACTTAATTAAAAAAACCCAAGTACCTAAACATTACGAATTTGGAAATCGTACACTCAGCAACAGTTTGAATCAACTTAGATGCTTAATTTCTTTTTAAAAAGTTATATGATCTTAACAGAGTCAATAAAATTTCACACCTATCTTGTAGCTGTGGTGCTAAGTGTGAAGATTCATATCACTTTTATTTTGAATGTCCAAATTATTCGAATATAAAAATCAAACTATCTAATAATCTGAACTGGTTACCAGAGAAATCTCCACTTTTGAACACTCGCCTTAACCTTCGGTGATTCGTCATTAACAAATGATGAAAATAAATGAATTTCAAGGAATGTATATGTAATATATTGAAGAGCCAAAGAGGTTTCTAATTGTATAAAAGAGGGACGAAAGATACCAAAGGGACAGTCAAACTCAGAAATCTAAAATAAACTGACAACGCCATGGCTAAAAATGAAAAAGACAAACAGACAAACAACAGTACACATGACATAACATAGAAAACTAAAGAATAAACAACACGAACCCCACCAAAAACTAAGGGTGATCTCAGGTGCTCCGGAAGGGTAAGCAGATCCTGCTCCACATGTGGCACCCGTTGTGTTGCTTGTATAATTTAGCAAACTAACATGCTGCTGTATTCGGTCTTCATTTTATAATTTTATAATATCATGAGGGTCTGGATGGTAGTTCCTTTTTTTTATGTATTCTTACCTCACCCAGCTTCTTGTGATTAATTATGATAAAATATTCAGATATATTCAGAAATAGAAAATAATATAAGCTTTCGAACCAAAACCAATCACACAAAGTCAAACCAAACTTGTACCAAAGACCAAAGAACAAGGATGTGAAACTTAAGCTGAATAACTCAACAGTTACATGACCTTAATGAGTAGACCCGTACCGTTATACAAGCATTTGGAAGCCTAAAAACAATTCAATAGTGGAAACCAATAGTCCGATTTATATTTAAAAAAAAGCAAACGACAGTGTTTGATGGTTTGCAACAATCAATTAAATGAGAACCATTGGATTACAAGCTCCTGTTTGGTCCGGAAAGGCGAATAAGAAAAGTTAATATTGTTGAAGAGAAATGTCACGTTTTTTTCACCTTGTCTTTTATACAGCAACAAATGACAACCACAGGATTACAGACTTTGGGCAGACACAAACAGAATGTGGTGGGGTTAAACTAGTTTGTAAGCGCCCCCTTCTTAACCTGTTCCTAAGCAGAATTTTAGTTATCGAAACAGTTAGATGGCTATATTACGTTCGGAGAAGTAAAACTATATATAATAGATGATATATATTAGAAAAGGATGATCTATGTTAAAATTGTTAAAGCAACGGTTCTATTGGTTTTTGTATGTTTTTTTAAATCGATGTTACGTGATGGTTTTGTCGATTTTCTCGAAAATCCACCATTCTAAGGAAAAATTGGGTAAATATGTCGTTTTTTTATTGGTTTGATAGATTAATACATACATGTCAAATGTTTTCGCAGCCACATCTTGAAACAGAAACTTTACATCGAAATATATATGTAGATCAAACTTTACTTTCAGCAACTTCACAGTATATCAATTGTCGAAGCCACGCTTGGAGATTTCTCGAAAGTACATATAGGTTCACTAAAGAGTCCAACTGCCGCATGCTTGATTCAGGTGATAATTAAATATCAAAATAAGGAAATTTATTCTGATTGCCAATGAGACAACTATCAACAAAAGACTAAAACACGTGCAGCTATATGCATGTCATCTTACGGTTTCAACAATCATAAGTAACATTATACCATACAGTTAGCCATACGAGGCCCTAGCAAGACAAATGTGAAACATTGTAAGACTAATGTAAACTTAAAAAAAAAGTGTCCTGATTTATGACAAAGTATACATCCAAAGTTTTATTTGACCTAATGGAGGTTCTTACAAAAACCTTTCACCATTCGAGGCGAGCTCACGATGTCGAGACCACCGAAATGGTAAAAATAGTTTTAGAAATTTGCTCATATTTATTCACATTCAATAAATGTTGGTATATCTATATTATTTAAAACCGGCAGATTCTAGTGTGCTCACAAAATGTTACGGTCTGCATGTTGAAGCAACATCCGGGTATTTCTATCATATTCTTAATGGCAATAAAGACATATAATCACATCAATTACAAAGAACTCAGTGAAGCATCACATCAATTACAATGAACTCAATGAAGCATTTATTGTATTGTGTATTACTATATGAAAGCAATTTTTCAAACGTAAACATTTTACCATAAGTACTTCAATATAAGCAAGCATTCATAATAGGCATTTTGAATAGATTGAATCTTCATCTAGGTAAATATTTTATTATTATAAGTAAAGTTCAAGGTTTAAATATTTTTCTTTAAAAGTATATTTTCACGGTAACCTTCATTGTAAAATAAAAGGAAAATAGTTTTTTAAATACCTCCCTAGATTCCTAATCTGCTTTAAAAAAAAATTACCCTATCAAATATAACACAGTATCAATATTCTAAATCAAGCAGTTATATTTTCAAAGTTCAGCAGCATCAACATTTCACTTCGGGTTGTTGAGATCATATGGTCTTGTGGATGCATGAGGATTTCATTGGTTCCGAATATACGCACAACATCTGTAATCGTAGCGTATTTTAGCAGGACTTGGACGGACAAGTCTAAAGCTATTCAGGAAGTATCCAAGCTTACAGGTCACTTGGTGTCTATCAAGACATACAAAATTCTTTCCTCCACCATCAGAATTAGTTGGTGTACTGTGGGACGTGCATCTCATGTTTGCCCGCTCCGACCCATTTGGTGTACAGCACGAATAAGTATACCTGTACATGTCGTGACCTCCATTGCGGTTCAGGTGGAACTGCTTTAAAAATCCGTTATAGGGACAGACTACGTGATGACGATCCAAATATACCACTTTACCTTTGCCATCAAAATTGAAATTGGTGTGTCGTGATTCGGTTGTACATCTGAAATCACGAGGTAGACTGCGACAACTTAAATCATATCTGACCTGGTTTCCGGCTCCGTTCCGTACCAAATGAAATGATCTCATAGCGGTAGGCCCACAGTTTGGACTTTGACGCTCTAAATAGACAGTATTGCCGCCTCCATCGACGGTAAATGGTGTACTAACAAAAGTGCAGTGTCCGTATTAGTCACGTTTACGTCGAAGTAGACTTTTTGAGGCTTCCGTCTCAGGATCAGAATTCGTTTCCATTTGCTGGTGTATATGCCCTTTACTGTCATTCTCAGCCTGTATGACAAGAAAAGCTGAGACAAGCAACATCATCTTTAGAACAGCCATCTTTAATACCAAATTGTCAAGTTTCTGAAATGAAAAATATATTCTGTTAAAACTAGAATCTTACAATAACTGTTTATTAAATTTGTATAGTTGTTTTATTATTAAGATTATGTTTTTACTAATATCACATAAAAAAAAATCACAAGATATAAATTTATCATCTTCATGACATACGGCTCGGATATACATGTATAAGAACATCTTCACAAACTTGTGAAATTTCTTAAAACATAGGAAGGGGCAGGTTCCCTATGGCATTAAGGTCTCCTAGCTCGCTAAATGATAAAATGAAATCACAGACATTTAACTGTCTGATCCCGAATACCCGCTAATTAAACGGTTCAATGCCCTTCCGCACCTCTAGCATGTTTTTTTTTCAAGATATGTCCCCGACGCTCATTCCAAAATATATCATACAAGCAAGAATATGTATACATGCAGTTGAAATTCACACCAAGGAAAATATAGTTTATTGAAATATTATGATAGAATGTAAAATGCAATAAATTCTAATTATACTTAATAAGCTATGTAAGATTACACACACACGTCCATTGTTCAAATGTTTTCCATATTTGTGCTTGTTAAAATGAATTAGAAAAAAAACATTATAGATTGTTTTCGTCTGTAGCGCTTTCCTTGACCAAACTTTACCAAGAGTGAACTGGTCAATTGGAAGTTTTAAAAACCAAGTACCGAAACAAAAGATGAGCTTTATATCCTATTTCGAAGCAATTTCAAAAATGACCATCAATTATAAGGAACTCTAATTATAACGCTGAATGAATCAATCACCAAATAAAAGCCACTTACCATCAAAGCTGAAGATCTGACAATTTACAAAAAGTATTTACTAAGCAGACGAATTTACAGTACTGTTCGATTCAAGGACGTTATTACATATTTACGTGTTTAAAATTGACCACTGACATATTTGAATATTCATGATTATTGAACAAATACAAAAAACTATATATATGACTACTAATAGTTATGCATATTCATTTGTAATATCCTTATGCACTTATATATTTTTTTTGGCTTTTGTCACTCTTAAGTTTACCCTTGACATTAAGAACTGAAGAAGTAAACAAAAATTGAAAAAACGCAAAATCTTTTTTTCCGACCGGGACGTAGCTGAATTTCCGATTAGGAAGCCGTTATATGATCCGTTTATACTAATTTTAGTACAATGAATGTTATTTTCCACATTATTAAATCTTAATTTGTTTACCAATGATTTTTTTTTACTCCTTGAACGCGAAAAGAAAAGAAGAGATCTTTTAAAATATCTTAAGTATGAGGGTAATAACTATAGCACGTCGTCCTTGTACGGGGAGCCAAATTGGGCTTGCACTTTAAAAAAAAATAAAAAATTTGTGTACACAAAATTCAATTCTGTCATAACAAAATCATGTTTGTCTAATAAAACTATATGATACAGACTTGTTTTATGAGAACTTCAATATTAGAATGTCAAAACTTATTTTTTTTAGACAAAATTCATTTCTGTAGACAAATTTCATTTTAGTAGACAATAGACAAAATTCATTTTTGTTGACAAAATTCATTTTTGTAGACAAAATTCAATTTTTCATGCTCATTGTTGAAGGCCTTATGGTGAACTATAGTTGTTAAATTCTGTGTCATTTGGTCCCTTGCGAAGAGTTTTCTCATTGGCAATCATATCACATCATCTTTTTTATAAACAATAAAAAAATATATAATCTGATCTCTCATCAAGTAAATTGAATATTCCGCCTGAAAAAAAAATCTTCCAGCGCTCCCCTCCCCTTCCCTTCCCTTCCCGTCTCCCCATATAAAATCAAGACCTACTCTCATTATACCCAAAGTGAAACCACTACATTGAGTGGCTACCAGTTAGTATGAGTCTTTATCTGTCTCTTTTGACTGTCCCTATGGTATCTTTCGCCCCTCCTTCAAACTAACTCCGAAAAACTTTGAAATTAGAATGATTATTCTAAAAAAGAAAAGTCAAATGAGGAACAATTGATTGAAATGAGCCAAAGTGAACTCATTCTGTATGGATTCTGTATTGTGACAATTTCAAAATAAACTGTATTGCATAATTAAAATAAAACAAGGAATTACTAAAAGCATTGGTAGTACAAATTAAATGACCACACCAACTATTAACATCCAACTTCCAGAAAATAGACCTACACTTAGTACATGTTTTTATATTCGGTTTTGGAAAGTTTTATATCCAAATTAAGAATTAATTTGAACTAAAAAGCCCATGTAGCTAAACATCACGATTTTGGCAGTCGAAAACTCAACATTATTTTGACTCAACTTAAATGCTCATTCTTTCTTTCTTTCTTTCTTTCTTTCTTTGACTCAACTTAAATGCTCATCTTCTTCTTTAATTCTTTCTTTCTTTCTTTCTTTCTTTCTTTCTTTCTTTCTTTCTTTTCTTCTTTTCTTTCTTTTTTGAATAATGTGATCTTAACAGAGTCAATATCCTTTTAGACCCGTCATGAGATGTAGTGACAATTGTATACTAAGTAATATAGCACATTAAAGTGTATCTCATGTACAATCATTCACATCATCACATATCATCATTTTTGCATATTAAATATTATTGTATATAATAAAATTAAGAATGGAAATGAGGAATGTGTCAAAGAAACAACAACCCGACCAAAGAGCAGAAAACAGCAGAAGGTCATGCACTAATGGGTCAATCAGCGAAAAAATCCAGTGATAATGGACGTCATACTAAACTCTGAAATATATTGAAGAAACTGAAATTAAAAATCATATGTAAGACTAACAAGGCCAGAGGCTTGTATGTTTTGTAACTATTCTATTGTTATAAACTGTTCTTTAAAGAAGACTATATAAGTCTGATTAAATTTATTCTCATCCCATCTGTATATTTAAGCAAACAAGATTTAAACTAAAATTCTGTATTAGGTCTTTATTATGTATTTTTCTAATACCATGGATGGAAGTGTATTTTTCCTTATCTTCAAAAATATATATATATAGTGCTTTTTCTGTAAAGTTTTCGTGCACATGATTTTACTTTTAAAATGTTATGTAATTAGATTTTTTTTTACTACAAATGTATTTATATCATTGTTTTCTTTAACCAGCAGAAGGGCCTCGGTGGCCGAGTGGTCTGAGTAGTTACTACTGTAATCACTAGCCTGTCAACAGCGAGGTTGCGAGTTTGAACCCCGCTCGTGCGGGTGCACTCGACTCCAATCTTAATTGACTTGGATTGTTTTCCTATCGAAGGTCGTTGGTATTCTCCTAGCACTCCGACTTCCTCCATCAATAAAAACTGGCCGCCACGAAATAGCCTAAAACACCAAAAATCAAATCAAATCTTTAACCAGCATTTCCGTTGTTTTCTTAATCCTTATTCATGTTGGCCATTATTCTTCAATCTGTAACCTGCATCCAGACCCTTCGATAGCATTCTATGTTATATGCAAATACATTATCATTTTTCAATGATTATAAATAGATTTAAGGTTCATGTGGACCCTATGGCTAAAATGGATGTATTTCCACCTCTAAATTTACTCTGAGCACAGGCAATTCCAGACCTATGCATCTGGAAAAGTTTTAAGGCATGGCATGCCCTAGATAAATAGAATTCAAATGCATTGTATGATTTAGAAAATTCATAACTTAACTGGATTTTGCCGTACACTTTTTTCGTCCCTGCAGAAGATGATGAAATTAACAAACAGTTGAGTTTACCTTGATATGGTCACTCAGGTACACAGTTTAAATAACCAATTATTGTCAGGTATCTATTGTCCATCTATTGTCCATGTCATTTAATACAGCTCACTTCAATTATTACATGTGGGGAAGTTCTCAAACCTGTTTCCCAACTTAGTTTATTTTGGCACCTTCTGGAGGAATGAAAAAAAGTGCACGGCAAAATTCTGGTAAGTTTTTATTTTTCTAAAACATAAAACATGTTTGAAATTTATTTATCTAGGGCATGCTATGCTTTAAATTTTTTATAGATGCGCAGGTTTGTCTGTACTCAGAGTAAATTTTGAGGTGAAAATACAGCCATTTTAGCCATAGGGTCCACATGAACCTTAAGGTTCATCATAAGGAATTGAAAATATGGCCGTGTTTACACCTCCAAAATTACTGTGAGTACAGACAAACTGGTACATCCAGGAAAGTTTTAAGGCATGGCAGGAACTAGATATATAAAAGTTATATGAAGTCTACGTTTCAGAAAATTAAAAACTTACCTGGATTTTGATGTTCATTTTTTTCCAGTCTGCAGAAGATAGCAAAATAAACAAACACCCGAGTTTCATTTGATACGGTCCACTCAGTTACACAGTTTAAACCTGTTAAATCACCTATTGTTTACAGGTGTCTATTGTCCATTTAAATCAATACTACTCACAACATTGATTATATGAGGGGAGCTTCTCAATCGTTTTCACTACTTAGTTAATTTTTGCACCTTCTGCAGGAACGAAAAAAAATGGATAGCAAAATCTACAAAAGTTTATAATTTTCTGAAACATAAAATGCATTTAAAATTTAGATATCTAGTTCCTGCCATCCCTTAAAACTGTTGCAGGTGTATAGGTTAGTCTGTACTCAGAGTAAAATTTGGGGTGTAAATACGGCCATTTTAGCCAAAAGGTTATGATGAACCTTAAGCCATGATAAACATGTACATAAATTAGGCCGTTAGTTTTTTCGTTTAAATTGTTTTACATAGTGTCATTTCGGGGCCTTTTATAGCTGACTGTGTGGTATGGGCTTTGTTCATGTTGAAGGTCGTACGGTGTACTATAATAGTTGTTATTTCTGTGTCATTTTGTCGCTTGTACCCACGGTTTCTCATTGGCAATCATTCCACATCTTCTATTTTTATATGTAGACCTAACGTATAAACTCTTTTACATGCATGTCAATTGAGTTTTTCAACTGTTGAACTTGAGTTGAACAGGAAATGTATGCATGACCTTACGTAGTTTTAAAACAGATGTTGCCTCCGGTTGTAGTAACTTATAACTTCATGTTGGTTTTTTTTTATCATATCTTGTTAAAATAATATTGCATGTGATTAATGACAGATTTTGTGTTTTTTTTTTGTGTGTTTAAAAATGACTTGACCATTTGACATCTGATGATCTCAAGTATAATTATTAGTTATTTGATTTTTTGGCAGACAAAAATAAAAAATTTAAAAACAGATTGTAAAAGATCGAAAAAAATTCGGCATCATATAACTTTTTTTTATATATGTCAGAGAATAAAAGAAATATTTCAAAGAAGTCGGGTTTTTGTTTGGCTAGAGATAGTTTTCATTTACACAAAACCTACTCGATACAAAGACGTTACGCACGATATTGCGTCAAAATTTGACGTTTTACGTCGGTAATCGAGTTTTGTTTGTAATCATTTTTGATCGATATGGATACTTCAAAAGTCTTGAATATGTATGAAATATTTCCTACTGGTAGTTACGCAAGCAAAAATAAACAATACAAAATAGGTATTTGGTTGAGAAAATAGTGACTATAGTATATTATATAATGCGTTGGTCACCCGTTTAAATTTAAGAAGAGAGGGAAGGGAGGAAGCAATTCATGTTGCTTAAATAACATAGTTTTTGTGTTTTGTGCTTTTATCGTTTATCTTTTTTTAAATGTTGCTTTTTTGTGTTTTTTTTTTTGGGGGGGGGGGGGGGGAGGGTGTGTGTGTGATGATAAGTGAAAGGATTTTAATGAAAAAAGACTTCTATTGTTTACAACGGAGTAATTGAATCACGAAAGAGAATGATTGCGTGAAAAAATAATTATATTCATCTGATATGTTTACAAGCTTTGTATAATATCGAGGTGTAACTCCTAAGGTACAACAATTTTACTGCCTCCTTCAATTTCAGCACAAATGAACCATATTGCAGATGAATGGCAAATCGCAGTTCTACATTTCACAAGTTTGAAAATAAACGGTTGATCTTTTATCCTCTCGTAATATAGCCCTTTCACAACTTTAGAATCTTGGTTAAATGAACAACCCCAGTCATCTGAAATATTTTACCTATTTATTGACAAATTACCTTATGTTTTTTTTTTATTATTTTAGATAATTATTCATTTTCTATTTGATTATAACTACTATTATATATTACAGCTCTTATCGTGGTTTCTATGATTCTATCTATTTTCAAAATTTGTAATTTGGTTATTTTGTTTTGTCCTCTGATCTTAAAACATGAAATCGAACCGTACTTGTTATTTAAAAACAATGAAATATCGTTCAAATATCATATGATAATACGAACAGCTTTCAATTTCGATGGCCAAGGAGGGTGATTGGCCTAATGAGTTCATTATGGTGTACCATTTGGTTCAAAAGGTATTTTTATCTATTAACCGCTATTTTTATCGGTTAACCGGTATTTTTATCGATTAACCGCTATTTTTATCGGTTTTGAAACCGTTATTTTTATCGATTAACCGCTATTTTTATCGGTTAACCGCTAAATTATATACTGGTTAACCGCTATTTTTACCGGTTAACCGCTATTTTTAACGGTTAATAGCTATTTATGTCGGTTAATCGCTATCTATATATCGGTCAACCGCTATTTCATATGTCAATCGCTATTTAAAATGGTTGATTACATCTTATTTATCGATTATGTACTTAACAACTTAATATTTGAAATGAGTAAGTGATTGATGGGTAAAGCTTATCGCTAAACCTACTAAGACAGTAATTTAAATTGTTTACTCCTCCCACACATCCATTCTGGTCATTCATTCCAACCAAAGTTATATAGTAGTCATATAAAGTGATAACAAGTTGCTTTCTTTAAAAAAAGAAATGCAATCGTAAACCCAAATGCTTGTTTGGTATTAAATATTAGATAATGGTTTACTTAAGATGTATTGTTTTATATAATTATTGTGGTATAAGAATTAAAAACTGACATTGATTGTTTACTTAATGAAATTACAATTCAATGTGGGTTGATATATTTTCGCTAAATTAAGCTGTGATCACACATTCACGATTTTTACTGCCGTCCTTGACAGGACCATTCCCAATTAAAATTTGTCAAAAGTCTGATCAAGATCCTGTGAATCGTGGAAGGAAATTCAAACTTTAATTAATTAATCACGACAACACTCAGATATTGTTCAGGAAGCGTCGATATTCAACCGTTTCCAAGAGAATTTTTTCACGATAATCCCGTTCTAAATCCGCTTCTAATCCGATTTGTATCTTTCGCAAAGTAAAATTCGACCGAATTGGTCACAACTGCATCCCGATTCTACCGAATGTAATCCGACAGAGATCAGACAGTGACCAGACAGTGAACCGACGCTGACAGAAGTTATCAGTTCGAAAACTGTCGACATACTCGGGATGATCAGGTACTGTCGGAACGGAATTCTATCACGATCCTCTCTATCACATTGCAAACGTCTTTGTCTGGTCTCAGTCGTATTGTATTCTGTAATTGTCGGGACTCTGAGGTAGGTATCATTGGCAAATTTCGTATTTATAACAGGACTGTTCCGGAACGATTTCGGCAAAGACGGTTTGAAATCGACTAGATCAGGATATCAATCTGGACTCAATCGGCAGAAAAACATCAATGACAAATTTCCCTAGATTATTCCCGTTCCACAGGACACCGTCCAGAAAACACAGAACAATGTTAGAATTTTTATCCGATACAGCAGAATCTGTCACGACATAGTCACGCTTGTCATCCGACTAGAC
Source organism: Mytilus edulis (assembly GCA_019925275.1). NCBI lineage: Eukaryota > Metazoa > Mollusca > Bivalvia > Mytilida > Mytilidae > Mytilus > Mytilus edulis. Next base: position 16,238,579 of record CM034357.1, read on the forward strand.
AAAGTCGGCTGAGTTTCCCCGAATGTTACGGGACGATGTCGGGGTGCTTCGCCGAACTATCAAGACCATTCCCGACCCGTAGCCTATTTGTGACGAATTTAAACGACTGCGTTCAGACAATGATAGGACATTCCAGATAATTGAGGATAGTAATCCGACTTTTTCACTTTTCGTGTCTTATCGCTGTCTGATCTCAAACGGGAGCAATAATCGGCAATGTGTGATCCCCGCATTAAGAAATCATTGCCCACGACCAAGGAATATTTGTTTCTTCTCTCTCCCGAAAGACAATATGCTGAGTCAACCACTGGATGTTCCATTTTAAGGTGCTGGTTTTTTATAAGAGGCTAAAGTTCAATTACAAATGTGAAGAAATGTAATTAATTGATGATTACTTGTGTTCAAGAAATGCAGTACGTGAACCTGTAAATAGCTGTGGTGGTTTTTTGATAAAATTTGATATGTTCATGGTTATTTGAATAATGGCTTGATATTGATCATTATTAATATCTTTACACCTGCTCTGCAAGATTTTTGTGATGCTTAGGGTAGTAAGCATTGGCAATTTTAAGTTGTGTGCTTTCTGCATGCTCTTAAAAGTTTTAGATGGCAAAACGCTTTTGTTAAAAACAAAAACTTATTAAAAAATTTAACTCGCTTTGAAGATATTTTCTGAATGTTCCGAGTAAGAAGCATGTTGTTTGGTGGTTGTCTTTTTTTTGGTGCAGTTCATATTTGCTTTCTGTTTCTGGTTTGAAGTTAGCAGTTACATGTATAGTATACATGTAACTGCTAACTTTGACTACACTGTGTCTAACACTTCATGGAGAGTTGTCTAATTGTTTTTCCTGCCATATTCCCTCTGAAATTTGACTTATTCATTAGAATAATCTATATAATAATACATGTATATATTGAAATTGAACTGAAGTTGCCTTGTTAATTTTTCTATATTGACCCATCTTTTTCTCTCTTGCTGGATAGTTTTATACTGTTCATTTGGGGGTACTGTGTAGCCTACACTGATCAGTGAGATGGCTCAAAATCCCCTTGCACTATTTTACATTGTCGTACTTAATATATATTAAAACCGAAAATTCATCATCTGATCGTCTTCAAGAAATAATAATTATTTATTTTTATTTTTACGAACATTTTGAAGAGCCTTTAAAATTACAATAGGAACATATAGTTAGATAATCTGTTCCCTGACCATATATGATAGAAATTATTATTGGTTATCTCTGTCTACATCTATCATCACTCAGTGTCTATAAAAAAACCATTTGATATCTTAACGTCGATCCTGTTAAGTCTGCTAAAATTGCATGCATGATTAATTTTAAGGTTATCAATCGTTATTAAAGCGGCACATTTAATTTGTTATGTCATTGCTTGTTTACATGAAATCTTATCTCATGAATTAACACAGCTGGTAACCAGGTTTCAACGTTTGACTCTAATTAAAATAATTATTACGGATATATGTAAGGTAAATATTAGAAGCTTGCAATTGCGTGCAAGGAAGTATTCAAATGCTCATTAACATAGCTTGTGTCATGATAAATTTTGCATCTCTATAGCAACTCATGATGCTAATGCTTATTCAACAGGTCAATTGATAAGCTATTGCGCATGTGTATGAAAGGTGGCAATAGAAAGGACAGATGTATTCCGAATAACATCCGGTGTTCCGAAAGACTACATATATCGTCCAATATATACTGCGTAAACCCTCAGGGGTTTACGCAAAAAGCCTGCGGCGATTTTAAGATAAGCTCGTGGCGAGATTTGTTCGACTCCGATCCTAATCGACAGTTATTGCAAATATTTTAACTTAAGGTCGCCTGATGTCCGGCTTCTCCTACCTATGATGACAGGTCAATAAAATACAACAAATGTCATTTATACATGTACATGATGTAGTGGTGTTTAACACCATGCAAAACAAAGAACAAACTTTTAGAAATAATTTGAAAATACATATATGTATATTGAAAACGTTCAAAACGTAAGAAAATTGTTCAGTGGACAAACTTGCAAGACATTTGATTTGTTAAAAAACGAAGTCATTTCGACTTAACAGCTTATCAAAAAGTATGTTATAGTATTGTGGGGTTAAAGCACAATTACTCAAAAGCACTATTTGGTATGCTACAAATAGAATATTTAATATAATGACGTTGAAATTGACAGTGTTTTGGTAAAAAGCGGCGAAATTCGACATTGGACAATCTTGCAAGACATTTTCCCGAAGCCAATGCGTTTTTATTTGTGGTGTGAGTGCTGTAAAATTCCGGATTTGAAATGGTCTATCTAAGCACTTTTGTAGGAATAATATATGAAAACAAAATTTTATATCATCTGATATTTTAAAAAGCGATAACTTTTGATAACTTACCATTTTCCGAAACCTGATCATGGCAAGGATTATTAAGTTTTGAAAAAAATCAGCTTTGACCGTTCATCAACACAAAAAATACCTGCCTAATCTATGGATATAAATTTCATAAAGCTGAACTATTTAGATTTCATAGAAGAGCTATTTATCAAATTGCTTTGTCGCATTTCAATGCATTGACGCAATAACGTGCTTAACGTCTAAGTAATAAGAATTGAACTGCCTACAGAAAAGGGGGGAGGGGGTTGAGATATAAAAACAAATTGTTTAACCCTGCCGCATTTTTTAGCGTGACCCATCCCAGCAACCTCTGGCCTTTGTTACTCTTGTATGATTTTTAATTTTAGTTTCTTGCGTAAATTTTGGAGTTTAGTATGATCTAGTATGACGTCCATTATCACTGAACTAGACAAGTATATATACATTTTGTTTAGGGACCAGGCAAAGCACGCCTCCGGGTGCGGGAGTTTCTAACTGCATTGAAGACCTTCAACTGTTGTCTGCTTCGGGTTGTTGTCTATTTGACACATTCCCCATTTCCATTTTCAATTCTATTTAACTCTTCAAAAAAGTTCATTTGTTATAGACCTATATCTTTTTTTGTTTAACTTACTATAAAAGTGGAACAATGCATTTCTCATTTTTCATCGACAAAATCAAGGATGAACAAAATAAACAAACACATGGTGTTATATATATAAACAAGTACACACCCGTGATATCGCGGGTCCGTGACTGAATTAAAGTATATAACTATGCCTAAGCCTTATTTTAGTAATTGGTATTGTCATCTGATAAAGTCATGTCGATTATAAGGGTCTTAGCGGTATCAGGTCCGTTCGCGCCCAATACATTTTCGCACCCTACACGTTCGCACCTCGCACGTTCGCACCCAAGGTCCGTTCGCACCCAAGGTCCGTTCGCACTCTACACGTTCGCGCCCAATTTTAATCAAATTCCAGTTGAATAATTGGAAAATCATGATTGTTGTTTTAAATTGCTTCGGTGTAAATACTGAATGTATTTAGCTTGGTATGAGTAAAACATTGAAGATTTTAATTAAAAAACACAAAAGATAATTGTTTTTAACAGCTTGGTCCCTTTGATCTGAAACAATGAAACAATAAAATATAGCAATACACTATTATAACCAAAACATGATAAAATTTATTCAGCACACAAAAAAAAAACGTAGTCAGAATCTCACTTTATTTTGAAACAAGTCAATGAAACAAATTTATAGCAATACACTAACCAAACCATGATTAAGAGTTATTCAACACAAAATAAAACGTTGACAGAAACCAACTTTATTTACAAATTGTTATTTTTAACAATACACTATCAAAAGCATGATTAAAATTTATTCAACAACAAAAACAAATGCTGTCTCACTTTATTTTTAAACAATGACAACAAATATACTTATAAGAATACACTTGCCAAAACTTAATGACAAAGTTATTAAACACAAAACCAATGAAAATTGGGCGCGAACATGTAGGGTGCGAAAGTGAAAGGGGGCGAACATGAGTAGGTGCGAACGTGAATGGGCGCGAACGGACCCGGATTCGATTATAAGATAATAATTACATTAGATGAATGTTTCATTATAATATTTTATTCTGATTAGCTAACTGCACATCACGTGTTATTCCGTAAGCAGTTGCATTGCTCAATACAACTTTTCACTCATGATAACACGTGCTCCAACAATAAAGTGCACAGGTGAATTAAATAAGGAAATATATAAAATTCGTGTTTTCATGATCATAGCTAAAAAATGTAATTATAAGTATTGAATGCTTCTTTTTGTAACTTTATAGGGTTGTAAAAGCGTTGACCGTGCGTACATTTTTAGAATGAAGCGCTTCCGCGCTTCATACAAAATGTACTTCGGTCAACGCTTTTACACCCCAATAAATTTACAATAAGAAGCATTCAATTCTTAACACAGTTTTCTCAGCTTTCAAATCTTTCTGTTTGAACCCGTCGACCTGGAACTTATCAATTATTGGAAATATTACTGAATTATTTGGAAAACAAAAGGTCCAGGCTATCCAGGAATGGGGTATTTTTTAATCAACAGCATTGTCCTATATTAGTTATCTTAGAAAGTCTTTCTGATTGCTGAATAAAGCTACAATAGGGAACAATTTGACAATGATTGAATTTAGTAGTGTCAGCCCTTTGATTATGACCCGTGTATATAGCAAAATCCTAAATACACCGTTTGGTGGTGCGCCTGTCAAATGCGGAACGTACAGATAAGGTATAATAGCTAACAGGTGAATATACTATTGGTATCGGTTCCTTGATTAATAAATATTAACATAAAGAGAAAAAAAAGATTTATGCCTGCTTCATAGATCTGAAAAAGGCTTTTGATTCAGTATGGAGAACTGCTTTACTTTATAAATTATGTAAAATGGGAGTTGGCAAGTCTTTTTATAGAGTTATAAAACAACAATACTTAAATACTAAATCATCTTTAAAATATAAAGATTATGTATCAGAATATTTTAATATTGCTAGAGGGGTTAAACAGGGAGACACACTAAGTCCCACTTTATTTAATGTCTTTATAAATGATATTGTAAAAAATTTTGAGGGAAATGATTCAAGTCCCCTTAAACTTATAAATAGTAAGGTAGGATGCCTTCTTTTTGCGGATGATATTTTAATCCTGTCAGAATCAAAAGAGGGTCTACAAAACAGTTTAAATAACGTTAAATTATATTGTAACAAATGGCAACTCTCTTTGAATACAAACAAAACTAAATCCATGATTTTTAGTCAGTCAAAACATAAAAGTGAAACATCACATATTTACTATGAGAATAAAGCCATAGAGAGTGTAACAGAATATTCATTTTTGGGAATGTTGATAAAATGTAATGGAAATTTATCACAAAGTACTTTAGAGCTGACAAAAAAAGCAAAAAAAGTATTTTTTGCAATAAAATCATATACTAAATCATTGAATAATCTACCTATAAAAGTAGCAAATAATCTTTTTGATTCTTTAGTAAAACCAATTATGACCTATAATTCAGAAGTAACATATTTGGATACATATATTTCTTTTCATCGAGCCAAAAGCAGAGCCTTAACTTCAGGAAAAGAATTAATCAACTTGATTTTATAGACAAAACCCCCATAGAAAATATGCATCTTAAATTTTGTAAATCTACTCTAGGGATAAGAAAAAATGCATCCAATTTAGGAGCAAGAGTTGAATTAGGAAGATTGCCTATAGAATGTTTTATTAAAACACAAACCCTTTTATATTTAGCTAGACTATATAATAATAATATTAATCCATTGTTAAAGGAAGCCTTTTCTCTAGCACAGTCTCTAGATTTGACAGGAACTTACTCATGGTATACATATGCTAAAAATATTGTTAAAGAGACTAACGTTGACCTTAATATTCTTTCTACTTGTAAGGACATAAAAGATGTAAATAAAATAAAAAACGATATAAAGTTAAAAATGAAAAATAGATATGAAGATTTAATTCAAAATAAATTTCAAAACATCGATGATAAAAGTAAATTTTTTCTCTATAAAAAACTTAAAAAAGATTACAAACTAGAATATTATCTAAATACATCTAATTTTCAGATAAGGAGATTAATCACTAAATTTAGAATAAGTGATCACTCCCTCTTGATTGAAAAGGGGAGATATTTTAAAATCCCAAGAGAGGAACGTCTTTGCCATAAATGTAAAATACTAGAGGATGAGAAACATTTTTTACTATATTGTGAGTATAATAAAACTCTAAGAAATGAATTTTTTCATCACATATGTACAGAAAATAATAACTTTAATAATTTAAATGAAGAAGAAAAAATTCATTATTTACTAAATCCATCATCGCCTTTACAAACAAATAAGTTAGGATCCTTCTTGAAAAAGTCATTAGAACTGAGGGCAGGGGACTCTTAACAACTTGTTTGTTGTTATAAATTTTAATGCTGTTGATATTTTGTATGTTTAATATGTATGTATATATGTTTATTGTGTTTATTGTATTAATATATGTTGGTCACAAACTGTAAAGTTTATATGACAATAAAATATTTGATTTGATTTGATTTGGTATCGGATTAGACCCGGAACTTGTTAATTATTGGCAATATTAATTATGTGGAAAACAAAAGGGTCTGGAGTGGTGTAATTTTTAATCTACACCATTGTCCTATATTAGTTATATATAGAGTTGAATTCTTTGATTTGTCGTTTTTACCCGATGACGGCTGACAAATTGGACCTCGTAATTTTAGTATCATAGATATATACATTATGTATCTTACCTGATGGTACTCCCTTAGCGGCAGTAAATACATTTAAAATCGTTCATAAACCAACAAACTAATTTACGTTTCTTTCCCTAGTACAGATTTACCCTTGTGACATGCTTTTTAGCCGGGAATGTTTCTTACGTAAAACATGTTTAAAATTGCGTTGAAGAACTTATTAACTGTTGCAAAATCACAGGCCCCTCTTCATTTATCTAGCATTAGACTTATAAATTCTTGCCGTAGCTCTATTCATCTGAGATCGAATATACTTTGTGTGAATCTGTGTGCAAGGTCAAATGGACAGAAACAGAATGTAAAATGTTATCTCATTCCGTTCCAGCCTTCAAGGTGCTTGAATAAAAATTCTGGTCAAAGCAAGCTTGACCAGGGTTCAAAGAAATATCTGTGGTATCTAGTTATAAGCACATTTATTGTTGGGGCATGTATGCTGTCCACCGTTGGATATTCAAAGGTGAAGAGAAGACTTAAAGGAATAGAAAATGTGACAGATGAAAATACGAGAAAAATGAAACATTTTTTCCGATACAAAGGAGTTGTTCTGCCACAGTTTACTGAAAATATTGTACATAAATTTGAAAATTTTGAAGTCCGACCTGATGATGTATGGGTTGTCTCATTTCCAAGATCAGGTACTAAATTCAGTGTGGTTTTTTGTTAACTTTAGTTTAACCCAGTCTTTTCATGACCCTCTGCAGAATAACTATTTTAACTGAACTGGTAAATTTTGTCTGCAAAACATAATCTTCATGGCTCATTCATTCTTGAAACACAAGAAAACAAATGTGTTGCGTCATTACATTCTAGCTGCAAAACCGTAGCTCTTCGGTCCTTATGGTTTGCAAAAAGTTAAAAAAAATATCCAAGGATCTAAGAGCTACTGTTCTGCATCTAACATTTTATATTTGAATTTCAACATGTTCGTTAAAACATACATTTGCTTTGTTAGTTTTACTATTCAATGCTATTATAATTATATACATGTATATTTGTATGCATACACATTATAATGATAATGTGTTAAAACAAAATATGCATGTAAGTTAAATTAAACTACAAATGTATAAATTCCATATTGACAAAATGACAAATGTGTCATGTGTTTTTAAGTCTACATCTAAAAAATTTCTGTGGAAGTGTTCAATTTTTGAAATTTGAGTTAAAAGAAATAAGAAGTTGAATAGCAATGAGCATGATAAGTACCGAAAGGTAAAAATGTAGTACACCATGTTAAACATGATGTACACACAAAGTGATTTCAGTCAACTATTATGATCATGATTATCATGATTATTGTATTCATCATCATGATCATGTTCATCCTTTAAATTTAAAATTTAAAATTTTACAAACCGAAGTGACCATTACATAATATTTTTCTTTCTCTTAGGAACGACATGGACACAAGAAATAGTATATTTGATAAATTCAAACATGGATATAGAAAAAGCCAAAACGGTTTCTATTGATGACAGATTTCCATATTTGGAATACCTCACACCAGGACTTGATGCTATATCTAATTTGCCATCACCAAGATTGATCAAGACACATTTACCATTGAAACTGTTACCTAAAGATATCAACAAAGCTAAGGTAAATAAAAGTACTTTAAAACATATTCCTAAGAAAGCTTAAGACCCTCTAAACATACTTAAGAGGGTTTAGATAATCACTGCAAATAAAAATAAATGTGGGGTATACCACAGTGAGACAGCATCCCAACAAAAAAATTAACACATTTTGAGATCAATAATATACATGATATAAAATTTTCAAGAAAAGGCATTCAACATGTTCAATAGACTGAATTGTCATGACAATTCATCAGTTCAAATGTTTTCATTCTGTTCCAGTTATCATGGTTATTGCTTTCAATTGTAGCCTGGTCTTATAATTAACATGGTTAAGCATTCTTTTTTAAAATTCAGTGTTGATGTAATCATACACCCAAATTTTCCTTTAATTCTTATATAACATGTATAATAAATATGTTAGATTCATGATATTGGAATATTTTATTAGTTTCAGGTGATAAACTAAAAATGTTATTTATGTGATCATTGTCATATCAGTATATTTATTACTTATGAACTCTTGACGAGTCAATGTGTTATATATGGACGAGGTCAATACGTTATACATGTATGGACAAGGTCTATATGTATTGACTGGTGGCAAGGCCTTAAATTATGTATGTAAATAGCAAATGAATAGTGTATATATGTATATATCACCTCTCGTCTAAACATCAACCCAACAATGTTAGATCTGTAAATTTGCTTTCGCAAATTTTTTGGTTCTTCCCTCGCCGGGATTCGAACCCATGCTACTGTGATATCGTGACACCAAATCGCCTGCACTGCAGCCGTCCCGCTAGACCACACGACCACCTGGGCTCTCAAAAAAAGAGCTTTCGGTGGGCATGTGTTACCTTTCCACGTCAGTTTTAATCTAGCGGCGTACTACAGTACATGATATATAAGGCATGAAGATGTTATTGTTACAGATCAGCTAAATTATCTATAGTAAAGGATCCTACAAATTAATGTAAGATACAGTCACAGAAAATAATTATATTCATAAGTACGTCTGAGTCAGTGACAACCCTACAACAGATGTATATCACCGATATACATGTATATACAATGTATGTTGTGTACAAGATGTAAGTTTGTACAAATTATAATTTGTATAATTTGTACAGGGTTTTTGTACAAGTTATAAGTTTTTTGACAAATACTTTCTGCACCAGGTGATACAGGTTTATCTTCTAAAATGTACTAGTTTAATGTTTTAAATTCAAATTCATATACATGTACATGTACTTCAGCCTAACATTTACTGCTATCCTCCTTGTCCTGAAGCTGGAAATGAGGATACCTGAATGGTTTAAATTCTAATTTTATTTTTCTTCTGATACCCTATTCATATCCCTAAAAAGCCTTTTTATTGTCTTATAAAGTTGTTTGTATCAGTGCTCAGTATTAGATTGCATTATGTAGTTGTAAAAATATGACAGAAATATGCGAAACAAAAGACAGTGTGCTTGCATCAACTAATTGTGTAAAGCAGTTCATAAAACACTGATAACTTGTTAATTTGTACAACATGACAACTTGTACACAACATATATATGCAATGAATAACATGAACATTATATAAATTGTAGGTGATATACGTAGCCAGAAATCCAAAAGATACAGCCGTATCATACTATCACTTCTGTAAGCTGCTGAAGACATTCTCAGGAGAGTTTGATTTCTTCCTCAAGTTGTTTGTCAATCATAAAGGTATGATCTATTTTAGATGTAGCATGTTTATTAGAAAAATGCATAAGACATAATACATCATTACAAAATTTTCATTTTTTTTAGGGCAAGGTGTTATTTACTTGAATTTTGCCGTCAGCAGGTCAGAGCAAGATAGTAAACAAAAAAATATTTCAAACACTTTTGACAAGCACTTTGGACAATGTTGGACTAACTGAATTTTTCATAAATGTAAAATACTGGTTAATTTATTGTAAAATTGCTTCATAGTAAATGAAAACAGTACAACACAATTTCCATTTATAAACAAGTCCTGTGTCTTGGCTTTAGGTATGTAAAAAACACATTCTATCATCATAAAATTGAGAATGGAAATGGGGAACATGTCAAAGAGAGAACAACCCGACATAAGAGTAGACAAAAGCAGTGAGAAAATCCTGCACCAGTAGGTGGTCCTCAGCTGACCCCTAAATAAAATTGTGTACTAGTTCAGTGAAAATTGATGTCATACTAAACTCAAAAACATATAAATTACAAATGAATTAACTAAACCTTAAAAACATACAAGAATAACAAATGCCACCATCATGTCTTTGTTTATTAAATTCACAAAGATAAACATGAATAGGTTGTTCTATAATATTTTGTTGATTTTTTATGCCCCATTTATGGGCATTATATTTTCTGGTCTGTGCATCAGTCTGTTTGTTCGTTTGTCGTCCGTTCGGCCGTTCAGCCCTCCATCTGTCCTGCTTCAGGTTAAAGTTTTTGGTTGAGGTAGTTTTTGATGAAGTTGAAGTCCAATCAACTTGAAACTTATTGTACATGTTCCTTATGATATGATATTTTTATATTAATGCCAAATTAGAGATTTTATACCATTTTCACGGTCCACTGAACATGGAAAATGAACATGTGGATGGGGCATCCGTGTACTTTGGACACAATCTTGTTCCAAATGAAATTGAACCATCTATGTTTAACACACTCACACCAGCTCTAAAGGGACAAAACTCTTGCACATTTTGAATTAGACTTTTCTTTATTGCAGTGGGATATGCTCCATGGTGGCAACATGTACTGGATTTTTGGAATATCAAAGATGATCCAAATGTCTTGTTTATAACTTATGAAGATATGTGTGAGGTAAGGTCAAAGATGGTGCAAATATTTTGTATGACACAGAGATAAAATTGAAAACAACACGTTTAATAATTTCATGCGACAGAAGCGCTTTTCTTGATTTACCTTCATCAGGAACACTCAAAGCCAAACATTTGAAATCCGAGGATGTATAAGTACTGAACAGGTTGAAGAGCTACAGTACCCTTCAAACGGATCGATTCGATATCGTTTTTTTTCCGATTTCCGTGTTTCTCGGAATCACACCGAGTACCGCAGATTTCACTCCCAAAGTCCTCCAAAGATTCTCTCCCAACACCGCGTGGCTGTTAATTGGTTTATTGCCCATTGGATGTACTAAAAATTAACGACGCGTGACAACATAATCGGATTACCCAGATTATTTACCTATGAACATTTTATCGATCTTGGTTGCACAGGTGTGCTTGAAAATCACGGTATTAAAAATTGAACAAATATTTTCCTTTCTTTGACGAGTTGACAGATAAAGATGTGACAATATCATTTAGAATAATATATATATACTTGTTATTTTGTGGTTCTATTACAATCCGGTCAGGTCATACATTGTGTTTTTTCAACAAAGACGATTTTGCCACAATTAGAATCTTTTATGACTTACTCAATAAGCAATATCGGCGGATTAATTGTTCATTATTTAAAAATCAACTGGCTAATAAAATCATATTGTTTTTACGGTAACACGATTCATCCGATCAACAGGTAAACTTAATATATTGAGCAATGTAAAATATTATGTTTCACCACCTCGGTACATTTATACAGACTTGAATAATTTAAATTACGAAAAGAAACTGTAAAGTGACAACTCTGTTGATCAGAGGAAATAACTTCAAGTGATATTGATAGCGCTCGTCATTTTCGTATTTTATGAAACGGTTTTCAAATTGACGAAAGTATTTATATCAATTTCGTCATTTAAATTTGGAAAGTGTAAAAATATTTTCACATTAAATTACTATAATTCTACCTGTCTTCATGTTTTTGACAACTTTATGACGCTCAATCATTTTATGTTTACAAAAGATGTTAAAAGTTGTTATGATAAGTAATCTGCTTATCCCTATCCGATAGGTCACTAATCCTTTAATTGTTATCAAACCTTATAATTGCCCATCATAATATTCTATTCCAGTTAAATCAGTCAATATTTTATTTTCAAAATTTCCCAACCACCTACAATTGGCAGTTCTTTATCATATTATTGTCATTTGAACACAATTGATCACCCGGACAATTTCCATCATAATTTCAATATTTCATCAACCGTAATTTTATATTATTGACCATGGACGTATAACGAATGTTCAGGTCTACTTCTTTTTTTGAAAGATAAAACATTAAAATTCAAATAGTCAAAGATGTGTAACTGTTCTCGTTTATTCGGAAAAGAATTATATTTTTGATTCCGATTAATCAATTGTAAAAGGACCTTCTGGAGCCTCAATACTATCGCACAAAAATGTCGTTCTGCAACTTTAGAAACATTGAATGGATTTTTCCCACGGTCGTCTAGAAAGGTCACCTGAGTTTACTAGTACGCGAAATTATTTCCCGCCCTTTAAAAAACTCGTGCTGTGGATAAAATTTATGTTAACTATTTTTAGCATTTAACATTGTTAAGTAAATCAAGTTCAAGTTCAACCCAAACTGTCGATAACTGAGATGTGTATCGTGGAATTGTCTTCGCACTGCAAATAATTGTTTTTAAAATCTTTTAAGATCACTCTTCAAAATACGCAAATTTACATTCATTGTGCGAAAATAAATATTATACAAAGACGAATTAATGCAGCTGTGGAAGTATTACTGTTGTAACTGAAATGAATTATTATCCTACAGTACTGCCAACAAATCGTAAAACGAAAATGCCTTAATTATTATTATAGCATAACGAATGGTGAATAATATTTTCCTTTTTACTTGACAAAACTTTCAGACACGTAATTTTAATGATTTTCTTTAAACTGCTCTCATTAATTTAGCAAAAGTTTCCGGTTATTTTTACACAAGTCTCTTCATTTCGTAAATAAAATATTAATTTACTGGTGAAGACGTCGTGGTCAAAATTAAGTAGTTTTCATTTTTTATAAATTTACAATTGAAAGAATTAACAACAGCATTTTGCTTTTAAATCTTTTATTCATTCCAGCAATTAGATAATCGTAAAAAGAAAATGCCGTAGACTAACACAATTATTACGGGGCTATTATTATGCCTAATGCATGGTGAATAAATTTTCCTTTTTACTTGCATAAATACAAAACTTTTACACACATAATTTTCAAATAAAGACTTTAACTTTAAAGTAGAATATTGGGTTTTTCACATATTCCGCTATATTTTATAATCCTTTTTTTTTTAAAAGCAAGTACGTTAAGGTAAAGATATTTTTAGATGGACTAACAAAAAATACAAAAATATTTGGACTTATTATTACCACAAATTAAACTTAATTAGTTTAAAAGACATTTAAAATTATACACCTGTTTGACACTTAAACTGATACAGTAGACCGGAAATAAAATTCTTTATTACTTCAACCTTTACCTGTCAGGTAATACAATAACCCTATCAGTCGTGTGCCGGTAGAGATCAAAGTAGGATAAGGGCAATTAATTCCTCGGTGTAGAGAGTGAGCTTGCTATCACAATAAACATTTACCTGATTTTGGGAGAGATTACTCCCAAATTCCTCCCAACATTTTGGGAGGAATATCGGAGTTTTTCGGAGTGACTCCGACATTTTCCTTGGTGTAGGGTGTGGGAGAGTTGGTCCTTTTGAATGGTACTGTATATGACAAAAATACCTAAAATGAATAGCCAAATTCATCTAAGGTCACTTTTTATGATTTTTAATACCTATAAAAGTCGAGTCGTCACAAAAGTTGGAATTTGTACAAACGTTATATGTTTTTTGTATACTCAGCGCAAAAAATTATTTTATAACTGTTACGTATACATATCATTTGTATTGTAAAAAAATGCATTTATGAATATATATACAGTTTTTGGGCAAGACTGTTCCAGAGATGTTTATCATTCCTATGTGCATCATTATTAGCAATCACCACAGGCTATTGTCTTTTAGCACCACACTTGAATTTCAAGCACCATTCTTGATTTTTTTCTGAGCATAAATTTCTAATTTTGAGATTTTACAAAACAAGTTTGGACAGTATTTATAATATTTCTTAATCAGTAATTTTTTTTATAGTATATTGCTCCTTCATTAAAATTTAAACACCACCAATGGATTTCAAGCAGAACACAAGCAAATATAGAATGTATATTGTGCATCATTCAATATGAAATGTTTTGCAAGTTTTTCATAATCAAATATAGAAGGCATTATTTAAATGGAAATGTGTCAAATAAACATAGAAAAGTTAAGAGTCCACTTTTGATTTATATTTTCAGGATATGGAAGGCAATATAAGAAAGATTGCTGATTTTTTGGGCAAGAACTTGTCCGACAAAGATGTCAAATACATAGAACATCATTGTAGTTTTGATAACATGAAGAATAACGCACAAGTGAACTATGAATGGATGAGGCATCTAGGAGTATGGGATAACAAGGATAAGGATAATTCACATATCAGAAAAGGTAAGGAATATTTTCTAATAATTCTAAATACTAAGGGTTTTCTTGTGCCAGGCATAGATTACCTTAGCCATATTTGACACAACAATTTGGAATTTTGGGTTCTCAATGCTGTTCAACTTTGTTCAGGTTTTGGTTTACCAACTAGTTTGATCTGAGCATCACTGATGAGTTTTTTGTAGATGAAGGGCTCGTCTGGCAATTAAAATTATAAGCCTGGTACCTTTGATAACTATTTACTCTAGGTTATGATACATTTGCTTGCCTACATACAGTGAATTGAGTTATTTTGGTTGTAGTTTAATTTTGGTGCAAAAAGTGCAAAAATTAAACACACAAAAATAAAGCAAACACTAAAAATTGAAACGCCAAAATCGTGTACCAGTAGGACAATATAATCCTAATGTTAACTGTTGGGGAAAATATTTTTTATGTTATTCAACCTTCCGTATATTTCCTACAATTTTATACATAGTCATATCTGCAAATAAATATCGGGTATAATTTGACAACAGCACTATATAATTTTTTACTTATTTGTCAATTTCAAGAAATTGTTAAGAAAACACAACATGAATTTTTATTCACACATGTCCTAAATATGCCAGGCTATAGCTGATTAGGCGCCCTTATTGGCAATTAGAATATCAAACCTTCTTGTAATCCTTTATCATGTTTATATTTAATTAATTAACATGTACTGTCAGAGGCATTAAGGATTAAAATTGAAATCTTTGATCCTCAATAGATAAACATGTACTGCAAAAGAGGTGATTAAATTAATTTCATATGATATTTGTAAAAAATAAATAGAGAAGTGATTTTAATGTTTAAGATTTTATTTCATATTTTTTTACAGCTTTGAACCACGATATAGGGAATTATTTGCTATTGCATCCATATTCAATTCCTTTATCAAGTTAACTTTGTTGTGTTTCTAGTTTAAGAAATGCAATGATATTTTGTCAATAAATGGGTAAATAAAGACAAATATGAAAGAGCTTGCTCACTACTGTTCGTCCAAAATTAAACACATCTATTGGACGAAGCACCAAAATTACACACACCAAAATAAAACACATGCCTTTCGACAGAAAAATGCCAAATTATCCCGACGCCAAAATTTCCCAATTTAAGGTACCAGGTGCATATCTTATTGTCAACCAGTCTGAATGTGAAATAGGTCATATATAATCTAGTGAGTTTCATGTCGAGACATCAACAGTATTAATTTTACTGCACCAGATGCACATTTAGACAATAAAAAATAAAATTCACTCTGGATTCCACTAATAGTAGGCATTGCAATTCCAAGAATACAAATTGATGATGTGGTAAACCTTGCTTATTATTAGGGTACATGTTTGTATCTTTTTGATACTTGACATATCTAAATTATTTTTTTTTATTTCAGGAAAGATAGGTGAATGGAGGCTTTACTTCAATAAAGAAACAAACTATCAGATCAACAGAATGGTGGCTCATAAACTCAATGCTAGTGGACTCACCTTCAAGTATGATAAAGATGGAGCAGAAGCAACTGACCAGGGAAATGAGAAACAAACTGCCAAAGATTCAACTTGACATGACTGTCAGCACAGATAATATTGGTCAATCAATTATACATGCTGGTCCAGCCAAGAAGAGTTAAACAGGAATTTGTGAAGTGAAACTTAGAAAAGTCAGATGAAAGGGCCATTTCCAGCAACTTTTATAGAATAAATTATTTGTTTTAATTTTTTTGTGTACTATTTGCTGTATTTGCCATAATAAGTCTTGCTTTTTCTGAATTTTTCTATTATGCCTGCTAACCTTTTGGCACCATAAATTACACTTAAAAGTTTACATCTTTGTGGTGGGAAATACAATTCTACAATAGTTTTAAGAATAATCTAAATGACTTAAAGCCTTTAAAAGGAGAATAAGATGCTGTTGGGTCATTAATACCATGTTGAATCATATATAAGTCAGTTTGTTTGTTTGAATGGGTTTACATTGTCATTTAGGGGCCTTTTATAGCTGACTATGCAGTATGGGTTTTGCTCATAGTCGAAGGCCATACAGTGACCATACTGTAATTGTTAACTTTAATGTTACTGGGTCTCTGGTGGAGAGTTGTCATTGTCAATAATCTCTTTTATAAAAATGTATATATTACCATGACCAAAAAAAGAAATGATAAACAATAGTCCACAGAACACCTGTGATGTCCATGGCTAAGCAGGTTTGAACAAACATCCACAGCTTTTTAAAGTGCAAAATTCTAATAGCAACTGATTGCATTCTGGATTTGTTACAAAATTACAGATCTAATTGAGGTCTAATGAATTCTACCAAAAGGAAAGGTTGAATTATTTGTTGAAGAATTGTGAGATTGATTATTCATAGTAAATACTTTTATTTTTCTGTTCAAATTGAATAGTATATCGATTAGACAAAAAATGGTTTAAGAAATGAATGTCCTGTAGTCTGTTTAAGGGGGTTCGCGGGTCTAAATCATTTATGTAGGATTTCTCTATATTTTTCTATAAATGAACTTTATCTTATAGTTAATAGAAAATTAAAATAAAAAAGTGGGGTCACCGTTCATTTGCGCTCACAATCTGCCTTCGAAAGAAGCATACATTTTTGTAAAGGTGGTTGAAGTAATAGGAGAAATATAGGTAATATCGAAATAAAAAAAGAAATTTATTACAGAAATCGCTCAAATTTTACAATAATTTAGTTTAAGTACAGCTTATATGGAAATTATATTAAAAAATATATGTCACCGATGAGTTAAAAAAGATATTTCAATTTTAAAGTCAAAAAAGGGCATTTTTCCACCAAAAGGAGATAATTTGGAGCTTTTTCAATGATATAGACATTTTAAATGTTATCTGGGGCCAACACGAATTGATTGTTTTGAATGATTTTTGTACCATATGATAAAGTAACAACTACAAAAAGTAATAAATAAAATTTGTAGTGAAAAACACATGTTTAATTTTTTCTGAAATTTTTATACCCTCGAGCCTCCTTAAATACTGTAATATCGCAGAAAGACATAGTGGTAATCTCAATAATTTTTCTGATTGTTGCATGCGGTCCTTGTAATTTGAAATCTGATATTAAAATGTGTGGAAGATGGATACAGATTTTTCTACACTGATTTAATTGGTTATCAAAGGTACCATGATTATAATTTAGTACGCCAGACGCTCATTTCGTCTACATAAGGTAGACTCATCAGTGACACTCGTATCAAATTATTTATAAAGCCAAGCAAGTACAAAGTTGAAAGGCATAGAGGATCCAAAATTCCAAAAAGTTGTGCCAAATACGGCTAAATCCTTAGTTTTTTCGAAAAAGTTATGTAAACAGGAAATTTATAAAAATGACCACATTATTGATATTCATGTCAACACAGAAGTTGAATACAGGGCTGGTGATACCCTCGGGGACGAAACGTCCACCATAATTGGCATCGACCCAGTGGTGTCAATAGTTATCAAAGGTAACAGGATTATAATTTAGTACGCCAGACGCGCTTTTCGTCTACATAAAGACTCGTCAGTTTCGCTCATATCAAATTATTTATAAGGCCAAAGTACAAAATTGAAGAGCATTGAGGATCCAAAATTCCAAATAGTTGTGTCAAATACGGATAAGCTAATTTATGCCTGGGAAAAGAAAATCCTTAGTTTTTCGAAAAATTCAAAGTTTTGCAAGCAGGAAATTTATAAAAATGACCGCATTATTGATATCCATCTCAACAGGGCTGATGATACCCTCGGGGACGAAACGTCCACGAGCAGTGGCATCGACCTAGTGGTGTTAATAGTTATCAAAGATACAAGTATTATAATTAAGTACGCTAGACGCGCGTTTCGTCTACATAAGTTACTCAATTTGCTAACCTGATACAAGTTTACAACAACTTGTAACTTTTCCAACCAACTTTTTACCAAATCATATAAAATGTGTATCTAGTGGTTTGTGCTAAACTCACCATCTTTTTGATATCATAAAGCTGATACACCAATTAAACAAATTCAAATGTGTAGTCAGCACTTCTGTGTTGACATGAATTACCATCGATATGATTATGATTGAAAATTAACTGTTGACAAAATGTTAAGTTTTTGAAATACTAAGGCCTTTATACCTCAGGAATAGATTACCTTATTAATCAGCATTATTTGGCAAAACTTTTATGAATTTTTGGTCCTCAATACTCTTTAACTTTGTACTTTATTTGACCTTTATAACATTTTTGGATTCAATCGTCACTGATGAGTTTTTTTGTAGACGAAACGTGCGTCTGGCGCAAATATAAAATTTCAATCCTGGTATCAATGATGAGTTTATTATACATATGAATAAGATACAAATGTACTTACCTGATATAAATACTAAACATTCAAAGCATTTTATGTTTATTATGTCTTGTTTTGTTCACACATTGTTGTCAATAAAATGGAATTGAATGCGTTTGTCATACAAGTGAGAAATTTAGCTACTGATGAAACCAGGTTTAATCCATCATTTCTACATACGAAAATGTCTGTATCAAGTCAGGAATAAGACAGTAGTTATCCATTCGTTTGATGTGTTTGAGATTTTGATTTTGCTATTTGCTTAGGGACTTTCCTGTAAGACTTTTCCTTGGGGATTGGTATATTGGTATTCTTGTTATTGTTATTTTGCTTATTACTGAATTTAAAACTTTATATCCATACAAATTGTGCTTTAGTCAAAACAGCGAATGAATGAGTATTCTAAAATTTATGTTTTTTTTTATTTTCTCAATAAACATAATGAACCAGAATTTAATCAGTTTTAGGTCCCACATATATAACGACGTAAGTATGTTTAATAATTGTTATTTCAATTGAAATATCTATGTTTCTGTTTACCAAAAAAATGCATGGTAAAACAAAATTGCGTAACCGAATATTTATTATGCAACTGGCATAATCTGTTTCTATACCAAGCATACTTAGTCTAAGAGTTAGCAAAATTTTCAATATTGACAACAAAAAATATCAATCTTTCACTTTGAGCTCTGTAAAAATCGATGTACTGGGAATTAAATTTCAACCACAAGGACAAAAAGGAGAAATATTTTGATATTTATTCAATAGAATGCTACAAAAACGTTTCAATCATAAGCATATGAAGAGCTGCCTACAAAATGGCGTTGATTTGGAACCTTCTGATTTTTTTTCCATTTAAGACATAGCAAAAGAAAAATTAAACCTTAGTTTACATACAATCTATTTTGCCTTTTTAATTTGATTTTTTCCATGGAATGCGATTGTATTTGCGCCATTGTGCACTTCATTTGCGACATTTCATTTTCGCAAATAAACAGGTCAACACAAGTCATGAAACTTATAAGTTGTGTATAATTTATTGATGAAATAACCCAATTTCTCCTTCCGTCTGTCATCGGACCCCTACTCACAACGAAAAGGTTGAGTGGGATCACGAGCAGGATAAGAATTCCACTTGCTATGTCATTCACAAGCATTTATTCGACTAGTTTGCTTTGATGGGACGTAACTAGCTTATGAATCATTCTTTGAAAAGGGGATTTTCTTACATTCCCTGTTCTTAATATTATTTCATATATCACCAGATTATTTTCTATTTCTAACACGGAGCCGTTTAGCCAACTTGTGGTCATCTGTAACGTGGTTATACTCATGTAAAAAAAATCACAATTGGCATTATTTTGCCTTCTATACATTTCTAGGATTGTGATTGGATTAAAAGCAACCACGAGGTGACCGTGTTTATTCCATATTAGGTTGATACTAACGGTATTTAAGACGATCAGTCTGAATGTAACGTGAAGATAGTCGGTACGAATTCAACATAGTGTGCTAGTGACCTAATACGATAATTATTGGATCAGTAAATTTCATATAGGGATTAGAGCTCCGCTCTCATCCCATTCCATTTGTATACAAATTTCAAATCTATCATAAGCATGTTTTTATTGAACACCACTTACCGGCTTCAGCCTAAGCAACGGCATTTGTCTTCTTACCTGTTGAAAATAGTTGGCGCAAATGAATTTTTTTTTATTATTAATGATAATGTATTATTTGTTTTGACACATGATGTTTCAAAATGGAAACAAACAGACACTCTTGACACATTGTGACAATGGAAAACCCCAAACAGTAGATTTTCCTAAAGTTTTGTCGCCAGTATGTAATAATGAATAAAAGCGCGAGCTTGCTTTTTAGAGGTGAATTGCAAACGATGTTTATGGAGTCCGCACAAATGACCATGAGACTCCAATGAACTTTCAATGTCAAAAGCATTTGACTGCTATCTAAACAGATTTTCGGCAATACTTAATTTTTAATATGTAATGTTGTCTGTAAGCATAATGAATTACTAAGCAATACAAAATAGTTGAAAATTCTGGTAATAGGGCCCAGAGCATTGACTAATCTTATATTTCTATCTATATACTTCTCGCTGAAGACCCATGTGTGGCCTCCGGCTGTTTCCACCTCTTTGGTCGGGTTGTTGTCTGTTTGACACATTACCCATTTCAATCTCAATTTTAGTTCAACAGATATACATGTCTTGTAAATCAATATAACAATTATCAGAATTAAAAAGATATACACAAAATACTATACTTTTAAGAATTATATTGCAACTTTTGAACGGATAGTCAATCAGTTGTGTAATATTAAAGGGCAAATGAACAAAAGATTATTGGTGAATGTCACATGTCTCTTCAACTTCCGGTTCTCGAAATATCAATTAAAAAAAGATTTGTATAATTTTTCAAGAGAAATAATTAAGTCTTTATAAATGTTGAAAACAAAATATTTGTTGATGTTTATGATAATTGGCATCTGTTTTTGTACATCCTATCATTGTAAGATCAATTCTATCTTTAATAATTTTGATGAAAAATACAAATAAGAGAAATTGCTGCAAGGGAATATAACTCTCAAATGTGATAATGCGCAGTGTCATCTGTTAATACCACAGGATGAGGTCTTACTTTTGTCCAAATAAGGTTATATGATATCTTCAAAAAACAAAGAGGGGTCTATGTCGAAAACAATCAATTAAAGAGATGTGATAATGGAATTCGACACAGCCTACTAATTCATGATTATGATTATCAATATTGATGGTCCATATTTGGTCTTGATTACTTCAATAGAAACGGGGGAAGGGTATGTCAAAAAAATGTTGAAAGATTGTATTTTTTTAAAAGACAAAAAACATTAGAAAACGACAAGGACTTTCCTCGCGTAGGGAAATACCTTAAAACTGAACCCAAGTGGTGTCTTTCATTCATTGTTTTGCTTAAAGGTATAATAGAAGGTGTAAAAATTAGCATGCTTGTCTACAGGTGTTCAAAGACTGTTTATACTTATTTGACATCATGTCACATAAAAAAATAAACATCGGACATCAAAGACAAAGCTACAAGATATCAGTTATTTACAATTTAGCACATCGAACCATTTCGTGTTTACTATTTTAAGTATTCTAGATCTGGTGATAACGGAATTGTTATAGAATGAATAGGTTACTTTGTATTACTAATAATTAGTGACGCACATATATAGATATCTAATCAGTCGGGTAAACATTAATCCAGATACACATACTAGTATGTGTCTTGCAATCGAGGCTAACTGCAGTAATGAATGTCTTCCACTGCAGCGGCATTACCATGCTCATTTCACAGACTCACCAAGCATGCCAAGGTACGTAACCCAATTATTTTACTTTATGAATTTTCTACAAATCATAGAAAGGTTTGGATACATTTTGGTACTTAAGCGCTAGACAAGACACAGATATACTCAATTGAAATACATTTTATATGTTTTAAAAAATAAAAAATAAACTTTTGCTGTGCAGTTTTTAACTACAAAATAATGTACCAAATTAAAATAATGAAGTTAGTAAATAAGGTTTGTGAAAGGCTCAATGCAATTAACAGTCATGCTTGTCCTTACCAACATACGAACCGTTGATCAAATCAACTCAAAATTTTGTTTATTTAATTAATTGATTAATTGTGTTTATCACCACTTTCAGCCCTCTTGGTTATATCGTAACAGCCAGATTTTATTGGCAAATGAAGTCTGAGTATCCGAGGAGAACCACATTCTCTAGTTGATTCAGATCAGAATTGAATGCATCTGCCAAATACGGAGTTTTAACTCACAGCCTCAGAGTTTATATGATTGTAAAACTGTTGATAAAGTCCAAAGTAAAACAACAAAAATTCGAACTCCAAGGAAAATTCAAATTGGAAAGTCCTTTATCAAATCGAAAATTCAAATGCTCAAACACATCAAACGAATGGAAAACAACTGTCATATTCCTGACCTGATACAGGCATTTCCTTATATAGACAATGGTGGATTTAACCTGTTGCTTAGGCCATTAACCCTTATTCCTAATGAAAGAACCGGTTAATAGCATTAGTATGATATGCATTATAAGAATTTATGGTAATAAAATTGAGAAAGGAAATGGGGAAATGTGTCAAAGCAACAACAACCAAACCATAGAGCAGACAACACCCGAAGGCCACCAATGAGTCCAATAAGCATGTCTATTTAAAAGATACACAAGAGAGGAGTTAACTATTACAAACATGTTAAAGTTCATATCGAATAATGAAATATGACAAGATAAATTATTTTAAGATAAAATATTTGTACCACGATGAGCAATGAGTTTTGCAGTACATTTTATAAGTTAGAGATAACAAAATATTGACAATCATATGATATGATTTATGTAATCACTTTTTCAAGATAAATTTTATCATACTAAAAGATTTATCTCATTTAATCTTGAAATATGGTTTTGATTTACGATCTGATAAATACATGTACTTAAGCACATTAGTAAAAAAATTAAAAAAAGACAAGAATACAAGAATTCACAATTATAGGACACTAACAGAAATAGCTGGATGTATAAGTACAGAGCCATGTCAAATGAATAACCCAATGAACAGACTAAACAGTAAAAGTAATATTCCTATAGACAAATTAAAGAATACTATAACACGTTATTAAGATGATAAACAACGTCTGTTCTTTAAATGATTTCAAATTTTTAAAAATCACCATCTCTTATATTAGTCCGCCTGAATTATTGAGAATACGAAATGGGAAATATGTCAAATAGAGAATAACCCGACCAATGAGCAGAAAACAGCCGAAAGCAACCAATGTGTCATAAACTGAGCGAGGAAATTCTACACCCGGAGGAGGGCTTCATTTGGCCCCTAATCAAAATGTGTACTAGAAATATGAAAATGAACGTCACACCAAACTCTAATCATATAAATGAACTAAAATTTGAAACACAAAACACAGCCTCTTTTAATCGGTTTTTAAATTTTTATGCAAACTATCATATTTTTCTTTATAAAAAGATCCTCTTATAATGGGTCCCAAAGCGTTACTGGGGAATAGAAAGATGGTCACCATTGGTCTCCTGCGACCAGTTGTCGAACCCGCGCCATAGTGGGTCGTCCGTTAGCTATATATTATAGGCAGTGCGGGATGTAACAAATTTTACACCACGTCCGGTCAGAATAAGAACGTTAAATCAAAAGCGTCGTGATGAAAGTGCCACGATCTTTGAACGTTAAGAAAACTTTGTAACAACTCATTGAGTGGTCCGTAGATGTTGGCCAAATTTCCAATCCTATCCAATATAGTATCAATTTGTCAGTTGCAATCAAAATTTTCCCGACCTTCATCTCGGACGGCCTCTATGGTAAACCTACTCATTGTATTTATTGTTTATTTGTTCTCGTCCTGAAAATCTATGACCAGTACCAGTTTTGATGTTGGAAAATCAGAACATGTATATGGAAGTTATAGTTGACAAAAAGGAAACATTTACTTTTCTGAACATCTCAATGGCACACACCGTGACATGGTGATGAGACAGAATCGATCTGATCCACCAATTGGTACCGATAATTTTTGTAAATGTCTGATATGAGCTGGCATCATATCAGAAAAGATAAAATATTGCATTTTAGATAAAAGATCTTCTGAGACTATTGATATGTAATACAACACATTTTTGTCAAGTCTATTTGCGACATAAATCACATTAACTTTTCCATTTAGTATAATATGGGTCATTTTCAAATATGTCGAATTTTCAGTACACCCATGCTAAATTTTTTATTTCTAATGGAAATTTCAGTTGTAATGGTTTAAATGAAAGCTTGTCGGATTTGTGATTCGGAACATTAATAATAAACACATCTTACATCTATTTTGATAAGATTAAACTGCATTTAAGTCCGATTTTGGGGGTATTTGTGTGCCTACATTGTCAGAAAAACACATTTCAAATGTTTCAAGATATTCTTGTATGACATCATTAAGATTGCATCTTTTAATATGTTGTTCTTAAAGTACTGTTTGTTTTGATTTGCTTATGTAGAGGGTTGTTTGAATAAGTAACTTTTAATAAATTTTTCAATTTCAAAATTCGACATTTTTTGAAAATGACCCATATGATAAATATATGATTTATCATTGTTGTTCTTAATTCAAAGCACTATTATGGTAACTAAAGTACGAATTTTCCAATCCGTGTCACAATAATCAAAATAGGAAATTTTGACACAATCCTGGTAACAGTCTTCGGTGTACATATGTTAGTCTGCACTTCATGATATTTTAACAAAGTCTGGTCTAAATTTGACACAAGAGTCAGAAAGTTTGACCAAGTGTCGCTTTGTCATACATGTCATAGTAGTCTTATATTACACCTGTACCTCTCTTGTAATGATTAAGGGGGTCTTAGCAATTGTTACAAAAAAGTAAAATCACAAAAATACTGAACTTAGAGGAAAATCAATTCGGAAAGTCCATAATCACATGGCAAAATCAAATAACAAAACGTATCAAAAACTAATGAACTGTCGTATCCCTGACTTGGTACCAGGCATTTTCAAATGTAGAAAACGGTGGATTAAACCTGGTTCTATAGCGCTTACCCTCTCACTTTAATGACAGTCTCATCAAATTCCGTTATATTTACATTGATGCGTTAAATAAACAGACACAATAAATAAAATAGTCAAAATATGGGTACATCAGTCATCATCGTCAGAAAATTTAATACGTCACATAAATTTATCGTTCAATGTGTCAATTGTTCTATCCCTATTTTCATCGTCACTATTGCTGTTAAGGAAAGACTTGATGTAACATTTACCGATAAAATACCACAAAATACATTAATACACATTTCAGTTACTCTATAGATGTGAACTCTGTCCAATTATACGTCACATTTCTGTCAACTAGTATCTCTGACGATTAGTCAATGTTACCTTATATGTAATGTTTCAATCAAATTATTTTGTTTTAAATAACAAATTATCGCTAGTACATGTTCCTATTTGCATGGTATAACTTAACGTTCAGCCTTATTTGTACAAAAATAAAAAGTGAAGAAAAATTAAGACAGACAGAAAGAAACAACCACTATCGACCTACAAGCTTCTTCCTTTAATGAGCTCCCTATCTATAGAATGTTGTGAGGTTATGTCAAAAATACTTACCTGGGTAAAGTTGTCATAGAACAGCAGAACAACAAACAGTAAAGTCAGTTGTCATAGGCTTGGCTAAACCACAAAATGCATAAAACAAAAAGTATAAATCAAATAAACGAGAAACGTAGTTCACATTTAATCAAAGCTAGTGCAACGCATTATAAGAAATCTGAACAAATCATATTTACACAAACTGAAAAATAAGTTCACTATGGATTTAAAATAGAAATAGAATGAGCAGTGTAGGAAATCATGCCATAGTCCAATGCTTAAGTAATATTATTGACAGGATGTATAGTGTATTTTCATATTGACACTAGATGAGATATAAGGAATAAAACAAATATCTTTGTTTCAGATACAGTATTATATTTGAATAATTGAAAACAAGAGATGTCAGATTAGTGGTGAAATGAATATGACGACACTATCTCAAGAAGAAGAAAACTATGTCCGGACGAGTTTGTTGCTGACTAGAATCTCCCCTCGTGCAGTACGAGTTTTGTTTGACAGTGAATTCCATCCATCCTGTTTAAGTGCATCTATAAAAAAAGAATACAACACATTAAAAGAATTAAAAAAGAAAAGAATTATTAACTCGTCACAGTGGAACCTGCTGTTTCCACCACATGGTAGGTGTAGAACTAAACCAAATAAAATAATGTGAAAAAAACTTACCAGTTGTATATCACGGCAGTAAAATAATAGCATTAATAATGCCAGCATTCTGTATTTTACTGTATAAACAACGTGTAATTCACAGGGAAATGTGTCCGCTTTCGCATGAGTTCTTTCATTTTAAGAAAAACATGTCATCCACACTGAAACTGGTCTTAATCCTGTTAAATTTTGCAAAACTGTTTTTCTTCTGATTACAACAGCATCGCATATGCTATTGAAAAGGTCTAATATTTCATATTTTCGGCATCTAATTCACATTTCAAAAATAATAACTGAGGATTATGACAATATTTTCCAACTCATTTTGTTAGCTGATGAAGTCTAGCGGTTTTGAACTGCTTCGGGGGTCATATCACGTATGTTCTGAACATATATTTATACATATATGTCACAGTGTGGGAACGGAACTGTACGGTTTTCTAGTATTTTGGTCATTCGGGAGACTGTCAAGCGGGGCTCCGACATTCGAAAAATAACAAGTCGCTTGATGGAAACTTTGATGAACTCTATTATGTTACTGTATAACGTTTCTTCTTCAAGTTGTGGTAATCAACATTTTTTGTATGTAAATATAAACCAATACAACAATAAAACAACATATGCATCCAAACGTTTTCTTTAGAATAGTGGGGCTCCGAGTAAATCGATCAAAACTGTCACGGAGCAGCGATCAAAAATGTTAAATAAACATCGAAAAACCCATCGTTACTACCAGAATTTTCACATGTACCTTTTCTGATTTATAGTCTTACCTGTCTGAAAGTTTAAAAGTCATTGTTCCAGTAGAAACCAAAAAATATATTCATTCTTTCAATGTCGTATATTTTAATTGACTGTACAATCGCTTGCAAGTTTACTGTACAATCGCTCGGAGCTGTCCTGTACAATCACTTGGAGCTTTCCTAAGCCCAATTCATTAAATACATTACATATGCGTTTCATTGCTTGTTCCTTGTCTGTTCTACTGTATTTGAAATGAAAAT
This sequence comes from Mytilus edulis, assembly GCA_019925275.1. Taxonomy (NCBI): domain Eukaryota; kingdom Metazoa; phylum Mollusca; class Bivalvia; order Mytilida; family Mytilidae; genus Mytilus; species Mytilus edulis. The sequence goes on from CM034357.1 coordinate 16,266,595, forward strand.
AACACGGGTTCAGTCATTTTGCCGATTAATAAAGATGGTTAACAATCTATCCCGGACACATTTCTGAAGGTGTGTATATCAAAGAGAAAATCAACATTCGAATAATAAGCATACAAGACAAAATAAAAGGACAAAACAAATGTAATAAAATCACTTAAAAAAAGAGTGCTCGTAGAAAAATGAATAATCAAAAAGATGACTAGGTGCTCTGGAAGGGTGATAATATTTTGAAGTTTACTTAATTTATGTATCCCAACAGTTTAAAAAAATAATAAATACGTATATTAACAATGCAACAAAGAATGTTTCAGCAGAGGATCGGGATATTCTAACTCGATAAAGGAATTCTAATGTGAAATGGTGATATTCGCCAAACAAAAAAATACAGTGTACACATATAAGTCAATAAACATGATATAAGAATAAGAAGATGTGGTATAATTGCCTGACAACACCTGTCATGTTCCTGACTTGATACAGGAATTTTCCTATGTAGAAAAAAGTGATTTAAACCTAGCTTTTCTACTGGAGGTACAAAGCTCTCTTAATGATAAAAGAGGGACGAAAAATACCAGAGGGACAGTCAAACTCGTAAATCGAAAATAAACTGACAACGCCATGGCTAAAAATGAAAAGGACAAACAGACACACAATAGTACACATGACACAACATAGAAAACTAAAGAATAATTAAACAACACGAACCCCACCAAAAACTAGGGGTGATCTCAGGTGCTCCGGAAGGGTTAGCAGATCCTGCTCCACATGATGTATCAATGATAAGGGTGTGAGTTTTTATTTAAATGACAAAGAAAACACAAAATCCTTATATTTTATAAACTTCTTCATAATAAAAAGCAGTATCACACAGTGAATTTGAGTTCGAACACAATTTTATCAAATATAAAAAAAGAAGATGTGGTATGGTTGCCAATGATACAACTGTCCACAAGAGACCAAATGACACAGACATTAACAACTAAAGGTTACCGTACGGCCTTCACAACGAGGAAAGTCCATACCGCACATTCAGCTATACAAGGCCCTTGAAAAAGGCTTATCTCATCAGATGGATAAAAATAAAAATATTTCTATTTCAGTATGAAAATAAGGAGATGTGGTATAATTACCAATGAGACAACTATCCACAGAGTTTATTGAAGTGGATGTAAGTAGTTATAGTCGGGTATAAAAGGTACCGACATTAAAATCATTAATTAATTAAATTAGACGGCCTTATTCATAACAAAATACCTGCGGAAAAACATATATGACAGATATGAACACAAACGGCAACCACTGAACAACAGGCTCCTGACTTGGGATAGACACATACAGATAGTGGCGGGGTTAAATATGTTTGTGAGCGCTCAGTCCTCCGAAAACTGGGACTCGTCTTAAAACCAAACTAGAATTTTTATGTTCCATTAAAATATCAATTCGCTTTTTGGCCAATAATGCATCTTTATCTCCGATTTGGAACACCATTGGAACACATATCATAATGACATGGTTTAACCATTTAAAAACAGTCATTTCTTTTTCTATTTTAACAAATGAGATTGATATGACAACAACATTATTCTGAATCCCTTTGTGTAGTACTGCAATCGTAATTTCTGTTACATATATTTCAAATACAATATGTTTTAACTACAAGCTATATATAACGAAAATATGATGATACAAAATAATTTTAATGACATTTGTGTAATTAATTTAAACTGCATCCGAAAAAAATCAGTGCTAAGCAATTTTATATATAAATTTTTAATAATTTAATTCACGTCAAACAAATCAGACCAATTAAGATATTTCTACTTCCTTTCAGTTTTTGTTGACCAAAATTTTGCATTTAAGTTGACCAGGAAAGCTCTGCTGAAACATCCTTTGTTGTATTATTAATATACATATATATATTTAAACTGTTGGGATAAATAAATTAAGTAAACTTCAAAATATTATTACCCTTACGGAGCGCCTAGTCATTTTTTTTATTATTAATTTTTTACGAGCACTATTTGTTTTAGTGATTTCTTGACATTTGTACTGTCCTTTTGATTTGTCTTGTATGCTTATTATTCGAATGTTGATTTTCTCTCTGATATAGACACCTTCAGAAATGTGTCCGGGATAAATTGTGAACTATCTTTATTAATCGGCAAAATGGCTGAATGCGTGTTATTTTCATTTCAAATACAATAGAACAGACAAGGAACAACCAATGAAACGCATATGTAATGTATTAAATGAATTGGGCTTAGAAAAGCTCCACGTGATTGTACATGACAGCTCCGAGCGATTGTACAGTAAGCTTGCAAGCGATTGTACAGTCAATTAAAATATACGACATTTAGAGAATGAATGTATTTTGGTTTCTACTGGGACAGTGACTTTTAAACTTTCAGACAGGTAAAACTATAAATCAGAAAATGTACATGTAAAAATTCTGGTAGTCACGATGGGTTTTTCGATGTTTATTTACCATTTTTGATCGCTGCTCCGTGTCAGTTTTGATCGATTTACTCGGAGCCCCACTATTCTAAAGAAAACGTTTGGATGCATATATTTCGTTTTTATTGTTGTATTGGTTTATATTTACATATAGAAAATTTTGATTAACACAACTTGCAGAAGAAACGTTATACAGTAACATTAGAGTTCATCAAAGTTTCCATCAAGCGACTTGTTATTTTTCGAATGTCGGAGCCCCGCTTGACAGTCTCCCGAATGACCAATATACTAGAAAACCGTACAGTGCCGTTCCCACACTGTGTATGTGGTGTTTTTGTATTCCAAATTAATGTCATTCACATTGAAACATGTTTTATATCTCGTTTTTTCTGTTGCTAACTTTATCTTATTTTTAAAAACAAACCTGTCATCCACACGGAATTTTGTCAAGTCATTTAAATGTTTTATATTTTGCATCTAATTTGTTTCCTGAAAACATGCCATTTACACTGAATATTGGTATCAAATTATGTACTCATATGTTATTGGTTGGAGTTCTTTCAGATACTTATCAAAACAAGAACCGACCAAAGAAGCCAGATAATTTATAATAATAATTTCATATTCAGATATATTGATGATATTCTTACCTCTGGTTAGTTGTCCGTGTTATTCAACTTCTTGTTAACTGAATATATCTTGGGCAAGGTTATTATTATGTGAAATATCTTAAACGAGTGTATGTCTTCCTAAAACATGGCATTCACGGTAAAATAGGTCAGAAATCTCGTGTGTTCTTCAACAAATTACTATTTAAAATAAATGAAAATAACACTTTATAAACTTTATGCGTCCGAAGCGCGTTTCCGCTTTTTTGACCGTCATCCGAAACGCCCGAAGCCGAAGATTTGAAAGCTAAACTTTTTAATAAAAGTTGAAGAGCTATATAGCCACACGAAACATGCCGTTCACATTTAATTGGTATCGTATCTATTTGTTATTTTTCGAAGAGCTGGGAAAAAAGTCCAGGAAAGTGTGATTTTCTCTTAGTGCAAAAACAGCCTCTCTGGGCTTTTTACCTATTTCGGTGTCAAAAAGTCTAATTGATGAATTGGTGAAACCCGTTTTGACTTACAACTCTGGAATGTCCTTTATGGATTAGTTGATGTTTACCATGGATCAGCATAGAGCCGCACAAAGAAATTGTGACATTGACCATCTCAACTTTATTGATAAAACACCTTTTGCAGAAAATCCATCTAACATTTTGTAAATACCTTCTTGGAACCAAGAAAACCTCATCAAATATAGGAGTGAGATTGGAACTAGGTAGACTTCCAGTTGAAAATTTTGTTACAACCCAATCTATTCTATAACTTGCAAGACTAAATAGGGATACTTTAAACACATTATTGAAAGTCTTTTGTACTTTCAAAATCCCTTGACTTACAAGATGTATATTCTTGGTATACATATGCTGAAAATGACTTACCAGACAACAGCCTCAAAGACACAGTGGCCAATTGTAAGAATATTACAGATGTAAGTCATTTAAAATCAGAAATTGAAAATGAAATAAATAACTATTATAAAGATTTATAAAAAAGTAAAGTAGAAACAATTGACGAAAGTAGTAAACTGTTTCTGTATAAAAATTCAAAACCTTCACTTGAGGCAAATTTGTTTTTATCGTTTAATAATTTTTCTATAAGAAATATTTTTACTAAACTTCGTATAAGTGACCATGGTCTTCAAATAGAAAATGGTCGTTACATTAAAATTCCTGTAGAACAAAGACTGTGTAAAACCTGCAAATTCATTGAAAATGAATTTCATGTTATTCTCAGTTGCAAGGTAAATGAAAATATCAGACAAAAATTATATAATGATATACAATTAGATGATAAACATTTCATTCATTATCCTGATAATCATAAATCCTTTTATGTATTAAACTCCACTTTCTTTGAAATGTTAACATTATCATGATTATTGGCTTCTTTATTAAAAGGTCAATAGAACTGAGGGCAGATGTCTCATTGAAACATGGATATAGCGTAATATTGCAAATTTATCACTCATGTTTTTGTGTCTTTTGATAAATTTTCGAATACAGTTTTGATTTTATTTTGTTGTTTATAGTTTGTTTAAACGTGCATTGTCACGAATATTGTAAATGTGTAATGACAATAAATAAAATTCATCACTTTAGTGATTCTAGTTTTTTTATTAGATATGCGCATGCATAAATTTGGTAAGTCAATTTTGAAAATTGGTAAGTTTCCCATCAATTCAGACTAAAATTGTATCAATTTCAATTTAATGGAAATCTAGTCATACTGAATTAATTTACAATTAGCACTACAGTAGTGCAATGAAAGGTTGAACTGTTTAATGCCCTCTAACAACTTTCCGGTCCGTGCGTCCATATTTTCGTCTGTTCTTTAGTCTGATCGTATGATATTGTCCTGTTTTAGAATACAATGTTTGTTAAAATATAAAGATATAGTGCAAATTCATAAAATCATCTTAAATACCAGGATTGAAATTTAGTATTTGCGCCATACTAGCGTTTCGCCTACAAAAGACTTATCAGTGACGCTTGAATAAAAGAAGTTAAAAAGGTCAAATAAAGGTCCATGGTGTCTTTTGCATGATGATGCCATCTTCCTTTATAAGTCTGTTTAAATTATCGTTCTAGTTTGAACTGTTATTTTATTTTTTACCTACCGTTTGATATATATATATACGCTCTAGATGTTAACGTGTTTCAGTTATAAATAACGTACACTATCAGATAAACATTATAGTATGTAGACTTAGATTTGTGAAATATGAGTCCTTATTTTGGTTTGTTTGTAATTCTTTTTATTTCTGTGTATAGGTGCTCCAAATTCAAACACGTTTGATGTAACTTTGATGATTTCACTGCTTACAAATCTTGCTGGATTGAAACATTATAATGACAAGTTGCCATTGGTAACAGACACAACACCAGCCGCTGATTTGGGGAGGATAAGACACTATAGGAACCACATAGCTCACGATAATGATGGAACGATAGACAGCTCATTGTTTAACACAGCATGGGAGGAAATAATTGAGGTATGAGGTGCTATGTTAAATCCCTTATAACTAGTAGTAATTCAATATTTTTCACAAATCATTTATTATTGCGTATGGTTGTTAAGGATCATTACACACGATAAATATCCAAGGCAAGGCTAAATGTTTGCTATGTCTAAGTAATACACAAGAAGTACACGTATCAATCAGTTTATTATTTACGTTGGTAATTGAATATGTACAACAAATAACAGTTAAGAATGTTAATAAATGTTCACCTTAAATCATCTGGTTTAGTAACTAATCGTTCTTTTTAAATCTGCCACACTCTTTCGTGCTGACGACAATCTCTGACTAATGACCGATCTAGTCTGATCACGTAACAAACACTATAACGTACCATATAACATTGTCCTCCTCTATGTAAGACACCCCCGTGTCTATATGAATAATATACAATTACTGTCTTTTGATGAGGTAAATATGCGGTTTTATTAAATTTTGAAAAAATGATATTCAATGAGGCCGACGGCCGAAGTGAATATCAGTTTTTCAAAAGTCAATAAAACCCCATATTTACCGAAACAAAAGACAGTAATTGTTTTATTCCACATTCCGAGAGAAGAAAATGTATTTAATGACAAACATATATCTACCATTTTTTTTTACATGAAACATTTTACCATAACGTTGCATGTAAAAGCGCGTGACGTTTAGCGCGGTGAATAACACTTTCTCAGGTGAATATGCTTTTTTTTTTATTCAAAATCCAATTCATATAGAGAAACCTACTAAAATAATACCAATATGGAATAAAACAATTTCTTGACACGACAAAAATATATACACATGTTCAAAATATATCAATTGTCATAGCATATAACTGTACTAAAGTTAATTAATTCCATCGCCAAGCACAAAGTCTTCAAAGTATTTTTATTTTTTTCGATCCCTTGATGAACGTTGCAAAGCAGTTCCGGTTGTCTCTTCTGTATCATCCATATGAGTTTCCTCAACGATTGGCGTTGTTTCGTTTGCTAAATTCCCATGTTCTGTAACGGCGTCTTCCCTCTCCTCTTCGGATAAATCCTCAACCTGCTTTTCTCTTAAACTATTGTTTGTTTCATCCTCGTCTTCATTTAAAACATCTTCATCCAATCTTTCCTCCCTGTTGTTGGTAATCGGAGATGCTGGGGGAGTAGGTGGAAAGTTTATATATAATCCTCCAAACGGCTGACAGTTTGCCGGTCGTTCTTCTCCTTCAACATCCGTACAGATATCATCTCCTGTTGTGGTTATCTCATGTTGGTTATTTCTCTTCTGTATTGCACACTTTTTCAGTTTGTTAAAATGAACAACTTTTATCATTCTTGTGTTATCTAACCGTATGAAGCGGGGAACTGTAAATGTTAATAAAAATGATTCAAATGACAGCTATAGGAAAGACAACTACAATGAAAGTTACACTCAAAACTACTCCCGTGGGTCAGGGTATAGACAGAATGGTTCTACAGCTAAAAGCAATGTTAGTAAGAGAAAAACACAAAACTTTAATAACAATCAAAGAGATCAAGGGTGCGCCCCTGTTCGTGGTAGGACATGGTAATACCGATGCGGGTTATGGAACATAAATGGATTGTCAAAGAATGTAAATAGTGACAAAAACATTTTAATTGATGCATGTTTAAAAAACTTAGATCTTCATATGATAGGGATAGTAGAAACACATTTATATCACAGTATTTGTATTGATAATTATAAATGGTATGGTAATAACCGCAAGCTAATCCATACCCGTGCAAAGACGGGCTCAGGAGGAGTTGGCGTTTTAGTGAAAGAGGAATTACTAACTACTTTCAACATTGATATTGAAGACGAGTCAACGGATGGGATAATCTGGATAAAATTTGTAGAAAAAAACAACGATAGTAATAAATTTTATGTTAGTGTTGTGTATTTACCGTCTGAATTTTCTGCACGTTCAACAAATGCTTATGAATTCTTTGATACACTTATGTCTCAAATATACTCTAAACCGATATTTGTGGTGATTTTAATAGCAGGATTGGAGATACGGAGGATTATATTCCAGGGGTAGATAATTTGCCAGAACGTGAAGTAATTGATTTTAAGGCAAATAGTTTTTGTGAATTTTTATCAAATGTTAATTGTTGTGTTTTGAATGGTCGTAATCATATTAGTAACGACTACACATATGTATCAACAAGGGGATCTTCAGGAGTTGATTTTTGTATTACCCCATTTGAAAATATAAATAGTTTAAAAAAAATTGAAGTCATTCGTGCAAGTGAGTTAGCAAATAAAAGTTTAACAACAGGATCAATAGAGGCAAAATATATCCCGGATCATTCAGTTTTATGCTGGGAATTTGAAAGTGCAGTATGTGAAAATACAAATAAGCAAAGTTTAAATAGTCATGATAATAGATAAATATTATGAACAGTGTAAATAACAAAAAGCGCCGCTTTAAAAAACGATGGTGGACCGATGAACAAACTGTAAAATGGAATCAGGTATGCCTGGCAGAAAAACAGTATTTACATTGTACCAAAGTTAACAGTAACACACATTTACGACAAATTTATGTTAATAAGCGAAAAGAATTTGATAAACTAGCTCAACAAAGTAAACGACAATATTGGCACAGTTGTCAAGAGGAACTTGTAAATTTAAACAAAAATGACCCAAGACAATTTTGGCGTAAAATAGGCAATATTGGTATTGGTAATGACAGACAATCGAAAATTCCAAATGAGGTGTTGCGAAGTGATGGATCTGTTACAAATAACATGGACGATGTTTTACAAAAATGGAAAGACAGTTTTCATGGTTTGTTGAATTCCGATCCAGATAACAACAAGAATTTTGGTGTTGAAAATTTAATTGTAAAGAATGATATTGTTTGTAATGATTTAGATGATTATATATCTTTTGATGAAGTTTATAAGGTAGCAATGGCAGCCAAAAATGGGAAAAGCCCAGGTGTAGATTGTATTCAGGCAGAATTATGCAAAAATTATGCAGTTATTTTTACTGCAACTAAATTGTTTAATATTTGTTTTAAATTTGGCAAAGTTCCAAATATGTGGAATAAAGGTATTATTACTCTTATACCTAAATGTTCAACTACGGATCCTAGAGATCCATTATCATATAGAGGTATTACCTTAGCACCTTGTGCATATAAACTTTATTGTGGCGTTTTAAATAAAAGGTTAACTGAGTGGTTAGACAAAAGGGATATAATAAATTATGAACAAAATGGGTTTATAAAAGGTAGAAGTACAATAGATCATATCAGTACATTAACATCTGTTATTGAAACTAGAAAAAAATGTAAGCTGTCAACTTTTGTATCTTTCATTGATTTTAAGAAAGCTTATGATTCTATTGATAGAGTTTTGTTATTTAATAAATTAGGAAAACTGGGTGTTAGTACAAAATATATGTATGCTTTAAAGGCTATTTATTCTAATGTAGAATTCATTGTCAGATTAAATGGTAACATGACTGAATGGTTCAATGTAAATACTGGTTTAAAACAAGGCTGTGTATTGTCAACAGTAATGTTTAATATATTTATTAATGATTTAATTGATGATATAAAGTTGTTAGACATTGGTATTAATATTGATGGTGAAAAATTATCTATCTTGCTGTATGCCGATGACATAGTTTAATAGCAGAAAATGTACAAAAATTATTAGATGTTTTAAATGTATGGTGTAATCATAATAGTTTAAAAGTAAATTTAAGAAATTCAAATGTTATACATTTTTGCAATCCTTCTGTAGCCAGATCAGATTTTCAGTTTAGTTTAAATGATGAAAATATTGAGTATGCTTCAAATTACCAATACTTAGGTTTATTGTTAACAGAGTTTTTAGACTACCAATTAATGGCAAAAGCTGTAGCCAGGTCAGCAAGTAGGGCATTAGGTTTACTTATTGTTAAATGTAAAGCACATTGTGGTTTTCAGCACAATATCTACACAAAGCTATTTAATACGATGGTTTGCTCAGTCATAAATTATGGCTCATCTATTTGGGGCACGAGAGATTTCTCGTGCATCACTGCAGTACAGAATCGCGCCATGCGTTTCTACATGGGCGTGGGTAAATATACCCCAAACGATGCTGTGTCAGGTGACATGGGCTGGAAACCACCACGTGTTAAACAGTGGATAAATATTTTTAGACACTGGTCCAAATGTACAAAAATGGACAATAATAGAATTAATTATAAAGTTTTTAAATGGTCAGTGATGAAAGGTAGTTGTAAGTTAAAAAATTGGTGCTACAAAGTTATGGAGATGTTGAAATCCTTTGATTTTGAAAGATATTGTAAAATAAATGAAAATTTTCTTGATAGTTATAGTATATCTCAGTTAGAAGAGAAAATGTTTGATAAATATAAAAACAAGAGGCTGTCACAACGACAGCAAACCGGATTTATTAGCATTTATTTGTGTCCTGGCAATATCACAAGAACCATTACTGATGATTGGTGAAAGTGAAAATTGTCAATATCAAATTTGGTTCATGAGAAAATGCACGGACACGACTGGAAACACCATTTTTCAATCTTTTAAGAACCATAACTCCTGAACGGTAAAAGTCAAAATCGTCATTATTGAACTTGACCTCCATTTTGTCACCAGTAACAACATATTAAAATTTGGGAAGCTTTGGTAGAACTGTTAATGCGTAAATGCACGGACACGACTGGAAACGCCATTTTTCAATCTTTCAAGAACCATAACTCCTGAACGGTAAAAGTCAAAATGGCCATTATGAACTTGACCTTCATTTAGTTGTCAGTAACAACATATTAAAATTTTAAAAGCTTTGGTTGAACGGTTCTTGAGTTAATGCACGGACAACATTTGATTGCCGCCCGCCCGACCGACCGACCGCCCGCCCGCCCGCCCTGCCGCCCGCCCGCCCGCCGAGCATCCCCAATTTAATAACCGACATTTTTGTCACAAAAATCCGGTTAAAAACTGGTGTACAAGAATTTTTTCATATAGTACCGGTTGTAAATTGAGAACATATAAACTTTTTAAACATACTTATAACACTGAGCAATATTTGCTACAGAAAATGCCACATCGCCATCGTAGTGCTTTTTCAAAGTTTAGATGTGGTGTAGCACCATTAAAAATTGAAACTGGTCGATATGAAAGGAAAAATCTAGACGAAAGAGTCTGTTTTAACTGCAATGTTTTAAGGGATGAAAAACATGTACTTTTAAATTGTCCCTTGTATGAAGATCTAAGACATGCTCTTTTTATTGATATATTGTGTCATAATGATATGTTTTAAACTTGTCTGATGAAGAAAAATATATATATATGTTTAAAAATACCAATATTTGTAATATTGTTGCCAAAACCTGCAATAGCATTTTAACAAGGAGAAACAGTATATTATATCATTAACTACTGTATTTGTAGTATTTTATAAAATGAATAAGTATTATTTGTATTTTAATAGTCTCTCATAATTCTTTTAAGAATGGCACATACATGTATTTAATTGTTTTAACTATGTTTACTGTATAATTAATTTTATAATTGTATCTTGTTTTAATAATGTTGTATGTGGTGAGACTTTAATAAACTATTGAATCTTGAATCTGTATTCTATACACTAGGTCTGAAATCTTCTTTTTTTATGGTATATGGACCTTTCTACGGACGATCTAACTTGAGCGATCGTCCCTTCTTAACCCGAGGATCATAGTACCAAACTTTGTCACCCACATCAAACGCTTTACCGAATGCCTTCCTGTCATAGTGATCGTTCATTGTTTTTTGTGACAGTCCTAGATTTGTCCTTACTACTTCGTATGCCTGTAAAATTCTCTCCTTAGTCCTTGTGACATATTCACTGACATTTTTTGCAGTGCTGCAATCAGGCAACTGATACTGCATATCCAGTGGAAGTCTTAGTTCCCTTCCAAAAAGAACATAAGCCGAGGAAAACTTTGTAGATTCATGTTCACTAGTTCTATACCCCATCATCACTTTTTGTAGGTAAACATCACAGTCGGTTCGATTTTCTTTGACTTACTTGCTGAGCATAGAGAGCAGTGTTCTATTGAATCTCTCAACTTGACCGTCTGATTGATGGTGGTAAGTAGTCGTCCTTTTATCAATTCCTAGTAACTTTCATAGTTCGGATATCAGTCGAGACTCAAATTGAGGCCCCTCGTCACTATGCAATTGGAATGGTGCACCAAATCTACTTATAAAATGATCAATGAGGATTTCGGCGATCACAGGAGCTGTGTGATTCTCTAAAGGGAAAGCCTCTGCCCACTTAGAGAAATAATCTCCAATTACCACAATAAATCTGTTCCCTTGATCCGACAAAGGCACTTCCAACATGTCTATTGCTATTTTCTCAAATGGAGCTCCAGATTAATGTGGTTGTAACGGCGCTCTAGTTGTTCTACTCGGATTCTTCCTTGTAACACATTCAACGCAGTTAGCGACATAATTTTCAACGTCACGCCTCAGTCCAAACCAATAAAATCTTTCAGAAACTTTTCCAAATGTTTTTGACACTCCCAAAAGTCCCCCTAGTGGGCTAGTATGAAGGTTGTATAGTATTTCATTAACTAATTTACGTGGTACAACCATCTTCAATTTATAGTCTTCTTTCCTTGCATTTTTCCATCTTAAATATAACATTTCATTGTGTAATACCAATTGGTCAAACTTGCTCCACAAGTACTTAACCACAGGACTTTTCCCTTCAACGTCACGGAATTCTGGTCGTCTATTTCCAATGTCCCAAGATAAAACCATATAAATATCTTTGTCTTGTTCCTGTTGCGCTTTCTGGAAACTATCATTTGATGACTGGTTTCTTAAGGTGGATGAAGTATAAGTGATTCTAGAGCTGCAACATGCTGTTCCAGAACCAGCTGATGTATCATTCTTATTCACTAATTCTTGTTGTCTTCTCGACGAATCATTATGTACATAACAAAATTACCTATTTACAGCAGAGGTAGCGATATTATTCTCATCATTACCACACTGGTGGCAAGGTATTCTAGACATTCCGTCCGCATATCTATGACGTTTACCTTCTCTGTGTTCTATAGAAAATTCATACTCTGATAACTGTGTGATCCACCGAGCAGTCTGACCTTCTGGTTCCTTCATCGAGAAAAGCCATTTCAGTGCTTTGTGATCTGTTCTTGCCCGAAATTTCTTACCATACAGATAATGACGATATTGTTTAATGAAAAACACTAATGCTAGAAGCTCTTTTCTCGTAGTACAGTAGTTCCTTTCAGACTTGCTCAATGTTCGACTCGAATAAGCTATAACGACTTCCTTTTCATTCTGGATCTGTGAGAGGACAACGCCTATTCCAAAATCACTCGCATCAGTAACAACTATGAACTCACAGTCACTGCGCGGAAAAGCTAAAATAGGGGCCGTCGTTAGTCTCCTCTTCAACTCCAAGAATGCATCTTGGCATCGATCATTCCTAATAAATGGTGTATTTTGTTGAGTCAATTTATATAATGGTTATGCAATATCTGAAAACTTTGCAACAAATCGTCTATAATACGAGGCGAATTCTAAAAATTGCTGAACCTCTGTTGCAGATTTTGGAGGGGTCCAGTCCTTAACAGCTTTGATTTTTGCTTCATCGGGTTCAATACCTTTTTCTGAAATTACATGACCTAAACAATTCATTCTTGATTTCAAAAGGTGACATTTGGAAGGTTTTAACTTCAAGTTCGCTCCTCGAATTCTTTCGAATACCTCCTTGAGTCTGACTAAATGTTCATCTAAAGTGTGACTAAAGATGATGATGTCATAAAGGTAAACTAAAAATAGGTCCCACTGTAATCCCGCCAGAACTGTTTCCATCAGTCTCTGAAAAGTGCTAGGTGCCCCACAGAGACCAAACGGCATGACATTAAACTCGTAAAGTCCCCAGTTGGTTGTAAACGCACTCTTCTCTCTGCTTTTAGCATCTAGTTCTATCTGCCAGTAACCACTTACTAAATCACAGGAGCTGCCCAAGGGCTACATGATGGCTGAATAATCCCTTCCTGTAACATGTTGTCGATGTGATCTTTGATTTCTTTCTGATTGTGTATAGGCACACGTCTTACCCCTTGTCGCAGGGGACAACTACTACCTGTTTCAATGTGGTGTTTCACCAATGAGGTTCGACCAAGATCAGCTGGTCCGTTTGAACAAATGTTGCTATATTCCTCTAACAGGTAATTGAGTCTTCCTTTTTGTTCAAGATTTAATGAACAATCAACATGCATATTATCAATTGTGTTCCTGGTGCCAGTACAAACCGTAGAACTGTTTACCGCACCACAAACACCCTTGTCTTCATCAAAGTCCTCATCAATCGTAGAGAAAATCCCTAGAGTAGTGTGTCGTCATAATCTCTCTGCCCTTAGCAACAAGTTTTCCGTCACTAATCTTTTCATGTCCAGGAGGAATTACTTCTGTTTTTGCAGATTTAATGTTACACGCAAGATTAGCGTTTCCTTTCTAAAGGCAATTATTTGTTGTTTTAGTTTTCAATGCCATGGTATCAAAATCAATTATCAATTTACGGGCCTTCATGAAATCAACCCCAAGGATGCACTCCTGTGCCAGTTCCCTAGCTACTAAAACTGACTACATATTCCCACTTCCTGTCCTATACAAATACTTAGTTGTGTTTTCCCTAGTATATAGTATCAATAAGTTCACCATTTGCTAATACGACCTTGTACTGTTCCCTTACTAACTCAAGTGTACTAGGTACATTAGTGCTACTACCTGCTGCACACATGTACCTATCACTCGTGCACAAGTTACTCCGTAAGGTCTCCCACAAAGCTTCGCTTATCAGTATATAAACTGAGCCGGTATCGACTAACATATCAACCAGTCTTCCTTCAATCTTCCTACTACAAACATTTGACAGTCCAGTGCTAAAACAGTCAGTTTCTACCTTGTCTTCATCCAAAGGGTAATTTCCATCAGGGTCCAATATTTTGGCTGATGTGTGACCCTTCACATTAGCCTGTTTCAGTTTCCCGGATTCTGGCTGCAATTTCTGCTCATGTGCCCAGGTCTCCCACGTGTCCAGCAACCACCAGGGTTCCCGCACTGTCCCGTCTGTCTATTTTTATGGCATTCTCTGTATGGTCAAAATCATAACAAGTCCAACATTGCAAGTCCTTTTGATTTCCTCCTTAGCTGCCCTCGACCATAGCCTCCTCTTCCACGTGGCTGATATCTAGAAGAAACTGTTGTTCTTTCTTTATCCTCTTTCATCAGTTTCATCATTTCTGTCATCAGACCAATAAGCTCGTCTGTTTTTGACGGGTTCATACTTGCACATGCACCTGTTTCTTCTGTCATCGTGGCCAAAATTTTCTGTTCTGGTGCAGTTTTTGTATCCTTAACGTCTTTCTCCACTGCTTCCCACTCTAACGTCATTCTTAAAGCTTCATCAAGCGTTTTTGGATTAGCATGTCTTACTTTCAAAGCTAATTCTGTCTTATCTAGGCCCCTTAAAAACTTATCCTTGGCTAATTCGTCTCGGACACTATTTGACAAAGATGGATATGCCTTACGTGTCAGAGTTTTAATTGAATTACCCATTTCCAAATATGTTTCCGAAGGTGTCTTCCTTCTTCCCATAAACTCTGATTTATAAAGATCTGGCCTTGTAGTTGTGTCAAACCTTGCAGTTAGTTCTGCTTTTAATTTAGTCCAATCTTTCTAAGTGTCATCATCCAGATCGCTTAAAACCTTACCGGTCGTTCCTTTCAATCTAACTATAATGAATTTACATTTTAAGCCATCATCCCAGTCGTTCAATGATGAGCAGCTTTCAAACTGAAATAGCCAATCTGTCCATTCTTCTTCACCAGTTAAGACATCTGGCATAACAATTGGTCTTTTTGTTTTTGCGCCCTGCTGTACTTCGTCTCCATTCTCCGCCATTATTATAATGCTTCAAAAAATATCTAGGTTTATAAGTTTGTCTTTAGAACAATAAAAAATAACAAATTATGGGTTAGATATATTTATAATGAAATTCTTGTTATATAAATATATATATGTATAAACCCCAGTTTCTATTCAAACAAAACTTGACTACAATGTATGAGCTACCACCTGCTGCTCAACATGTATCAAGAGAAAAAACAATTATTCTTAAAGGGATAATTCGCGATTTTTCACTTTTCATCTTATTATGTTCATAATACTATAAAAAACAAATTCACCAAGTTTTATTTTGATATTAAAAGTAATAAAGAAGAAAATTGGGAATTATTAATTTTATTTCTTCAAACTTACTGACTTATGTGACGTAGTTTAAGTCTTTTTGCATGCCGGGAGTGAAATTAATATCATATAAGTCTTGTTCGTTAACATCTAATAACGCTATTTAAAGCGCATCGACGACTTTTATAGCTATTAACCAACGAAAAGTAAGTGATAGCCATGCAACTTTTAAAATTAGAGTGTAGAATTTATGTTTGGATTTTTTTACACGAATTTAAGTAATTAAAGTAGATAATACAATAGAACATTTTTATGATTTGTTTTCTACAAATACTTTAAACAAACATATGAAACTGACATGATCGATAGTGTATTAAAAATTACTTGTTTGTATTCTGAACTTTTTGCTTCATTCCAGCAAACATTTTCACTTGCTTGTACTGTGGAAATAAAATGTGTATTAATTTGTGACACTTAGTGAATGTTGAATGCGTAGTTAAACTCAAGGTAATTAAAAGATTAGCATTATGTAATTCTAATCTTTTGATCTTCATTCAGTGACATCTAGGCGTCACGGTTCACCATTTCAGGTGTGAACAACATTTCGTATGAATGATATACGCGGCGCGGGAAGTTTGCGCTTTTTCATAGGACATTTGCGCTTTTTATTTTTGGACACTTGCGCTTCAAATCATAGGACATTTGCGCTTTTTAAAAAAGGACATTTGCGCTTTTTACATAGGACATTTGCGCTTTTGCAATATTTGATTTTTATGACTATCCTCCCCTTTTATATAATTATTAACATCTATTTTATCAGCAATCAAAGACGGGCTTCAAAGTTATTGTGAAACTGCCTATTCTAGAGGTGGCGTGAATCAGATGTGGATACTTAAAAATTCAAAAGATCTTTTAGAGTACATACAATCTAACTCTCTTTCATCTTGTAACAGTATTAAAACATTTGACTTTTCTACCCTGTACACAAGTATTCCACATTCCAAACTAAAAGACAAATTGAAAGAGTTGATATTACTTTGCTTCATAAAAAAGAATGGCCAACGTAGATACAAGTATCTTGTCTTAGGGAGGGATAAATCCTACTTTGTAAAGAATCACTCTGATTCAAACAAAAAATTCTCTGAAACTGATATTATCAAGATGCTTGATTTCTTGATTGACAACATATTTGTTACGTTCGGAGGACGTGTTTTTCAACAGACTGTCGGCATTCCAATGGGAACAAACTGTGCCCCTCTACTCGCCGACTTGTTTCTTTATTATTATGAGGCTGACTTCATGCAGGAACTTCTTAGGAAGAAAGATAAGAAGTTAGCAATATCCTTTAACTCTACTTTCCGCTATATAGATGATGTTCTTTCACTAAACAATTCAAAATTTGGTGACTATTTGGAACGCATCTATCCAATCGAACTAGAGATAAAGGATACTACAGATACAGTTAAGTCGGCTTCATATCTTGACTTACATCTAGAAATTGACAATGAGGGTCGGTTGAAAACAAAACTTTACGACAAAAGAGATGATTTCAGCTTTCCAATTGTGAACTTTCCATTTCTAAGTAGCAACATTCCAGCAGCACCTGCATACGGGGTATATATCTCCCAATTGATACGATATTCCCGTGCTTGCATTTCCTATCATGATTTTCTTGATAGAGGTTTGCTGCTCACAAGGAAGCTATTAAACCAAGAGTTCCAAATGGTGAAGTTGAAATCATCCCTTCGTAAATTTTACGGACGCCATCACGAGTTGGTTGACCGTTATGGAATAACCGTTTCACAAATGATATCGGATATGTTCCTTACGTCGTAACTACAATCCCCTTCCCTTTCATGAATATGACCTACCGAATTAGACTATTTACCGGATTTGTAATCACTTAAGCAACACGACGGGTGCCACATGTGGAGCAGGATCTGCTTACCCTTCCGGAGCACCTGAGATCACCCCTAGTTTTTGGTGGGGTTCGTGTTGTTTATTCTTTAGTTTTCTATGTTGTGTCGTGTGTACTATTGTTTTTCTGTTTGTCTTTTTTATTTTTAGCCATGGCGTTGTCAGTTTGTTTTAGATTTATGAGTTTGACTGTCCCTTTGGTATCTTTCGTCCCTCTTTTATTACCACTGGGTCGATGTCTCTGCTGGTGGACATTTTGTCCCCGAGGACATCATCCGCCCAGTAGCAAAACTACAATTGCATGAACTTACGAAGATTAAACAGGAAACTGGCTCGGACGTCGCCCAGTATAAAAAGGTCCGAAACAGACGTCACCATGGACACGGTGTCCTCTGATACGGCAGGTGTCCCCTCATCACCAGACATGACAAATATCTCAAACACGACTCATTCAGATCATCGTCCTAGTGACAATAGCAATATTACACATATACAGCCATGTTCAGTTCTCCTTAAAGACATTTTGGTGTTTGATGACACAGTACAACACTGTCGCATTTCAAAATGTGAGACCAAAGGCTGCAAAACTTGTGCTATTTTAATTACAGATGCTGAATTCACTAGCAATTTGACCAAGAAGTCATATTTTACCAGAAGTTACGATGATCTGAATTGTAAATCGATAAATGTCGTCTACGGATTAGAGTGCAACCTTTGCGGATTGGTATACGTCGGTGAAACGAAAGGAAGGCTTAACAAACGTATGTGCGGTCATAGATCAGACATTAACCTTAATGCTAACGACATTCTATACCAGCATTTCAATCAGCCCGATCATTCCATCGTTTCTATGACAGTTCGCATTATCGAAAAGATATACCATAGCTCTAACAATCCTAATCTTTCAACGACTCTCCGTAGACAAAAAGAAGACTACTGGATTAGACAATTGGGAACTGCAACACCTTATGGCTGCAATGACAAAATTGATGGTATAGGTATTCTATCTAGTCCTTCGTGTAACTCGGTGAATGTGATGAATATTTTCAACTCGACTCCTCGACGTAGACGCAGTCATGGTCATCGTCATTATACATCACCTTCTCTGCATGATGTCTCTATTAATGACTTGCTGCCATTCATACAAAAGCCGTTAGGTATTCATCACATTCGCACGAAACTTTATTCATTACCCCTTTCGAAACTTCATTCTCTGTTCAATTTATGTTTGGAATCCACTGTTACAAACCCTCATTCAAACCAATACAAACTTGAAGCTATAATTTCGGATATTGCAAGTCACAGACTTTTCAAGCCAGTTCGCATTGGAAAAGATGAAAAAGAGAAAAGATCTTTTCTTAATCTTTCCTTTGCCAACAAAGGTCTCGATGGCGTCAACCTAGGCAATATCCTTCATCATAAATTAGTGCAATCGAAAATACCTCCTTATTTCAAAGACCAGTCTGTACCAATAATTTCTTATACCTATACCAAACCTATTGCAACTAAAATTTTCAATTACAAACGCGTTTTGCAGGATCTCGATATTGACGACTTCAAGTCTAAACCTCCTGATTGCACTTGTGCTAGTTCCAAATTCACATATAATCCTGCTTGCCACGTTATAACCGGTGACCTTAACATTGTTAATAACACTTCTCTACGAAATGTGTTATCGAAAGGTCCCAAATATCGTGAGCCTAAATCCATCAATTGGAAATACAACTTTAAAATTTTGATGGATTCAGTCGAGGATTATGCCAGGCAATGGGCTAAGCGCGAGAAGGAAGACGAAGACACTCTTTCCGAATGGATTAAGGCAGTGAGGTCGTTGATACAAATCAGAATTAAGAAACTGAATGGGTCCATCAATGCCCATGCTACGTCAATCTTTAAAGACCCAAATGTTGCAAAACACCTATCCGACCTCCATGACAAATATGTTGTTGTCCCTGCAGATAAAGCCCCAAATAACATCGTTTTTGTGTGTAAAAGTCACTACATCAACTGCTTGATAAACGAATTAGGTATTGACAATTCACTTGGTAACTCAACATATACCCTCACGACACTTACCAAAGAGGAAATCCTGGATAATCATAGGTCTGTTCTATGTTCCTTTGGAATTTCAACCAAAGATGAAGAACTGGATCTTCCATCACTGTATTGGATACCTAAACTACATAAGTGTCCTTACAAACAACGGTATATTGCTGGGTCTTCCAAGTGCTCCACGAAACCTCTTTCTAAATTATTAACATCTATTTTATCAGCAATCAAAGACGGGCTTCAAAGTTATTGTGAAACTGCCTATTCTAGAGGTGGCGTGAATCAGATGTGGATACTTAAAAATTCAAAAGATCTTTTAGAGTACATACAATCTAACTCTCTTTCATCTTGTAACAGTATTAAAACATTTGACTTTTCTACCCTGTACACAAGTATTCCACATTCCAAACTAAAAGACAAATTGAAAGAGTTGATATTACTTTGCTTCATAAAAAAGAATGGCCAACGTAGATACAAGTATCTTGTCTTAGGGAGGGATAAATCCTACTTTGTAAAGAATCACTCTGATTCAAACAAAAAATTCTCTGAAACTGATATTATCAAGATGCTTGATTTCTTGATTGACAACATACTTGTTACGTTCGGAGGACGTGTTTTTCAACAGACTGTCGGCATTCCAATGGGAACAAACTGTGCCCCTCTACTCGCCGACTTGTTTCTTTATTATTATGAGGCTGACTTCATGCAGGAACTTCTTAGGAAGAAAGATAAGAAGTTAGCAATATCCTTTAACTCTACTTTCCGCTATATAGATGATGTTCTTTCACTAAACAATTCAAAATTTGGTGACTATGTGGAACGCATCTATCCAATCGAACTAGAGATAAAGGATACTACAGATACAGTTAAGTCGGCTTCATATCTTGACTTACATCTAGAAATTGACAATGAGGGTCGGTTGAAAACAAAACTTTACGACAAAAGAGATGATTTCAGCTTTCCAATTGTGAACTTTCCATTTCTAAGTAGCAACATTCCAGCAGCACCTGCATACGGGGTATATATCTCCCAATTGATACGATATTCCCGTGCTTGCATTTCCTATCATGATTTTCTTGATAGAGGTTTGCTGCTCACAAGGAAGCTATTAAACCAAGAGTTCCAAATGGTGAAGTTGAAATCATCCCTTCGTAAATTTTACGGACGCCATCACGAGTTGGTTGACCTTTATGGAATAACCGTTTCACAAATGATATCGGATATGTTCCTTACGTCGTAACTACAATCCCCTTCCCTTTCATGAATATGACCTACCGAATTAGACTATTTACCGGATTTGTAATCACTTAAGCAACACGACGGGTGCCACATGTGGAGCAGGATCTGCTTACCCTTCTGGAGCACCTGAGATCACCCCTAGTTTTTGGTGGGGTTCGTGTTGTTTATTCTTTAGTTTTCTATGTTGTGTCGTGTGTACTATTGTTTTTCTGTTTGTCTTTTTTATTTTTAGCCATGGCGTTGTCAGTTTGTTTTAGATTTATGAGTTTGACTGTCCCTTTGGTATCTTTCGTCCCTCTTTTATCAGGGCTAGAAACCGGCAGGTTTGCCTTAAAGAGTTAAAGTTATATTTTTCCTTATGATTAAAAGTTTAAAAATCGTTTCATAGCACATTTCATAGCACATTGATATATGTTTTAAAGTTTATATACAGCTAAAAGTTATCATTATAAAGACATAAAAACATGTGTAGTCATCACAGGTCAGTTTGGCTGGATAACTGAAGCACAAGGAGTGAACAAATTTAGCTCTTGTTATCTGTTCTGATTGGTATTTCGCCCACATTTCAAATAAATAATAAAGTTTCTTTTTCTAAATTCTAGACTGGGGTGCCTATTCATCAATGTAACGAATCTTATTGTAATTCACCGACTGTTGTTCAATGATATTCTTCAAAAAGATTTAAAAAAAATAAAATAGCAGGATTAGTTGAGTAGAACTGTTCATTATAGTGGGCATGGAAGGATTCTGGACCATTTGTCGTACTTATGACAAATAAAAATTAGATTTATTAACGTAATGATTACTTCTCATTAAAATTACAAATAGACGACTATAGGTAAAAAGCGCAAATGTCCGGTTAAATTAATACAGGTGAATTAAGATTAAAGCGCAAATGTCGATAATATTTGAAGCGCAAATGTCCTATCGTTTTACAGGTAAAAAAGCGCAAACGTCCTGTGCCCGATATACGGGAGTCAGTTATAGTTTTAGACACAGAAATGTAAGAAAAAGAATTAAAATTAATTTACGGGAGTAATAAGGTCGCACAATAACTGGATAGCTGTTGTATATTTTTATATATTTTGCATAAGCTCACTTTTAAATGAATTATGACTTCTGATTACTTTTGTAACGATAAAATACTGAATTATTTTAATTGAATAAATTTATAAATAAAAATAGCCTTCTAAACACGAGTGTATGAACTAAAAATTGTACTATTTTATATTTAAATTAGAATCGGTAACCTTTAATAATTGAAACAGATCATAACCAATTGCAATTATATAATTTAGTCCATCCAAAGCGATCTTTATTTACCTATTTAGGAATTAATGTTCTCATCAAAATATTTTAAATCTCAAAACGCATGAATACTTCACTATTTGAAAAAAAATGTATTAAAAAATTGACAGGAAATTTAAGGATCTTCTTGGAATGGAGACGAATAGATATTCTTTTCAAGTGTAAAAAACGTCAACCAAATTTATTCATAATCGGGAACGTCCTTATTAAAATAGTCTCAAAACGTATTATTCTTTAGCTATTTGACCAACTTTGTTTAAAAACAAAAGATAACGAATTTATTGTCATCTTTCCCTATTTTTGAATGTAATTATAAGGCTGTTCAACGGGCAAGAATACCCCTAAAGCGGACAAGCAGTTTATTCTTTAAATTGCTGTCATTGAATATCAAGAAAAAAATTTAACTTCGATGAACCAAAGCAAGTTGTATATCGACCTGTATTTAAATCAAATTGGTTCTCTTCTTCTTCTTCTTCTTCTTTTGGTATACAATAGTCTATCGAATTCGTTGATTATATACTGTTGGCATACGTGGACTAGTCTATTTACAAAACTTTTACCCCAATTTACACAAAATGTATGTTTCTTTCTTATGTTCAATGTATACATGTACATGTATATATCATAAATTGCGCTATAGGTCCGTAACTTTCTATCCAGGCGTATACACGAATCGTCGACAAGTGCGTACATTTTTTTAAATCAATATTTTTGGTATGTTCCAATCTGTCCTTTTCTATTGACAACGAGTATATATTACATTTTCCCAAATTAACCCTTGGAAAACATATGTAAATAGATTTTTATTTCTTCAAATCTTTTATTTTTGTTGGTATTATTTATATTTTTATAAATAATATTCTTTACACCAGAAATGTTATTTATAAACAAGCGTATGAGTTAAGTAATGACTAGTATATTATACCACTTTCGGACACGCAAGACAGAGATGTATATTATACACCTGAGAGTTAAAAATGGAAAGTTATAAGTTATCGGCCGTGTACACTGATCAATACCTACAGAAGTGAAACGATGCATGAACTTGCAAGCCCGACAGGAAATCGCTTGAATACCTGGACGTGTCACCTCACAACCCTCACAATACCTTTGGGAGTAATACCTTTAGCCATGCTGGTGATCAGATGAGGGAAGATCCGAATTTATTTGAATAAAATTTATTACTTTAAAGAATTATGAGCAAATTAGATTTTCGAAAACAATTTTCACGGAACACTTATTATGATTTCAACTTTGACTTTTTCTCTAATTCCAATATTAACAGTTAAAAAATAACAGACCATGGTAATTTAAAAAAATAAGAATATTTTCCGTATCAAGTTAGTTAGTCGGATAAAACAACCGTACGATTGACGAGATATCGACACGCAATTACGACTACATCGGTTACTGTAGTTTTGTTCCTTTGTGGTTTATAGACATATCGTTGATATTAATCGAGAAAGAAGACAAAATGGCTGAACGCAGAGAATTAATACTCTAAAATTAAAATCGATGGTGATCTCTTATCTAGCGGAATAAAACTTTAATATCTATGAATTTGAGCATTTTTATACAGAATGAACATGATATCAATTTTTGATTTTTTTGCGAAATTTCCCTTTAATACCTGAACATAAAAACTTGTTACCAAAAGGATACAAAATAGCATTTATAGTTTTACATTAATTGTCCTCTCTTAAAATCCCAGAAGTCTTCCCTGTCACTATCCTCTGACTGTGAATGTTCTACACCCGATCTGCCAGCTATTATGTCATCTGACGATTGTGCAGCCACCGCTTTTGTATAACCAATTTCAGCTCTGATAGCTATAATTAACCATATCCAGAAATCAACGCCACTTTGCTTATTTGAATATTATACTAAAGAAATCGGATACGGGTCACGGAAATTACATTAAAATGATAGGGAATTTTGAAAAAATGTCTGTTTTAATTTTAATTTAAGTGATAGACAGGTTGCCGGGGCAGAAAATGAATATACACAACAATATACTACATTTAAACGAAACATAATGACTGTTGTTGCAAAAATACAGGTTCCTGAGCTATTTTAAAAATCGAAGCGAGAGGCTTTTAACATTGCAGTGTAAAATACAGGCTAAAATGGCTGAAACGTCAAATTTGCAAACTTCGTGTTGAAAATTGGCTTACAAGGTCATTACAAAAACAGGTTGCCGGGGTGAAATATGAAACTTGAATTCCAAAGAATAAGCAAGTCCAAACCTTGTATGTGTAGTCGTTGAACTCTAGGTTCCCACGTAAAATTAAAATGTCACTATTTCAAGAAGAATAAACTCACGAAAGCATGAAAAAATCACTAAATTCGCGTTCATTGTTTTGATTTTGACCGCCTGACAACTTTACGGAAATATCAAAGTGATTGTAAATAAGGACTCTGTGACGGGCAACTTATAATATCCGTGTTTTAAAGATTTTAATAATATCAAGCCTATCAAGCCAGTCCAGTTCAAAGTACTATCACGTGGTACAATTCTCATTTACATATTATGAATATTAATTAGCAAAACCACTACTAATTTCTGGCTATGCTGTGAAAACGACTTTTGTTTAATAGCCGAAGTACCATGTATTCCGTCATACAATTCTCGAAAATCGTTTTTATATACGTTTTGGTACTTTTTACCTCGTTTTACTTTTCCAAGCCTGCAAACTGATCTGTGCCAAGAAATTGTGCGACAGCCTTTAAATGTCCTGACTGTTTTTCACAATTTCCAAAAATTATTTTTTCATTTAACAGTTCAGCTTCCTTTTCTAAATCCTTTTGAAACTTGAGCAGATCATCGTCCGATATCTCTGAAACTGTCAACTTTTTATTCTCAAAACAGTGTTCCTTATTTTTCTTAAAACTTATTGGTGGCACAGTTATAAAACCGACTAAAGCAACTAAAGCATTTGGTAATTTCTCTTTAACAGCTGCTCTAATTTCTAATATCTTTAATACCTTTAGCACCTGAATATACTAGCTCACGTTCCCTGTTTTTATTTTTAATAAATTTTGTGAAGTCGTTAATCCCAACTGCAACTTTTATGATTATTGGGAGACATCTATTTGTGTCCACACTATTTATTCTTTGTAAGAAAACGTCCTTTAATTCATTTACTGTGGCTCCACGGACAATACAATATTCTATTTTAAAGTCAGGTGGCTGTTCACATATTCTGTTACTGTCAAAATTGTTACCACGTGAATCAGTCACAATGAACGCTAGTGGCCCGATTGGCGCTCCATCCACACCGCTGTCACCACTGTAACACACAAGAAGTAAACGTATCAATCAGTTTATTATTTACATTGGTAATTGAATATTTACAACAAATAACAGTTGAGAATGTTATTAAATGTTCAACTTAACTCATCTGGTTCAGTAACAACTAATCGTCCTTTTTAAATCTGCCACACTCTTTCGTGCTGACGACAATCTCTCACTTCCGGTCTGACTAATCACCAATCTAGTCTGATCACGTAACAAACACTATAACGTACCATATAACATCTAACATAGCCTTATCCTAAAATGACAATCCAAATTTCCCCTTTCATTTTAGTGGATCTATACAGACGAAAAAGAAGTTAACAACTGTAGGTCACCATAAGCTCCAGCAATTAGCAAACACCCCCAGCATAGTCAGCTATAAAAGGCCTGACAAAATCAATGATTAAACAATTTAAACGAGAAAACTTACGGCCTGATTTACGTATCAAACAATAAATGAAAACTGTAAAGCAGCAAACAACAACAACCGAAGTACAGGCTCCTGAATGGGGAATTTGTATAAATCAATATCATTTTTTGGGGTACCTCACACAAAAATGTCCAATTAATTACTTTCTGTTACCTTAATCCTAACTGAAAATTTCAAACTATCTTTGACGGAAGTTGGTGATTTTAAAGGTTTTGAAGGTTTAAGATGTATAAATGTGTTATTTTTTTTAAAACCTCGCCTGCAACAACTAAGCAGCCGTGTATGTGTATCTGCCTGTTTCTCTATATCTTAGTAAATCCATTTTGGCGTAAGGAAGTTCGCTGCTCAGTTTCAAAATAAATAACTTTTATAAAACTAGTATATATTGATAGGGGATTAATTGAGGAATCAAAAAAACAAAAAAATATAGGGGTCAATGTGCTTGTTTTAGAAATATTAGTCATTGGAATTTTGGCGGGAAAATGTTCTCTTGATTTTTCATAGCTTTTTCATTGACCAGTTAAAGTTCTCAAAAACTATGTTTTGTTGTAACAAAGTATACAAGCGCTCCATTTGAAAGATTGCATTCTAGAACACGTACAAACACCCGAAACTGAGGGACAACAGTTCGATAATTGTCTGTCGTCATTAAATGTCAGGTTTGAAGCTTCCCCGCACTTGAAGGGGGAATAATTATGTAAACTTGTGTAACTTTTGTAGCATGAACGATGGTAAAATGTCTGCTGTTCTTCAAAATTCACAGCTTTCGCATGAAACACCTTGATGTGTTCACCTCATCCAATCTGTTTTTCATTGCAGATACAAAATCGACTTCCCTATACTGGTAAATTGACTCAAACTTTCGGTCGATGTTTTTTTGGCATATTAAACATTGCATAAAATTTAACGATTTTTCTCCTTTCTTTGGACTTGATGAATCGTACATGTCACAAGATATATATGTAGGACTCAAATCTATGGCAGATTCATAATCTATGGCAAGTGTGACGTTACAAACGCATAACAACTCAAATCTATGGTAGATTTTTGTTTTTCCCAAATCTATGGCAGATCTTTGAATTGCGTCACAATTGAATAACGCCATATTACATCGTCGTCCCCGCAAACGTTGACAAAACCTATAGATTTGAACACTTTTTGAGATATAAGCATTTCCCTCGACAACAATTTGCGGAGAGTCTAAAGCCATGGTCACAACGAACCAACTACACATCTATGCAGCGCCACTGCAGGAATTTTTGTCCAATCGTGGGTCATCTGTGATCGTCGTACGACTGTCGCACGATATTTTGAGCATCGTGGCGCTGTCGTGTGTCGTGGGACATGCACCTTTTTTGCTCTACGATTTTTTGTCGTGCCACTATCTTGTGGCTGTCGTGAGAGTGTCTTACCAAAGCTGTGGACTGTCGCACAATAAACACATTGTTGTGGGTACCATAATAAACCATTTTAATATTTAACAATCGTACGACTGTCGTACGACAATCTCACGACTGTCGCAAGACACTCGTGATACAGTCGCACGATTGTCTCACGAATACCAAATTTCGTACGATGCTCGCACAACATAGATTGTCTGCCGTACGACAGTTGTACGATGGACGTGCAACATATTTTCGTTCCCGACCCCAGTGACGTCTCCAGTAGTTTCCGAATCTTCATATGCTTCAGCTTATGGTAGGGGATCCTCCGTCTGACCTACATCATCCACGTTTCCTGCTACCACCTTTCTTTTGTTAATTTTTCTTTTCGGGGCATCCTGGTTTAAATTCGCGGAACATTTATAATATAAACTACATAATACGAAAAACGTCGTTTACTTGGACCGAACTTATAACACTGAACAATATTGAAAGCAAATGGCAAATGGCACGCAATAAATCGGGCCTTCTTTATATACCAGTAGGTCGGAGCCAAACGCGCGAGTGACCCACGACTGTTGTGCGACAGATGTACGACAGTGACACGACAGTAAAACGCGCATTCCTTAACATTAAAACCTGAGAAATAGCCCCAAACAACTCACAATTGTCGTACGACTGTCGCACGACCGACTAGCGATAGACCCACGACAGTTCAATTACAATTCTTTTTTTCTGTTGTGTACTCATCGTAGACATGTCGTAGCCGATGTGACCACTCGACATATTTCTTTGACATTTTGCACGACAGTGCCACAACTATTTTAACGATCTTCCACGATCTGTTATGACCGGGGCTTAAAGGAAAATGTGACCTATTATAGATTAGGACATTACAAAACTTGCCATAGATTAGGATTGTAAAAAATCTGCCATAGATTTGGGATGGCATGACGTCACATTTACCATAGATTAGGAATCTGTCATGGATTTGGAACCCACCATAGATTTGAGTCCTACATATATACTGAAACTATCCGTCAATTATTTTGATTTTTACAATCAGACTTTTTTTTAAAAGTATATTTGATGTTTATACCAAAAACAACATAGAATATATTAAACATATACAAACTAATTATGTGCCATATATAAGTGCACTTGAATTGAAAATATTTGGATATAATAGCGAAAAAGGTAGTAATTTCATTTATCTTACCTCCTATACATGTCTAGGATATGATTGGTTAAAAGCGTCCTCGTGGAAACCGTGTATATTTAATATTAGGTTAGTAGGGAGGCGGGGCTTATGCCATACACGGTTAGTAGTGGAGTTACGTCCCTTTATATTCCATATAAGGTAATAAGGAGGCGGGGCTTATTATATACACGGTTAGTAGTGGTGTTACGTCCCTTTAGAAAAACAAAACAGTACTGAGAAAAAATCTTAACGGTTTCAACAGACGAAGAAAGTGATGATTAAGTGAAATAAATTCAGAAAACACATTAAAATCTAACTAGTTGTCATTGTTGGCATCATGATAATGCTAACTGTATTGAAGACTTGCTCCTTTTTAATAGGTCACTAGTCTAAATTTTACACGTTAAGATAGTCGGTAAGATTAATTCGTTACATAGTGTGCTAGTATGGACGTCAAGTTGGTTACTTATTCCCTATTCCCTATTCCTTACCTATTCCCTATTCGTTACCTATTCGTTACCTATTCCCTATTCCCTATTTGTTACCTATTCCCTATTCCCTATTCGTTACCTATTTGTTACTAATTCCCTATTCCCTATTCGTTACCTATTCGTTACTAATTCCCTATTCCCTTTTCGTTACCTATTCGTTACTTATTCCCTATTCCATATTCGTTACCTATTCGTTACTGACTCCCTATTCCCTATTCGTTACCTTTTCGTTACTTATTCCCTATTCCGTATGTGTTACCTATTCGTTACTTATTCCCTATTCCCTATTCGTTACCTATTCCCTATTCGTTACCTATTCCCTATTCGTTATCTATTCGTTACCTATTCCCTATTCCCTATTCGTTACCTATTCCATATTAATTTCCCTATTCGTTACCTATTTCCTATTCCCTATTCGTTACCTATTTGTTACTAATTCCCTATTCCCTATTCGTTACCTATTCGTTACTAATTCCCTATTCCCTATTTGTTACCTATTCCCTATTCCATATTCGTTACCTATTTGTTACTAATTCCCTATTCCCTATTCGTTACCTATTCGTTACTAATTCCCTATTCCCTTTTCGTTACCTATTCGTTACTAATTCCCTATTCCCTATTCGTTACCTATTCGTTACTCACTCCCTATTCCCTATTCGTTACCTTTTCGTTACTTATTCCCTATTCCGTATTCGTTACCTATTCGTTACTTATTCCCTATTCCCTATTCGTTACCCATTCGTTACCTATTCCCTATTCCCTATTCGTTACCTATTCGTTACATATTCCCTATTCCCTATTCGTTACCTATTTCCTATTCCCTATTCGTTACCTATTTGTTACTAATTCCCTATTCCCTATTCGTTACCTATTCGTTACTAATTCCCTATTCCCTATTCGTTACCTATTCGTTACTTATTCCCTATTCCCTATTCGTTACCTATTCGTTAGCTATTCATTCCTAACTCCCTATTCCCTATTCGTTACCTTTTCGTAATTATTCCCTATTCCCTATTCGTTACCTATTCGTTACTTATTCCCTATTCCCCATTCGCTACCTATTCGTTACTAATTCCCTATTCCCTAATCGTTACTTATTCCCTATTCCCTATTCGTTACCTATTCCCTATTCGTTACCTATTCATTACCTATTCCCTATTCCCTATTCCATATTCCCTATTCCTTATTCGTTACCTATTCGTTAACTATTCCCTATTCCCTATTCGTTACCTATTCTTTACTAACTCCCTTTTCGTTACCTATTCGTTACTAACTCCTTATTCCCTATTCGTTACCTATTCCTTACTTATTCCCTACTTCCTATTCGTTACCTATTCGTTACGTATTCCCTATTCCCTATTTGCTACCTATTCGTTACTTATTCCCTATTCCCTATTCGTTACCTATTCCCTATTCCCCATTCGTTACACATTCCCTATTCGTTACACATTCCCTATTCGTTACACATTCCCTATTCCCTATTCGTTACCTATTCGTTACCTATTCCCTATTCCCTATTCGTTACATATTCGTTACTAATTTCCTATTCCCTATTTGTTACCTATTCCCTTTTCCCTATTCGTTACTTATTCGTTACCTATTCCCTATTCCCTATTCGTTACCTATTCGTTACCTATTCCCTATTCGTTACCTATTCGTTACCTATTCGTTACCTATTCCATATTCCCTATTCGTTACCTATTCGTTACTAACTCCCTATTCCCTATTCGTTACCTACTCGTTACTTATTCCCTATTCCCTATTCGTTACCTATTCGTTACTTATTCCCTATTCCCTATTCGTGACCTATTCGTTACTTATGATTCCTTATTCCCTATTCGTTACCTATTCGTTACTTATTCCTTATTCGTGACCTATTCGTTACTTATTCCTTATTACCTATTCGTTACTTATTACTTATTCCTTATTCGTTACTTATTCGATTTTTGATATCCTTCCCCCTTTTTAATTGTTTATATTCTTATCTCTGGTTATAGTTCTAAATTTGTTGAGGTAAAATGAACTTTTTATGACCTATTTATATGATTTTGTGCTCAACCGATCTTGTTGATTTATGTTCGATACTTATTTGTTTCTTATTTGATTTTTATACGTTCTACCTTTTAAATGTTTTATGTTCGTATATTTGAAGATCTTGTTCTTGGTTCGAACAGGTAAAATGACCTTTTAGCGCTTGTATAAAAATGAAGATGTGGTATGATCGCCAATGAGACAACTCACCACAATAGACCAAAATGACACAGAAATTAACAACTACAGGTCACGATATGGCGTTCAACAATAAGCAAAGCCCATACCGCATGGTCAGCTATAAAACATGTTAGCGGGGTGTACATCGTTTCGGAGCTTGACTAATACCTTGTTTATAACACGCGTATTATACGTTGCACCTTTTAGAAAACGATTTTCAATTGTGTTCTTGTCTCTGGCGGTAACTATGTGTTCTTAGAGATGAAATCACCATATTAGCACGTATGTACCCGTTCCAGAGCTCGGTTTATTTCCTGTTACTTATTCGTTCCTTAGGTAGCAATACACAGTTAGGAGTTTAGTTTCGCATTTTGGCCCTGTGGATTTTTTAAATAGGAAAGTTATTGTGTAATAAAATTCATTTTTAGACAGATGAGTGCTAATTCAGCCTTCAAAGATGGTTTATAAGTGCATCAAGATTATTTTTTACATGTTTTATGGGCTGTTTTCTGTTTGACAATCCTTATTTTCATAGCTAGACCGGCCATCGGTCCAGAAATTAATGTACTGTTTACAAACACTCTTTTTCTACACGAAGTTTTTGACGCAATTTTACAAAAAAATGAGATGAAAGACATATGATTTTCATTGGATTTGCTGAATGATATATGTACACAGTTTCAGAAAAGGTATTACTTCAAGCGATTGAAATTCTACTTTTAGCCAAATTTTGGGGAAATATGTGACATCTTTCCCCCCTTTTTGCAATACTTTATAACAAATAAATGCAGATTGTTGCCATGGATACACCAAAAAGAAATTATATTTTACCATTTTATATACTGGATATAAAATCTATGGAAGATTCTGATTACATACATATGCCCATATATGACACAAACAGTAAGCTTGGTATTGCAAGAAAGCAATGAAAAGGGGATGGTAAAATTCATAAGTGCAAATTTTAGTATTTTTTCCTAACTGTTTATTGCTACCTTAATCGCTTTTAATACGCGTGGTATACGTTGCACCTTTTAAATATTTTTGATTTGAGCGTCACTGATGAGTCTTATGTAGACGAAACGCGCGTCTGGCGTACTAAATTATAATCCTGGTACCTTTGATAACTGTTTGCACCTTTTAAAAATAGGATTTTAAATTGTTTTCTTGTTTCTAGTGGTAAAATATATTTACCCGTTTCTCCGCTACACTGATACCCTGTTACTTATTCGTTCCTTATTCTCTTATAAAACGTGTGTTATGCGTTGCACTTTAAATAAGAATTATTTTTTGTCTGCGGTGGTAACTGTCGGTTCTTAGAGGTGAAATCCCTAAGAATACATTATAACCGCCAGAGACATGAACACAATTGAAAATCCTTTTTTAAAAGGTACAACGTATAAAAACGTATTATAAGCGAAAAAGTAACGAATAAGTAACAGCGTATTAACCGAGCGCTGGAACGGGTACATACGCGCTTATAGGGTTATTTCATCTCTTAGAACACATTATTACCACCAGAGACATCAATTCAATTAAAAAACGATTTATTTCAAGGTGTAACGTATAACAAATGTATTATAAGCGAATAAGGAATGAATAAGTAAGAGGATATTATCCGAGCGCTGGAACATGTACATACGCACTAATAGGGTTATTTCATCTCTAAGAACACATTGTTACCACCAGAGACATGCACACATTTGAAAATCCCTTTCTTACAGGTGCAACATATAACAAACGTATAATAAGCGAATAAGTAACGAATAAGTAACAGGGTACTAACCGAGCGCTGGAACAGTTTCATACGCGGTAATAGGGTTATTTCATCTATAAGAACACATTATTACCACCAGAGACATGAACACAATTGAAAATCATTTTCTAAAAGGTGCAACGGATAACAAACGTATTATAAGCGAATAATTAACGAATAAGTAACAGGGTATTAACCGAGCGCTGGAACGGGTACATACGCGCTAATATGGTTATTTCATCTCTAAGAACACATTGTTATCACCAGAGACATGAACACAATTGAAAATCCTTTTCTAAAAGGTGCAACGTATTACAAACGTATTATAAGCGAATAAGTAATGAATAAGTAACAGGGTATTATCCGAGCGCTGGAACGGATACCTACGCGCTAATAGGATTATTTCATCTCTAAGAACACATTGTTACCACCAGAGACATGAACACAATTGAAGAACGATTTATTTCAAGGTGCAACGTATACCCCGTGTATTAAAAGCGAAAAAAGTAACGAATAAGTAACAGGGTATCATCCGAGCGCTGGAACAGTTTCATACGCGGTAATAGGGTTATTTCATCTATAAGAACACATTATTACCACCAGAGACATAAACACAATTGAAAATCATTTTCTAAAAGGTGCAACGTATAACAAACGTATTATAAGCGAATAAGTAACGAATAAGTAACAGGGTATTAACCGAGCACTGGAACGGGTACATACCTGCTTATAGGGTTATTTCATCTCTTAGAACACATTATTACCACCAGAGACATCAACACAATTGAAAAACGATTTATTTCAAGGTGTAACGTATATAAACAAATGTATTATAAGCGAATAAGGAACGAATAATTAACAGGGTATCAGTCGAGCGCTGAAATTGCTACATACGCGCTGATAGGAGTATATCACCTCTTAGAAACGAAATCTACCACTAGAAACAAGAAAACCATAAAAATCCTTTTTTTTTAAAGTTGCAACGTATACCACGCGTATTAAAAACGATTAAGGAACGAATAAGTAACAGGAAATAAACCGAGCGCTGGAACGGGTATATACGCGCTAATAGTGTTATTTCATCTCTAAGAACACATAGTTACCACCAGAGACAAGAACATAATTGAAAATCATTTTCTAAAAGGTGCAACGTATAATACGCGTCATATAAACAAGGTATTAGTCAAGCTCCGAAACGATGTACACCCCCCTAACATGTTTTATAGTTGACAATGCGGTATGAACTTTGCTTATTGTTGAAGGCCGTATCATGAACTATAGTTGTTAATGTCTGTGTCATTTTGGTCTATTGTGGTGAGTTGTCTCATTGGCGATCATACCACATCTTCATTTTTATACAAGCGCTAAAAGGTGATTTCACCTGTTCGAACCAAGAACTAGATCTTCAAATATACGAATATAAAACATTTAAAAGGTAGAACGTATAAAAATCAAATAAGAAACAAATAAGTATCGAGCATAAATCAACAAGATCGGTTGAGCACAAACACATATAAATAGGTCATAAAAAGTTCATTTTACCTCAACAAATTTAGAACTATAACCAGAGATAAGAATATAAACAATTAAAAAGGGGGAAGGATATCAAAAATCGAATAAGTAACTAATAAGGAATAAGTAATAAGTAACGAATAGGTAATAAGGAATAAGTAACGAATAAGTCACGAATCAGGAATAAGTAACGAATAGGTAACGATTAGGGAATAAGGAATAAGTAACGAATAGGTCACGAATAGGGAATAATGAATAAGTAACGAATAGGTAACGAATAAGGAATAGGGAATAAGTAACGAATAGGTAACGAATATGGAATAGGGAATAAGTAACGAATAGGTAACGAATAGGTAACGAATAGGGAATAAGTAACGAATAGGTAACGAATAGGGAATAGGATATAAGTAACGAATAGGTAACGAATAGGGAATGGGGAATAAGTAACGAATAGGTAACGAATAGGGAATAGGGAATAGGTAACGAATAGGTAATGAATAGGGAATAGGGAATAGGTAACGAATAGGTAACGAATAGGGAATATGGAATAGGTAACGAATAGGTAGCGAATAGGGAATAGGTAACGAATAGGGAATAGGGAATAAGTAACCAACTTGACGTCCATTATGCTAGTGACGTAAAACGGTATATATTGGGTCAGTAAATTCCATATGGGGATTCGAGCTTCGCTCTCACCCCATATGGAATTTACTGACTCCATATATACCGTATTAGGTCACTAGCACACTATGTAACTAATATTATTGTATAGAAATATATTATTCCCCACAGAAAGTAACCAAAAGTTAGCGTGCAATAAATTCTAATATTGCACTAGTGCAATAAATCTTCAAAATTCATGACGTCATCAACGACAAAATCTTAGTTTAAACAAATTTTTACTTTCAAATATTATATTACTATACAATAAAAAGGTTATTGCATGAATATTGGGGAATATTGTCCCTCGTAGAACATATATTGCATTATGTTCTAATTCATAACTTCAAGCTAACATAAATTATTTACAAAATAAACTCAACACCTTTGTATGGGATCAGCTCGCCTGACAGTGTGCAGCAAAGCTTTAATTTTATTAAAGACAAATGCAACGTAAAAAATGTTCATCAGTGTTACTGTCTGCCTAGGCCGCTGCAGGTAACAAACACAAAAACCAATCTACAAAAATAAAAACAATTTTCATTATGTACGAAAATACATTTTATGAATCAAATAAAGATTCTGTTCTTACACACATTATTATTCACATTAATAAAAAATAACACAAATAAAATACATTAAGTCGGGTGGGAGGGTGGGAAACTTTACTGCACCAAAAGCGAACCTCGAATGACAATATCTTTAATATACAAAACCGCCAAAAGTATAGCACGAAATATTTGAAATGACCTTATTCAAATATTATGGTTAGTTCTAACTCGACCAATGAAAAACATTTAACCTATTATATACTTTCAAACACGTGTAATTTTATAAACAAATACACGTGGTAATGTTTTCATACCGGTGTACATAACTTTAATAAATATATTTATGTTCTAATTCATAACTTAAAGCGAACATAAATTATTTACAAAATAAACTCAACACCTTTGTATGGGATCAGCTCGCCTGACAGTGTGCAGCAAAGCTTCGAAAAATAAAGAAAGGGTAAAGAAAAAATAAACGAAAAAATACATCATTAAATTCCAATATTATTTGTTACAGAAAGTCTATCCTTCAAAGACTCTTTAACATAACCGTCTTTGGCCGTGTCACTTTTCCACCGACCATGCTTTTTGAACAATCTGTCCTCTACACCAGCCGCTGCAGCAGCCGATGCCCCTCCTGAACGGAGACTATGCAGTCCAAATTTTTTACTATCTAAGCCTATACTCTGTAAACTTGAAAGTAGTATTTCTCGAGCTCTCGTGTATGACAACGGACCTGTACTTCTAAGTTTATAAGAATTATCAGACTTACAAAAATTAACGGATCTAAAAACAAATTCATCAGAATTTGATGTAATACTAGCTAATTTGAGATATCGTTCTAGCATAGAGACAGGACAAGTTACAAGATTAGTTCTAGAAATAACCACATCCCTCCCTTCTCTGTAAATATCAGTTTTACTCTTTGCCAAGTATAAATTTGCATGTGTAGAATAAATCTTTATATCGATACCTCTCAAATTAACTAGTTCTGAAAACCTTAAAAAACCTGCATAGCTTAATAAACACATACAAACAGTTCTTAAGTCTTTAAGATTACTATTAAGAGTACCATAAGTATGAACAATCTTTCGTAAAATGTCTGGTGTAATAGGATCTTTCTTAGTGATAAAATGTCTTAATTTTCTCTGTGCTCCTTCGTTTACAAACGTTACTAATTCAGATGTACAAGGATTATTAAATCCAGCCAGTTTATGTGCCCAGCTAATGGCGTATATTACTTCATTTATCTTGCTTGCCGATTTTGCATTCTGTGAAATGTGAATCAAATATAGAGAAACTGTATAGTCAGATGAAGGTAATGGAGTAATATTATGTATTTTAGTTCACTTACAGAAAGCATTAAAGGCATACTGGTACTTTTTACGAGTGTTCAGAGAACGTGAGCTCAAGCAGTACTCTGGTAATCTAGCTTTCAATGTAGAAAGTTCATCCGAAATATCTGAATTCTGTCTCCATCTACCAACTCGAAAAATATCTGAAAAATGTGCAATCGTGATACAAACATTATAAAATGTCAAAGTATTAAAAACTTATATACAAATGAACCATGCCACTGTTAACATAACAGGACCTTGTCCAATATTTATTTGACCATGCCAGCTACAATGCTATATACATTAGTGCCGTGTTGAATACAACCATGCTTTCTACAATGTATATACACACTAGGGCCTTATCAACAACGACCGTGCCTGCTACAATACACATTCATGTACTAGGGCCTCGTAACTTTAACCTTGCCAGCTAGAATACACATCCGTGTACTAGGACCTCGTCACTTTAACCTCGCCAGCTACAATACACGTTCGTGTACTAGGGCCTCGCAACTTTAACCTCGCCAGCTACAATACACATTAGTGCACTAGGGCCTTGTTATCCTTGTCGCATCTAACTTCACTGCCAATACTGGAGCAATAAAAGGCTCAGTGCCAAAAATGGATTGTCTATTAGAACCACTGACAAAAATACCACTTGTATTTTTAAATTCAATAACATCAGATATGTAATCTCTGTAATTCATATTATTATCAAAAATGAAAGGCCAATAGGTCGCAGATATCCATTTTGGTACAATTAAAGTACCTCTAGCTTTACAAGCAATTACATGTTTTATAGCTCTCAATACTAAATAAATAGGTGGTACAATCCAATTGTTTTCACCAGACCAATTCTGAGTAAAACAGTCTACAGCTTCTGTATTTACATTCCAGAATAAAGAGTTAAATCTTTCAAATTTTGTGTTACGAGAACTAGCAAAACGATCGACTGTATAAGGACCCCAAAGGTCGTTAATAAAAGTATAGAACAATTTTGAGACTCCCCAGTCTTCATAATCAATGATTTTACTGATATAATCAGCTTTCGAATTTTCACCTCTCGGAATCCATTGTATGTTAATGGAGATTCCCTTTTGTAAACAAATAGAAAAAATGGAAATTGCTATATCTTGCAGTTTTTCTTTCATGCTTCCTGCTTGAACAATTCTGACACAATTTTGATTATCAGTTAGCCATTTTAAGGATTTTCCCGCAAATGCATGTTGATAAGACATCAACGCCAATTCTATGGCCTTAAGTTCCCTCCACGTGGAACTCTCTAACATTTCAGTGGATTTCCACATAGTGTGAAAATTTTTACTTTCCAACTCTACTGTACATGCTCCGGCAGCTATGCTGCTAGCATCAGAATATACCATTACATGTGACTGACTATATTGATTTAATGTTTTAAAATTTACATTAGCAATGTTATCAAGCCAGAACTTTAATTCTGATATCACAAAACTTTTACTTTCTAAAACTAAATAACTATCCCATGACATTCTACTTTCAATAGACATATAGCAATATCTAGTCATTATTCTAGTAATATTTCCGATCACAGGAGACATACTTATAATTCTACCCGTTACCTGGGCTAAATTTCTGGCAGAAATATATGGAATTTCTCTGAAAACATTATGAATAGATTGAAATAATTCGTCAATTCTCCTTTGAGGAATGCATAAAGTGAAATTCCATGAATCCCAAATGATTCCCAACCACTCCAACTTCTGTACAGGAGTAAAAACTGATTTTTCTTCGTTCAGAAGAAAACCCGCACTCAAAAGTGATTGTTTCACAAATTCAGCATCTTTGATGCATTCATTATTTTCGTTATTCATACCAAATCCATCATCAAGATATAAAACTATTTTTATACCATTGTTTCTCCAATACTTGACCAATGGTCTGAGACACTTTGTAAATATGTAAGGACCCGTTGAAAGACCAAATGCTAAAACAGTGAAGCAATAAAATTTATCTTCCCACGAAAAACCTAGATACGTGTGCTGCTGTGGACATATATCCAAATGAAAATAACCAGACTTTAAATCAAATTTATACAGATAATCATTTTTCTGAAAGAATTGCACAGCTATTTTCCAATCTTCAAATTTAATCTTTTCCTTTTTCACCGATAAATTCAAAGTGCTCAAATCTAAAATTAGACGCCTTTTCCCAGACTTTTGAGTAGCTACACTGAGCGGATTGACAATGTAAGGTTGAAAAGGGACCTCAATGACGCAACCTGAAAGAACAAGTTCATTTACAGATTTGCTAACAAAATCATCATTCTTAAGAGCAGATTTGTTATTTTTCATGTACATGCTCGAAGGGGTATCAATAAATGGAATAAGATAACCATTTTTCAGTGTGTCTAAAATAAATGAATTAGCACCGATATGCTCCCAGTACTGAATACTTTTAGCTAACCTTTCCTTTACACCAGAGAAAATACCCGTGTTAGATTTGAAATTTTCAAAAAATCTTACTTGTCTAAGCAAAATCTCAATATCATGATTTAAACAATAATCACTATCAAATTCAGAAAATAAATATAAATACTTATCATTAACTAACTGTTCATTGTTAATTGTTCTGTTGTGTATTGTTGAAGTTGAACTGGTTGCGTTTGACAAGTGGACAGTTCTTCCTCCAGTGGCCAAATTGTTTACAGGCATGGCACATATCGTGCTGGGACGGCTCACGCCGCCCGCTGCCAGCTCGAAAGGGCGGCGGTACTGACGCTGATACTGATTGGAATAATAATGATTAGAGCAGTTTCAACGGGAGCCGGTCTAGAAGTTGTCTTGTAGGGATTTGGGCGTCGGGATTTGTCTTTAGTCGAACGCATGGCTCTGGACTCCGCCTGGCGAATTTTCTTTTCATCTTCAGAGTCTGAAGCGATAACATTTGCTTCATACTCTCTGACAGTAGCCCAACCACCGGCTGAAGTATCTGTTATGCGTATCAGTTTGTTTCTGCCCTTAACCTTATCTATGAGGTCTATGATGATACGTGACACCTTTGTTTCTGAACGGGGAACAAAGCTATAAACCTTGTTTAACTCGGTAATAGTTTCCTCGTTAAATTTGTATTGTATTTTGTTGCCCTCGTGCTTGAATTTAAGGGAAACCTCTTCCTTTAACTTTTTGGAAATTACGTCCTGTTCACGGACCAAATCTGATTTAAGATCTACAAGCTTATTGTCAAAATATACTTTAAAAAGTTCAAAAGTATCAGCTAAATCACGGCGCTCTTCTACTATGTGGTTGCTACTATGTGATTTACCGGTTGAAATGTGTGAATGCTCAGTCTCACCTTCGGACATTGGACTTCCTTCTCTATTCTCAGACATACTCAGGTTAAGCACAAGCTTACAACTTTACTGCACCAAAAGCGAACCTCGAATGACAATATCTTTAATATACAAAACCGCCAAAAGTATAGCACGAAATATTTGAAATGACCTTATTCAAATATTATGGTCAGTTCTAACTCGACCAATGAAAAACATTTAACCTATTATATACTTTCAAACACGTGTAATTTTATAAACAAATACACGTGGTAATGTTTTCATACCGGTGAACATAACTTTAATAAATATATCTCGCAAGCTCATGCAATATAAAGTTCTACTCGGGACAATATTCCCCAATATTCATGCAATAACCCTATAATATCAGGTGAGAACAAATTATTGACTAATACAAAAAAATTTAATGTGATGGAAGGGAAGTGATTAAGATCCGTATTGAAGTTGAAGTTATTTACTCTATTCTTTTTCCAGAGATTCCTTAGGTAGCAATAAACAGTAAGAAAAAATATTAAAATTTGCCCTTATAAATTTTACCATCCCCTTTGCATTGCTTTCTTGCAATATCAAGCTTACTGTTTGTGTCATGTATGGGCATATGTATGTAATCAGAATCTTCCATAGATTTTATATTCAGTATATAAAATGGTAAAATATAATTTATTTTGGGTGTATCAATGGCAACAATCTGCATTTATTTGTTATAAAATATTGCAAAAAGGGGGAAAAGATGTCACATATTTCCCCAATATTTGGCTAAAAGTAGAATTTCAATCGCTTGAAGTAATACCTTTTCTGAAACTGTGTACATATATCATTTAGCAAATCAATGAAAATCATATGTCTTTCATCTCATTTTTTTGTAAAATTGCGTCAAAAACTTCGTGTAGAAAAAAAGTGTTTGTAAACATTACATTAATTTCTGGACCGATGGCCGGTCTAGCTATGAAAATACGGATTGTCAAACAGAAAACAGCCCATAAAACAAGTAAAAAATAATCTTGATGCTCTTATAAACCATCTTTGAAGGCTAAATTAGCACTCAGCTGTCTAAAAATGAATTTTATTACACAATAACTTTCCTATTTGAAAAATCCACAGGGGCCAAAATGCGAAACTAAACTCCTAACTGTGTATTGCTACCTTAATAGTAAATATTTTTTTCAAATTCTCCCTTTTAGCTTATTTTCTGTGTTCTGCTAGCTAAATCGAGCAAAATGGCCTTTTATGTTTGAAAATTGGTTGAGTAATGAACATTTTATGAAGGTTAGCAGTTGACACTGAAACGCGACAAAAAATTGATTTTAAAGAAATTGCCAAGTCAAAGTGTAAAATCTTGTCTCTACCTCAATTTTTAGCAAAAGCTTAAAAACTATACCTCTTTTGTCAGTTTTTTAATGTTGAAAATCTTAATAAGATCTCTGATGATGCAAAATAGTACAAAATTAAGCAATTTCAAGCATAAAAATGTTAATCTTTATGCTTATTGCATACCAAAGACTTGATTAAAAAACTTGGTGATAGGGAATCAATTTCTTACTTCTGATTAAACTATACATTTAAAATATGCCAAAATGTAACATGAAATCTTGATTAAAACAATTATTTGATATATTCGCAAGAAAAAAACCAACGCATTCAATACTTAGGCTACTACATGCACCCCAATCAATGAGAAGCAAGAGTTAAGCCGATAGAGTACAAATAAAAGACTTGTGTCAAAATGTCTAATTTTGGTTGCTAAGGACTGTAAACAATAAAAATAACATGTATTGTAATTCTTAAACATTTAATTTTCTCAGAAGTTGATTTAGAATCTAAATATCAATAGATTTGTGGCATGAAAAGTCTTAAATGATACAATTCTGAGCTTGGTAAGTATGCGTAGTAAAGATTTTTTTCAAATTCTCCCTTTTAGCTTATTTTCTGTGTTCTGCTAGCTAAATCGAGCAAAATGGCCTTTAATTTTTGAAAATTGATTGAGTAATGAACATTTTATGAAGGTTAGCAGTTGACACTGAAACGCGACAAAAAATTGATTTTAAAGAAATTGCCAAGTCAAAGTGTGAAATCTTGTCTCTATCTCAATTTTTAGCAAAAGCTTAAAAACTATACCTCTTTTGTCAGTTTTTTAATGTTGAAAATCTTAATAAGATCTCTAATGATGCAAACTAGTACAAAATTAAGCAATTTCAAGCATAACAATGTTAATCTTTATGCTTATTGCGTACCAAAGACTTGATTAAAAAACTTGGTGATAGGGAATCACTTACTCTTACTTCTGATTTAACTATACATTTAAAATATGCCAAAATGTAACATGAAATCTTGATTAAAACAATAATTTGATATATTCGCAAGAAAAAAACCAACGCGTTCAATACTTAGGCTACTACATGCACCCAAATCAATGAGAAGCAAGAGTTAAGCCGATAGAGTACAAATAAAAGACTTGTGTCAAAATGTCTGATTTTGGTTGCTAAGGACTGTACACAATAAAAATAACATGTATTGTAATTCTTAAACATTTAATTTTCTCAGAAGTTGATTTAGAATCTAAATATCAATAGATTTGTGGCATGAAAAGTCTTAAATTATACAATTCTGAGCTTGGTAAGTATGCCATAAGGTAGCAATAAACAGTTAGGAACAAATATTAAAATTTGCCCTTATAAATTTTACCATCCCCTTTGCATTGCTTTCTTGCAATATCAAGCTTACTGTTTGTGTCATGTATGGGCATATGTATGTAATCAGACTCTTCCATAGATTTTATATCAGTATATAAAATGGTAAA
This sequence comes from Mytilus edulis, assembly GCA_019925275.1. Lineage (NCBI taxonomy): Eukaryota > Metazoa > Mollusca > Bivalvia > Mytilida > Mytilidae > Mytilus > Mytilus edulis. Next base: position 16,309,879 of record CM034357.1, read on the forward strand.
ATATAATTTATTTTGGGTGTATCAATGGCAACAATCTGCATTTATTTGTTATAAAATATTGCAAAAAGGGGGGAAAAGATGTCACATATTTCCCCAATATTTGGCTAAAAGTAGAATTTCAATCGCTTGAAGTAATACCTTTTCTGAAACTGTGTACATATATCATTTAGCAAATCAATGAAAATCATATGTCTTTCATCTCATTTTTTTGTAAAATTGCGTCAAAAACTTCGTGTAGAAAAAAAGTGTTTGTAAACATTACATTAATTTCTGGACCGATGGCCGGTCTAGCTATGAAAATACGGATTGTCAAACAGAAAACAGCCCATAAAACAAGTAAAAAATAATCTTGATGCTCTTATAAACCATCTTTGAAGGCTAAATTAGCACTCAGCTGTCTAAAAATGAATTTTATTACACAATAACTTTCCTATTTGAAAAATCCACAGGGCCCAAAAATGCGAAACTAAACTCCTAACTGTGTATTGCTACCTTAATAGTAAATATTTTTTTCAAATTCTCCCTTTTAGCTTATTTTCTGTGTTCTGCTAGCTAAATCGAGCAAAATGGCTTTTTATGTTTGAAAATTGGTTGAGTAATGAACATTTTATGAAGGTTAGCAGTTGACACTGAAACGCGACAAAAAATTGATTTTAAAGAAATTGCCAAGTCAAAGTGTAAAATCTTGTCTCTATCTCAATTTTTAGCAAAAGCTTAAAAACTATACCTCTTTTGTCAGTTTTTTAATGTTGAAAATCTTAATAAGATCTCTAATGATGCAAACTAGTACAAAATTAAGCAATTTCAAGCATAACAATGTTAATCTTTATGCTTATTGCGTACCAAAGACTTGATTAAAAAACTTGGTGATAGGGAATCAATTTCTTACTTCTGATTTAACTATACATTTAAAATATGCCAAAATGTAACATGAAATCTTGATTAAAACAATAATTTGATATATTCGCAAGAAAAAAACCAACGCGTTCAATACTTAGGCTACTACATGCACCCAAATCAATGAGAAGCAAGAGTTAAGCCGATAGAGTACAAATAAAAGACTTGTGTCAAAATGTCTGATTTTGGTTGCTAAGGACTGTACACAATAAAAATAACATGTATTGTAATTCTTAAACATTTAATTTTCTCAGAAGTTGATTTAGAATCTAAATATCAATAGATTTGTGGCATGAAAAGTCTTAAATTATACAATTCTGAGCTTGGTAAGTATGCCATAAGGTAGCAATAAACAGTTAGGAAAAAATATTAAAATTTGCCCTTATAAATTTTACCATCCCCTTTGCATTGCTTTCTTGCAATATCAAGCTTACTGTTTGTGTCATGTATGGGCATATGTATGTAATCAGAATCTTCCATAGATTTTATATTCAGTATATAAAATGGTAAAATATAATTTATTTTGGGTGTATCAATGGCAACAATCTGCATTTATTTGTTATAAAATATTGCAAAAAGGGGGGAAAAGATGTCACATATTTCCCCAATATTTGGCTAAAAGTAGAATTTCAATCGCTTGAAGTAATACCTTTTCTGAAACTGTGTACATATATCATTCAGCAAATCAATGAAAATCATATGTCTTTCATCTCATTTTTTGTAAAATTGCGTCAAAAACGTCGTGTAGAAAAAAAGTGTTTGTCAACATTACATTAATTTCTGGACCGATGGCCGGTCTAGCTATGAAAATACGGATTGTCAAACAGAAAACAGCCCATAAAACATGTAAAAAATAATCTTGATGCTCTTATAAACCATCTTTGAAGGCTAAATTAGCACTCAGCTGTCTAAAAATGAATTTTGTTACACAATAACTTTCCTATTTGAAAAATCCACAGGGGCCAAAATGCGAAACTAAACTCCTAACTGTGTATTGCTACCTTAATAGTTAATATTTTTTTCAAATTCTCTCTTTTAGCTTATTTTCTGTGTTCTGCTAGCTAAATCGAGCAAAATGGCCTTTTATTTTTGAAAATTGGTTGAGTAATGAACATTTTATGAAGGTTAGCAGTTGACACTGAAACGCGACAAAAAATTGATTTTAAAGAAATTGCCAAGTCAAAGTGTAAAATCTTGTCTCTATCTCAATTTTTAGCAAAAGCTTAAAAAACTATACCTCTTTTGTCAGTTTTTTAATGTTGAAAATCTTAATAAGATCTCTGATGATGCAAAATAGTACAAAATTAAGCAATTTCAAGCATAAAAATGTTAATCTTTATGCTTATTGCATACCAAAGACTTGATTAAAAAACTTGGTGATAGGGAATCAATTTCTTACTTCTGATTTAACTATACATTTAAAATATGCCAAAATGTAACATGACATCTTGATTAAAACAATAATTTGATATATTCGCAAGAAAAAAACCAACGCATTCAATACTTAGGCTTCTACATGCACCCAAATCAATGAGAAGCAAGAGTTAACTTCTTAGGAAGAAAGATAAGAAGTTAGCAATATCCTTTAACTCTACTTTCCGCTATATAGATGATGTTCTTTCACTAAACAATTCAAAATTTGGTGACTATGTGGAACGCATCTATCCAATCGAACTAGAGATAAAGGATACTACAGATACAGTTAAGTCGGCTTCATATCTTGACTTACATCTAGAAATTGACAATGAGGGTCGGTTGAATACAAAACTTTACGACAAAAGAGATGATTTCAGCTTTCCAATTGTGAACTTTCCATTTCTAAGTAGCAACATTCCAGCAGCACCTGCATACGGGGTATATATCTCCCAATTGATACGATATTCCCGTGCTTGCATTTCCTATCATGATTTTCTTGATAGAGGTTTGCTGCTCACAAGGAAGCTATTAAACCAAGAATTCCAAATGGTGAAGTTGAAATCATCCCTTCGTAAATTTTACGGACGCCATCACGAGTTGGTTGACCGTTATGGAATAACCGTTTCACAAATGATATCGGATATGTTCCTTACGTCGTAACTACAATCCCCTTCCCTTTCATGAATATGACCTACCGAATTAGACTATTTACCGGATTTGTAATCACATAAGCAACACGACGGGTGCCACATGTGGAGCAGGATCTGCTTACCCTTCCGGAGCACCTGAGATCACCCCTAGTTTTTGGTGGGGTTCGTGTTGTTTATTCTTTAGTTTTCTATGTTGTGTCGTGTGTACTATTGTTTTTCTGTTTGTCTTTTTTATTTTTAGCCATGGCGTTGTCAGTTTATTTTAGATTTATGAGTTTGACTGTCCCTTTGGTATCTTTCGTCCCTCTTTTAAGCCGATAGAGTACAAATAAAAGACTTGTGTCAAAATGTATAATTTTGGTTGTTAAGGATTGTAAACAATAAAAATAACATGTATTGTAATTCTTAAACATTTAATTTTCTCAGAAGTTGATTAAGAATCTAAATATCAATAGATTTGTGGCATGAAAAGTCTTAAATTATACAATTGCTATCTAAGGCTTTTTTTCATATTTAGGTTCCGAAATTTGTATCAGTTACTAGTTTTATGAAAAACTATATGCTTTAAATATTATGGCATAATTTGTTATTACTACAACGAAGAAGAAACTAAAGATTGTGTCTGAATTTGCAATTAAAATTACCTCAATTCCAAGCAGAATTTTATCGATTAGAAGAAAATAAAATACTGAATAAAATATTTTGACATATGAAAATAGCTCCATAAAACAAAAACATTTAAAAAAAAATGTAAGCAAACATACACATTAAGTTAAGACCATTTTAGTCGTGTGTTACTTGGGGAGATTAAACTCGCAATTTAGACGAATTTTTACACCTCTGTCACCGCACTATACATGCAGCATTTCACTTTGACATTCTTTCACACGCCGATAATAAAATGCATTTTATGAACTGAGTCCAGTATCTCATGTATTACGAGTTAAAGGTTGGCTATACATTTGTAAGAAGTGCATGACCAGCTGACACTTGATGTTGTCCAGGTTTCATTGACCCAGATTAGCATTTTTGCCCATGATCAGCATCTCACATTTTACTTCAACTTCGTGCTTTATTTGGCCTTTTAAACATTTTTGGATTTGAGCGTCATTGATGAGTCTTTTGTAGACGAAACGCGCGTCTTAATTTTATCCTGGTATCTATGATGAGTTTATTTACGAGAATCTATTTCGTTTGTTTCGAACAGTTTAAATTTCAAATGGAGTGTGAACTTAGATAATACTGGGTCAGGTTGCTCTGCGGACGAATACATTTAATGTGCTTATGATAAAGTCATATTTGGCTGACGGCTCCTTATTTTACATTGTTGAGTTTGTTCGATCAAACTGGCAATCAAAACTTTGTTCTGTTATTGGGACTAATTGCCTTTTGACCAATTTCTTATACGTGAAGTATATTCTAGTGATTATTTATTGTAAACGTCGTGGAAATCAGATGAATAAATGAATGAATGTATATATTTGATTTATAGTTAACAAGAAATTTCACATCACAGTGAATATATATAAAGGATACAATGGAGGATACTATGGAGAACATTATGAACATTTTGATATTGTAATAGACAAAATGTAAATATTCATATTAAATATAAATATTTGGAGCATTTTCAGCCTTTTTTCCCACTATTTTGTGAACAATTATATATATACATATAAAACAAGTCTCAATTAAAAACAATGTTCACACCTATGATCGCGTTGGATAAAAACCGCATTTTTAAACGTGTGCATGTAAAACAAATTTTATGTAGAAGGGTCTGAATATAGCACAAACAACAATTTCAAAATAGACCAAAAGAGTGAAAAAGTAAATTTTAACAAAACACTGAAGGTCGAACAACTGATGTTCTTAAACCCTGCTGACATCCATTAACGATTGCCAAATAAATTGACCACAAAGATGTAACAAAATGGATCTTTATATCAATACCCAACAGAAAACAATAAACTTGCAGCATAGATGGTTAACCCTAACAAGAGGTACTAAATATCTTTTACACCATTTGCGGATTTCGACAATTAATGTTTCTTCAGTGATGTTAGAGATCAAAAAAGTATTTGGAAGGCCATGTAATTTTCCTCAATTTAGGATTTACTTTTGAATTTTAAAGAGTCGAAACAGGAGTAACGGATTATATAAACCGGAGGGAAAATATAATACAAGCCCAAACGAAATAAATATAAACAAGTCTAATTGAAAACAACGTTCAAACCTATGATTGCGTTGGATAAAAACCGCAATTTTTATACATGTATGTGTGCATGTAAAACAAATTTCGTTGTAGAGGGTCTAATATATATATGTTCCGGACCATATGAGTATTTGGACCATACGCGTATGGTCATGACCATCTGGATATAAACTCATATGGTCCGACCGTACGTGTATGGTCGGGGTAATTAACACTGTTACACTGTTACAGTTTACTTTGAATACTTCTAAACTCTTCATATGGTATGACCGTTCATTAAACAGACGCTATCATATAGGAAATTTTATTTTTATATTATAATAAAAAGTTAAGCTAAATAAAAATAAGAAGTTTCACCTAGTTAATTTTACTTGTCAAATTCATATGGTCCGGAACATATATATTTATTACATTTACATTTGAAAAAAACTAAAGCACATGGGAACAATACAGACACAATGTATTGTAGTACAACTTAACCAGGTGGAGTGACCCTCACATTTATAGGTTTTATGAATCTAAACAATTTTTTCAAGAATAATATCTTGTGCTCATTAATTGTTGAAATGTGTAACTATAACAGTTCGGTATACACACAATGTAGTAGGTGAATCAATTATAAAAGCCCTGTATATTAGATTACAATTGGTTTTTTTTCAAATTCATTCGTTCAAGCGACTCTCTCAACTACAACAATAGTTAATATTTTTAAAATACAGAAAAAAAATGTGGCATGTTTGCTTATGAAACAAATATCAACAAAGAGCCATCTTCATATCAAATGAAGTGGATATAGAAAAAGAAGAAGAAGAACTTATAAATGTTACACCTGAATAAACAAATAAATACATGTTTTAAAATATAAAATAACCAGCCAACCAAATAGGTTTATGATGCCCATTCTAATAATAATAATTATAGTAGTCTATTCTGAATCATGAACATTATTTTTAAGTTTGTTACTAACATGAAAGTAAAATTTAACGCATTTACAACTTAAACCGATGATATAAGATTGTGTTTTTTTACAACCACTGGGTCGATGCCACTGCTGGTGGAGATTTATTTCCCCGAGAGTATCACCATCCCAGTAGTTGGCACTTCTGTGTTGACATGAGTTTTTATTGATATGTTCATAATTATAGATTAACTGTTAACAAAATTTAGAATTTTTGAAATACTAAGGCTTTTCTACCTCAGAAATAGATTACCTTAGCTGTATTTGGCAAAAATTTTAGGAACTTTTGGTCCTCAATGCTCTTTAAATTCGTACTTTGGCCTTTTAACATTTTTTTATTCGAGCGTCACTGATGAGTCTTTGAAGACGAAACGCGCGTCTGGCGTACATACGACATTTCAATCCTGGTATCTATGATGAGTTTATTTGGTAGTTTATGTACACGCTATATTGATTGATTTTTCAAAATTAAATAGTCAATACAAAATGTTGCCTCTTTTTACTCTTAGTACTATTTATGAGTGTTCTTTTTTTTATTCTTTCCATTGATGAAAGGTCTAAAAAATCGTGCTCTAAAATGAGTCTGTTACGAATATTGTTGTACAATATGTAAATGTAATCATGAAATTATGCTAATCTTCTACCTCGCCACTGTCACACAAAGGCAGTTTTTGGCACCATACGGTCTCGAATTATGAGAAAATCCATATCGTATGAATTTATTAAAGTTCCCGACAAGAAAAAAATAAGGATCAAGTCAAACGAGAAAACTAACAGACAATTTTATAATAAAATTATTTTTGAAAAACTAATATGACAGAAATGAACCGACGACCACTAAACCACAGGCTCCTGCTGAGAAGGGAAACTTTTTATGTTGACCAAATATATTATCTCTATCAAACTGTTAAATTATTTTATGTTCCAACGGTTAGACCTACAATGTTGGTGTAAGATGGTTGCATATTTTTGTATTGTACTACTTTCTTAAGTACCGTCCAAAAACCCACACTTTCTGATTGTTTTATGGGATATTTTAACAACTAACTTATCGGTCAACACCAAGTAAACAGCATACGGTATATCTCGTTTCATATATCATGCAATTTCAAGCCATTTCAAGCCATTTCAATAGATATTTCATAGCGTGTTTTTTTATGTTGTAATTTTATACTACTTGTTCAGGTTAGAATGAAGGTTGGTGTCTGTTAATTCGTTTGAAAACCGACTGCATTTGTTTGAACGTGTCATAAGAAAGGGACCTGTAGTTCGGTAGTTTTCGTTTATTGATGTGGTTCATTGTTGTTTCTCGTTTCTCTTTTTTAAAGGCAGTGTTTTTAGTGTTGTCGGGCAATAACCATTTGTTTCTTCGTAGGGGTTAAATACGTCATAACAAATTACAGGAAAATTACTAATCCGTGTTTTTTATTTATTGGGATTAAGGGATATAAGGAAGAAAGGAATCAAGCGATGTTGTTTTTTTTTATTTTCCAAACATTTGATAGAGCTGTAATTTGCATAATGAGCAGCCAACCGTTTCACAAACCGTAAGAACTTAGAAATACGTGTGAAAGAGTTTGGGTTTATTTCGTGTAGTCTTTTAGTCTGTAATTATTTTATGATCATTTCAGTCGTAAATATTTTAATAAAAAGTTGACCGAACTAAACCTAGTCGCAACTTGCGAAATTTGCCTAAACTGGGAACAGTATATCTATATTTTCCTTGTCTAAATAACTAATAGCTAACTGTTTTTCTTCTCCAAAACCACCTGTGCCAAATCCTCGTAGGTAATCAATGTTGTTAAATACCCCCCGACCAAATTCGTCTTCAAACACTGCTTTTAACAGAGAAAAGCTCGATACACTTATAAACCGAATTAGACTATTTACCGGATTTGTTATATGAGCAACACGACGGGTGCCACATGTGGAACAGGATCTACTTACCCTTCCGGAGCACCTGCGATCTTTCTATGTTGTGTCATGCGTATTGTTGTTTGTCTGGGTTTTTTTTTATAGCTAAGATATATATACCGGATTTGTAATCACATAAGCAACACGGCGGGTGCCACATGTGGAGCAGGATCTGCTTACCCTTCCGGAGCACCTGAGATCACCCCTAGTTTTTGGTGGGGTTCGTGTTGTTTATTCTTTAGTTTTCTATGTTGTGTCATGTGTACTATAGTTTTTCTGTTTATCTTTTTCATTTTTAGCCATGGCGTTGTCAGTTTGTTTTAGATTTATGAGTTTGACTGTCCCTTTGGTATCTTTCGTCCCTCTTATATATACCTATTGCAGACCACATTTAATTTATTAGAATTTGGACCATACGAATGTGATTATACATATGTCAAAGGCATTGCTTAAAGGCCTGAGTATACCCACATCTTTCCTAAAATACACCGATGAAATGAATCGGAATTAGTGAAAATCAATAAATATGGGTTTAACATTTATAACTTTATGCCGCAATTTCGGCCAATCATATCTCAGATTGGTACTGTCACCGAATTTATTGGACGCTTTATCGATTATTTCGTAGAACCTATGGTATAAAAACAACACATTTATATAAAAGGATACGTCTGATCTAATAAACAAGTTGGAAAGGATTAAGCCGAATGCAGATTGCTGGATGTTTAGGGTGCAGGGTTTATCAAGGGCGAAGTCATCAGATACATTAGACCAACTGATTATGATACTAGAGAGTATACAAGGAGATTGAAATCAAAAAGTACATGAATGAGGCATTATCATGTGATAGATCGGATTTAATCAGAAAAAAGGCCAAAAAAACACACAAGGGAAATTCCCTTAGTATTAGCAACGAAATTCAATCCATGCATTCATAAATTAAGACAATGCCTTAGTAAACATTTGGATCCACTAAGACAAGATGCGGTTTGCAACGAATTTTTTTTAAGCAAACCAATAATAACTTATAAAAAGCATAAAATATAGCAGATCTATTGACAACGACAAAACTAAAAAAAGTGATAGGTAAATTTCTGATGATGGCAGGCCAACAATGCTCAAACCCATTCATAAATGTTATACATTTATCATAAGCGAATAATACAAAACCGCAGAAACACTAAATAAGTGTCGGATTGATGTAAAGCAATTGCAAGTATAGTAATACTAGCATCATGTGATCACTATTGTGTAATTTTTCTTACAACTAGATACTTATAGTATGTATACGGAGTCTTCCGAATAAGAATTTTTGTTAACGGAATTCGGATTGATGTTGGAATACGTGGATGTTAGGTTTCACTTTTATACAAAATATGACCAAATTAAGATTCAATTTGATGTATTTGTTATTTTGCCTAAACAAAATATAGAGAGTGTCTCCTTTGTCAACATTTTTGTTCTTTCGTGAAAGCACAGGCTTTTTTGGCATAGACATTTAAAATATTTTTTTATAGTCATGGCAGTGTTAAAATTATGCTTTCAGAAACAAATTTCTTCTAATCTCACCTTCACATTTCTTCAACTATTATGGTTTTTGTGCTGCCTGCGACGAAATTTGTAGCATGCATGACATAAGGATACTATCCTGTGTCTATGTAAACTATTTGAAAGAAGCTTTATATTTCAGAAGGTAGAAGACCTAATAGATTCATAAATCGCCTTGAATGCGGATACCTTATATAACGAAGTTTTCGTCCGTCGTATGTGCATTGTCCTTAACCTCTTGTTCGTGGTTCAGCAGTAATTCCACAATGTATGGTTAATAGGATAATTTTCGGTGGCGGATCCATGTTCCCTATGAAATGATCTTTCTTATTTTAATGCCAAATTAGAGTCTTATGTAGACGAAACGCGCGTCTGGCGTACTAAATTATAATCCTGGTACCTTTGATAACTATTTACACCACTGGGTCGATGCCACTGCTGGTGGACGTTTCGTCCCCGAGGGTATCACAAGCCCAGTAGTCAACACTTCGGTGTTGACATGAATATCAATAATGTGGTCATTTTTTTTTTTTTTTTTTTATAAATTTCCTGTTAACAAAAGTTTAAATTTTTCGAAAAACTAAGGATTTTCTTATTCCAGGCATAGATTTCCATAGCCGTATTTGGCACAACTTTTTGGAATTTTGGATCCTCAATGCTCTTCAACTTTGTAATTGTTTGGCTTTATAAATATTTTGATATGAGCGTCACTGATGAGTCTTATGTAGACGAAACGCGCGTCTGGCGTACTAAATTATAATCCTGGTACCTTTGATAACTATTAACCACATTTTTAAGGTCCACTGACCATCGAAAATGATATGATAATGCTAGCAGGACATCTATGTACTATGGACACATTCTCGTTTCCACAAAAGCAGTTGCTTATAAATAGTATATTGGTTCACTAATTTCCAATGTCTACTTGTCCCTCAGACAGAAACATCTGACCTTGACCTCATTTTATGGATCAGTGATCCGGGTTTAAGATACGTAAGAAAGTCGGTCTCTAAGATACAAAAAGCAGAAGGTCAACTATTTATAGTGTATTTTATATTTTTAAACATGTAGTTAATTGTTCAATGTTAAGTTTTTTTTTATCTGTGTTTCTGTTGATTGAGTGTTATAAACCTGGTGTATAGTGAACATGTTCTTCGTGTCGATATCGTTTGGCCATGACCTCATTTCATAGTTGATTGGTCTATGTCAAGTTATTGCGTTTTGGTCTTGGTGTTTAAATGTCGGTCTTGCGGGTATTATTTTATCTTGACCTCATATAAAATGGTTCATTAGTCAATGTTAATTTTTTTTGTGTTTTGTGTTTTTGTCTGTTTTTAGGTACTATAAGCAATTTTTCAATTATGTCTGGTGTATGAAATAATTGTAAAGTGTAACTTCGATCCTGCTATAAATCATCTGACCTTGACCTTATGTTCATGGTTCATTGGTCAATGTCATTTTTAATGTTTTGGTCCTTTTCCTCAAAATTAACATTAGCTATAGACCAACTATAATTAGTGTATAGAATAACTGTTAAACCTGATTGATATCAGACTAGACTAAAATCCTTAGACCTGTATGTAACTCCCTTTACAGCGCACGCACGCTCTGATTATATAGGTAAGGCCGTTGGTTTTTCTGTTTCAATAATTGTACACTAGTCATTTTAACTGGAGCCTTTTATAACTTACAGTTATCCAAGGCTCCGTGTTGAAGGTCATACTTTGAACTATAAGGGTTTACTTTTTACAAATTGTGACTGACTATGATGACGAGTTGTCTTCGTAGACCTCAAAGTACATCTTATTATATTCATTTGCCGGTAATATGATATTGATATCATACACATATTAAATAGGGATTTACGTGAAAAAATCGTGTTATTAATATTTTGACCTTCATCGGTAATATATTGGACGCGAGCATCACTGAGGAGACATTAATTGTCAAAAAGCGCAAATGATGCAGTAAAATTTGTACCATAAATGTTATAGTCCAACACGATTTTATATCAATGTATCTATCGATCGTGTCTCAAATACGTACGTGTACTGTTTCTATTACAATCAATCCGGTTTCTGATCATGCGTGACGTATACCCTATTAATACTAGATATTGATTCATTCAAAAAGAATCTAAGTCATCTCATTTAGCAACCAATCATATTTAACTGTTGTTTTGTAAGGGTATCAAGAAGGCGTGTTTATCTACTGAACAATCGTTTCAGATGTTTATGAAATGAGAACTAACTTTTGTTTTACGCATACTGAAACAGCAAAGAAGCTGATTTTGTTTTTATTCTCATGCATACGAAGACGTCAGAACAAAATCTCAACGGTTTCAAATAATTAATTATTCAAGAAAAAGTAAAACATCATCATGTTCGTCTTTGTTTAATTATTTTTAACTATTACCAGCCTCATTAAGAACCAAATCATCCGCAAGCCAACTTTACACACTATTACATCTTGCTGGCATAACTTCAATGGCAAACACAGTTTGGAGTGAAAAATTACCACAACATATTTCTTTTGTAACATTGCTATTCGATGTTCTCTGATATGATTGCATAATTATGCTGGCATCATTAACAAAACAAATGAATACTGAACATTTATCGACGTTTTAGTAGTTTTCGGTATTAAGAATGTTTCATTCCCCGCTAAATTATGATTTTGAATAATTTTCATAGTTTTGTGAAAACTATAATATACAGGTTGATACTGTAAAAATTCAAGATAAAATTATGAGCAATGCAATCTACATATACAAAATTCAAATATGATCAAAACCGTTGGCTGACTCCATGTATGCTTTATTGAACTTAAACGAAGATGACATCTTGACCTATTTTAATCGCTAAAATGAATTATATTGAACATGAAAAAAGAAAAAGATGTATATAAATCTGCAAATGAAAAAGTACGAATAAGGAATAAATCAAGTTAAGTTAAAAGTATTGATATCAAGAACCGTTGATACTGACAGTTATATAAGATCTTTGTTATTAAACTCGACAATCAGCAATGTATAATCTTATTCCAAAAATCGAATAGCATAGAATTATTGTTTGCTAATATTCATATATTTCAGTCCAAATCACTGCGATTTTGGAAGCATGGGAGGAGAATAATTCAAGCTTTGTTGAAACCAGAGCTGCCAAACATGTATTTGAATGTATCAAGGAAAACAGTTGTGTGACTATTACTGGAAGTGCAGGTGTTGGGAAGACATCAACCCTACAAAACGTGGTATTAAAAATGAAAGATGAAGGCTACAACATTGTTTTGGTAACAAATCCACATGACATTGTAAAATTTTACAATCCGAACCAGAAAACATTGTTTGTTATTGATGACTTTTGTGGAACATCTTCAATAAATCAATTTGATCTTCACACTTTGGAATCGGTCAAGGGACGTATTAAAGAATTGATTTTAAATAAAAAGACAAAAATCATTGTGGCTTGTCGGCTGCAAATTTATATGGATGACAAATTTGAATTTTTATCAATTTTTCGAAAATGTTTATGTAACCTGCTTTCAGAAGAGTTGTCTTTATCACAAAAACAGAAACAATCAATAGCAGAATTATATCTTAAAACAAAATCTTCAGAAATTATTCAGTACTGTAATTTATATGATTGTTTTCCACTTCTTTGTAAATTGTACAATGAAAAATCTCACATCAGTATCACTGACTTCTTTCAGAATCCATTTTCAGTGTTTGCAGAAGAGATTGACAAGTTGCAAAAAATAGGGCATGGCAAATATTGTGCCTTAGCGTTGTGTGTCATTTTTAACAACAGAATAGAGGAAGAATGGTTAACCGATACGATAGATAAAGAAAAGACAAAAATAATAAAGAACACATGTGAGGCCTGTAAACTATCCAGAGGTACATCTCGAATTACCTTACTAGATGAAATCAACTGTCTTTTAAATACTTTTATAAAAAAAGATCGAAATGTATACAAAAGTATACATGATAAAATATTTGACTTTCTTGCATTTTATTTTGGACAAAAATTGATCGAATGTTTGATAAAAAATGCAGATAGTGGAGTTATTAGACAAAGATTTTTGTTAGAAATTAAAGTTGACATGGATACGTTTGTCACTATTGTACCACCTAAATACCACCAGCTATATATACAGAGAATGATTGATGATTGGTCCAAAGGAAGGGTACAGGATGTGTTTTATAACATCAATATGAACATACCAGAGTTCAGACAGAAATTTGTGTGTCAATTGAAGACACTTGAGTTTGCATTTCAGACACAACTAGCTCTTACCTGTGATCAATATAAAAAGTATACTGTACTGTTACCGTGTTGTAAATATAATGATATACCTTTGATACAGTGGTGTATTCGTCTTGGTGTTGATGTTAACCAATGTAACTGTAATGGTTTGAGCCCTTTGTCGGTATCAGCACGAACAGACCATGCAGATATAGTTAAGGTTTTACTGGACAACAATGCAGACATTAATAAGTGTATAGACACAGGAGCATCTCCACTCTATATTGCTTGTAGGAAAAATAACCTAACGATAGTAAAACTATTACTGGATAATAAGGCAGACATGAATATTTGTACAAATAAAGGATCATCTCCTTTGTTTATAGCTAGTAAAGAAAATCGTATAGAGATGCTTAAGGTGTTACTAGACAACAACACAACCATTAATAAGTGTAAAGATGATGGTGCATATCCATTGTTTATTGCTTGTCGCAATAATCATATAGAGATAGTTAAGATATTACTAGATAACAAGGCAGACATAAATATGTGTACAAGTAAATTATCATCTCCTTTGTTCATTGCTTGTAACAAAAATCGTATTGAGATAGTAAAAATATTACTGGACAACAAGGCAGACATAAACATGTGTATGGATGACGGAACAACTCCTTTGTTTATTGCTTGCAATAATAATCATATAGATGTAGTAAAAGTATTACTAGACAACAAAGCAGACATCAATAAGCGTAGAAACGATGGAGCATCTCCTTTGTGTATAGCTTCTAACAATAACCATATAGAGATAGTAAAGAAATTACTTGAGAACAAGGCTTACATTGATGTGTCTGCACGTCAAGGATTTACTCCTTTGCATATTGCTTGTCACTATAATCATATAGAGATAGTTAAGGTATTACTGGAGAACAAGGCATTAATTAATAGGTGTACGAATAAAGGATTTTCTCCTTTGTTGATTGCCTGTGTAAAAAATCATATAGAGATAGTTAAGGTATTACTGGATAACAAGGCAGACATTTATCAGTGTAGGAATGATGGAGCATCTCTGTTGTTTATTGCTTGTCAAAATAACTATATAGAGATAGCAAAAGTATTACTGGACAACAAAGCTGACATAAATAAGTGTAGGGATGATGGAGCATCTCCTTTGTTCATTGCTTGTCAAAATTATCATATAGGGACAGTAAAGATGTTACTGGACAACAAGGAATACATAAGTAACTGTAGAGTAAAGGATCATGTCCCTTGTTCATTGATTGTTCAAAAATAATGTAGAGATAGTTAAGGTATTATTGGAATACAAGACGAACAATAATAAGTGTACGGATAATGGAGCATCTTCTTTATTCATTACACATCGCAATAATCATATGTATTATTATGTATGTATTACTGAACAACAAGGCAGCCATTTATAAGTGTACAAGTAAAGGATTATCCCCGTTGTGTATTGTTTGTCTTAATAATCATATTCAGACAGTAAATATATCACTGGACAACAAGGCAGACATTAATAAATGTATTGATGATGGATCATATCATTTGTGTATTGCTTGTTATAATACTAAAAAAGACAGTAAATGTATTGCTGGATAAAAAGGCAGACATCAATTCGTGTAGGAATGATTGGGTATCTTGTTTATTTATTGCTTGTGAAGAGAATCATATAGAGATAGTGAAGGTATTGCTGTACAACAAGGCAGAAATTAATGAGTATGAATTTGGGAGCAACACCTTTGTATATGTTGCTTGTCAAAATAAAGATATAGAGATAGTAAAGGTATTACTGGACAACAAGGCCGCCATTAATAAGAGTCTGGTAAATGGATCATCTCCGTTGTCTATTGCGTGTAAAGAGAATGACATAGTGATAGTACAAGTATTACTGGACAATAAGGCAGACATTATTAAGTGTAGGAATGATGGAGCATCTCCTTTATATATTGCTTTTCAAGAGAATCATTTGGAGATAGTCAGTGTATTAATGGATAACAAAGAAGACTTTGATAAGTGTGGAATGTTTGAGCAAATCCTTTGTGTATTGCGTGTAAAGAGAATCACATAGAGATAGTACAAGTATTACTGGTCAATAAGGCAGACATTGATAAGAGTAGGAATGATGGAGCATCTCCTTTATATATTGCTTGTTAAGAGAATCATTTGGAGATAGCCAGGGTATTACTAGACAACAAAACAGACAGGAATAACGTTTTGTACGCCAGGCGTATATTGTAAAGGTATTATTGGAAAACAAGGTAGACAAAGTGTTCAGTGTACTGGATATCTCTTGTGTGTGTTATTAGTATGCAGAACCACGTGGATATTGTATACCCGGTCGAAAAGTGACGCTAGGAACTTCAACTTTGATTCGCAAAGGGCTTAATATGAACCCTCGTTTTAGATTGAATACTCTCGTTTTAGTTTTGAATTGAATATTTCTTGTTTTGAATGTTTCTTTATTCTTAAATATAATGTTACTTTGTTTCAAATACCAAAATAGATTATAGATTTCAGTAATTAACAACTTAATCCGATGATAGTTAAAAGTGCGAAAGATCCTACACTCAACTACAAAAGAAGCAATTATCGCTATTTTACTAAGTTTAGCCGTCAGACAATAATCCTATTATTATTACATAAGATTTGACAATAATGATATATTTTTTAGAACCTTTATAATGTTTAAATATACTTAACTTTGAATTAATGTAGATTTGATTTGTAAACTGTGCTAAAGTCAGTCTTTCCCTAGCATTCAAACTGTACACTTGTCAATAAATTTGTATAGGCTGTATACTGTTTTGCGTTTAAAGCAGCCAACGTGTCGATTATAGACCAACAGACAATGTAACCCGTACCGAAATATGAATAAAGGGACAAATGAAGCATTGCCATTAAGACATCAACTCAATGCCACAAATATTAAGGAATTTTAAAATGTTTTCTAGACCATATGCTACCTTTTTAGAAATTAACTGCCCGACATATAATAAACATATTCTACGGACTACGATTAATTGATGATCATTTCTAGTCTTCGTTGCTAATAGAATGTTATCATCAGTAATATATGACAAAATCTTTTTCAACACTGTTTGTACATTCTTTAATTCTTCTGATTTCTCTAAACATATTACTTGTTATTGGCTTTGAATTAGCTGCCAGTAGCTGCTCGTACTCTCAGATTTGTAATTATTGTCTTTTTGTGGTTGGATGTACAAAATTTTCAGGTCACGTCCACGTGTTTTTGTAATGTGTATTTTTATTTGTATCCATCTGATGAGATATAAGCCTTTTTCAACTGATTTTTTAAAGTTCGTTCGTATGTTGTTCTGTTACACCACTGTTCCGGGTTAGGAGAGTGTTTGGGTTCCGCTAACATGCTTAACACCGCAACATTCTGTATTTATATGTTTGTACCAAGTCAGGAGCATGATATTCAGTGGTTGTTGTGTTATAACTTATTAGACCAATGCTTTTCAAATTTGATTATGTTGTTATTGATGAGAAAATGAATGTCAAATTCAATAAGAGTTATTGTCACTTTTACCATTCAGGAGTTTATGACCATAATGTATTTTAAAATGGCGTTCTGTATACTGTCTGTGCAATAAATTATGAAACCTTTTATCAGTGCTTTTTAAATTTTATTTATAGAATTTATAATAGATAGAGAAAAATTGTCAGAACAAAAATATAAATCAATATAAATCTTATAAGAGTTATTGCCATTCATAGTTGTTGTTTTACTCATCTAAGCAGAAACCTTGGTAGACAGAAATAAAAAATAGCACAATTTTCAGCAAAAAATGATCTATAAATAAATCAACATAGCCAAATTAACAATTGACTCCCTGTATGTGTCATTGTCATTGAAAGATGGTTTTAACTCATTTTTGCTTTTTTTGAGAAATACCATAATAGATTTAATTATGGGTAATTGTTATTGGCAAACATATTAAGCACCATAAGGTCTACAAGTAAGTCAACTCGCCCAATTTTTTTTAACTAAATCTTACTAAGAGTTGTTGCCCCTTAATAACATATACCTCATGTTTGCTAAGATTTTTAGGCAGTTAAGCTGCCTTATGCGAGCACCCTGGATTTGTGTTCTACCCAATAAATGCTGAAATACTTGCCATTGTTATTATCTACCTGGTAACTATGTTATTTATAACTTATTGGACAGTTTTTTCATACTTTTCATTCTGGATTACAAATAATATGACCAGAAAAACCTTAAATGATCGTCGATTTTCCCAAAAGTTTTGAAGTTGCACATAGGAAGTAGAGCACATTAGGAATCCTTATGTAGTTCATTATCCCCTGAGCTTTTGGCTAAGGTGTCAAAGAACAAATGTATGAAATATTTAATCGCCGAAAATCTCTGAAGATTGCAAAAGTCGTAGGAATATTGTTTGTCGTCAATACGTAGTCAACTACGTCAGTAGTCTATTAATATAAGTTCAACTGATCACGCTGTTGGCGGCAATTTTGAATTAGAAGACGAAATTTTCGTATCTTTTCAATTTAGACGCAGGGGTTCAAATAAGCGGTGGTCCGAGGTCTGCGACCTTCCACTTTTGCAGTCGGACTTTCTACTTGGTTACTTGCTACGCCCGACAGGCCGACGGACCTTGAAAGAAAAAAAAAATAACTTTGCAAACATTTTTACCAAAGTTTACTAATCAACGATCTCAAACTTATTTTCATTATTACTATTCATTACAGCGATGTTCAATTTGTTTAACCGCTAGCTTTATACAGCAAATCGCCGACAAATAATGTGTAAATCCGAGTAAAATCGTATCTCACTGTATATCTGTCAAAAACAACATTGAAAACAAAATGGCTGCCGCGAGAAGACAATTACAATATCGGATCCGATTCCGGAAGCGGATAAGGGTAATCCCGGGGTTTGGCTATCAACTGAAAGAATACAGACAGGTGACAAAATACATCTATACATGACAAATAAATATAAACACTAGAATTGAAAACCAAAAGATATATAATGTAAAAGAAAGAAAAAGCAGAAAATATTTTGTACACCAATTCTAATGTCAAAATCCAATCAATGTGACAGCTGGGAACAGTTTATCTAAACGTGGCAATATATATGTTCCTGGTAACAGTATAAATTTTCTTTATCAGTGATAAATGTTGGTAATGCATGTTAGATGCTTTTAAAGTTAAACATATTACTGCAATTTCAAAGGGTATTTTTTTCTTCTCAATTTTGATAGGTCAGTTTAAATAGCTGGAAGTTTCTTACAAAAAAAAAGATGTGGTATGATTGCCAATGAGACAACTATCCACAAGAGACCAAAATGACACAGACATTAACAACTATAGGTCATCGTACGGCCTTCAACAATGAGTAAAGCCCATACCGCATAGTCAGCTATAAAATGCCCCGACAAGACAATGTAAAAAAATTCAAACGAGAAAACTAACGGCCCTATTTATATAAAAAACAAAAAAAAACAAATATGCAACACATACACAAACGACAACCACTGAATTACAGGCTCCTGACTTGGGACAGGCACAAATAGTGCAACTATATTATATGATACCTGAATGTTAGCAAATCATATGATATATAGGTGGAGACCATTGGGCCACTATACCTCCTCCTGTTTGATAACTTTGAAACGGATGAGATCCCACCCCTCAACCATATACATTCATGTATGAGACTAAATAACAAATCAAATGAAATATAGGGTCACCCCACCCCAACATGTTTTGACAATGAGGGTCAGTTGAAAACAAAACTTTACGACAAAAGAGATGATTTCAGCTTTCCAATTGTGAACTTTCCATTTCTAAGTAGCAAAATTCCAGCAGCACCTGCATACGGGGTATATATCTCCCAATTGATACGATATTCCCGTGCGTGCATTTCCTATCATGATTTTCTTGATAGAGGGTTACTGCTCACAAGGAAGCTATTAAACCAAGAGTTCCAAATGGTGAAGTTGAAATCATCCCTTCGTAAATTTTACGGACGTCATCACGAGTTGGTTGACCGTTATGGAATAACCGTTTCACAAATGATATCGGATATGTTCCTTACGTCGTAACTACAATTCCCTTCCCTTTCATGAATGTGACCTACCGAATTAGACTATTTACCGGATTTGTAATCACAAAAGCAACACGACGGGTGCCACATGTGGAGCAGGATCTGCTTACCCTTCCGGAGCACCTGAGATCACCCCTAGTTTTTGGTGGGGTTCGTGTTGTTTATTCTTTAGTTTTCTATGTTGTGTCATGTGTACTATTGTTTTTCTGTTTGTCTTTTTCATTTTTAGCCATGTCGTTGTCAGTTTGTTTTAGATTTATGAGTTTGACCGTCCCTTTGGTATCTTTCGTCCCTCTTTTAGAACTTGGAAACAGTCGAGATCCCAACCTCTAAACCATATTTATTCATGTATGGGACAATATATATATAATCAAATGAAATATAGGTGGAGTCCCTGGGGATCACCACACCCCTCCTATTTGAGAATTTGATAACGGTCGAGATCCCCACCCCTAAACTATATATATTCAGGTATACATGGGACAATATAACAAATCATATGAAATACAGGTGGAGTTCGTGGGGTCACTCTTCCCCTTCCGGTTTGAGAATTTGAAAACGGTTGAGATCCCCAATCTTAAACCATATATATTCATGTATAGAAATATAGGTGGAGTTCGTGGGGCCACTCTTCCCCTTCCGGTTTGAGAATATGAAAACGGTTGAGATCCCCAATCTTAAACCATATATATTCATGTATTGGACAATATTACAAATCAAAGGAATAATAATGGGGTCCCTAGGGTCACTGTAAACCCTCCTGTTTGAGAACTTGGAAACATTCGAGATCCTCAACCCTAAACCATATTTATTCATGTATGGGACAATATAACTAATAAAATTAAATATAGGGGGATTCTCTGCGGGTCACCCCACCGCTCCTGTTTGAGAATTTGGTAACGGTCAAGATCGCCACCCATAAACAATATATATTCATGTATGGGACAATATAACAAATCATATGAAATATAGGTGGAGTTCGTGGGGCCACTCTACCCCTTTCTGTTTGAGAATTTATAACGGTCGAGATCCACAATCTTAAACAACATATATTTATGTATGGGACAATATTACAAATCAAAGGAATAATAAGGGGGTCCCTAGAGTCAATGCAAGCCCTTCTGTTTGAGAACTTGGAAACATTCGAGATCCTCAACCCTAAACCATATTTATTCATGTATGGGACAATATAACTAATCAAATGAAATATAGGGTGATTCCCTGCGGGTCACCCCACCGCTCCTGTTTGAGAATTTGGTAACGGTCAAGATCCCCACCCATAAACAATATACATTCATGTATGGGACAATATAACAAATCATATGAAATATAGGTGGAGTTCGTGGGGCCACTCTACCCCTTTCTGTTTGAGAATATGAAAACGGTTGAGATCCCCAATCTTAAACCATATATATTCATGTATTGGACAATATTACAAATCAAAGGAATAATAATGGGGTCCCTAGGGTCACTGTAAACCCTCCTGTTTGAGAACTTGGAAACATTCGAGATCCTCAACCCTAAACCATATTTATTCATGTATGGGACAATATAACTAATAAAATTAAATATAGGGGGATTCTCTGCGGGTCACCCCACCGCTCCTGTTTGAGAATTTGGTAACGGTCAAGATCGCCACCCATAAACAATATATATTCATGTATGGGACAATATAACAAATCATATGAAATATAGGTGGAGTTCGTGGGGCCACTCTACCCCTTTCTGTTTGAGAATTTATAACGGTCGAGATCCACAATCTTAAACAACATATATTTATGTATGGGACAATATTACAAATCAAAGGAATAAATAAGGGGGTCCCTAGAGTCAATGCAAGCCCTTCTGTTTGAGAACTTGGAAACATTCGAGATCCTCAACCCTAAACCATATTTATTCATGTATGGGACAATATAACTAATCAAATGAAATATAGGGTGATTCCCTGCGGGTCACCCCACCGCTCCTGTTTGAGAATTTGGTAACGGTCAAGATCCCCACCCATAAACAATATATATTCATGTATGGGACAATATAACAAATCATATGAAATATAGGTGGAGTTCGTGGGGCCACTCTACCCCTTTCTGTTTGAGAATTTATAACGGTCGAGATCCACAATCTTAAACAACATATATTTATGTATGGGACAATATTACAAATCAAATGAATTATAAGGGGGTCCCTATGGTCACTGTACACCCTCCTGTTTGAGAACTTGGAAAAATTCGAGATCCTCACCCCTTAACCATATATACTAATGTATGGGACTATATAACAAATCAAATGAAATATAGGGGAAGTCCCTGTGGTCACCCTACCCCTCATGTTTAAGAACTTGGAAACAGTTGGGATCCCCACCTCTAAATTAAATGAAATATAGTGGGAGTCCCTGCAGTCACCCTACCCTTCCTGATTGAGAAATTGGAAACAGTCGAGATCCCCACCTTTAAATTAAACCATATATATTCATGTATGAGAACTAATCAAATGAAATATAGGGAGAGTCCTTAGGGTCACCCTACCCACTCCTGTTTGATAACTTAGAAACAGATGAGATTCACACCCCTCAATCATATATATTCATGTATTGGACGTTATAACAAATCAAATGAAATATAGGGGAATTCACTAGGATCACCCCACCCCTCCTGTTTGAAAACTTGATAATGATTGAGATCCCCACCCCAAACCATATATATGCATGTATGGGACAAGATAAAACATTAAATGAAATATAAGGGTAGTCCCTAGGGTCACCCCACCCCCTCTTGTGTGTGTTTTGAGAACTTGTAAAAGATTGAAAAACCAACTCCTAAACTAAACCATATTCATTCCTGTATGTCATTTCAAAAAGATTGAATGACATACAATGTCAATCTCATAGGCGTCACATATGCATGTCTTTCTATGTTGTGATGTTATGCTATTGTTTCTGAAAAAGGGAGAAGGTTTGGTACCATTAAAACGTTTAATCCCGCTGCAAATGTTTGCACCTGTCCTAAGTCAGGAATCTGATGTACAGTAGTTGTCGTTTGTTTATGTAATATATACGTGTTTCTCGTTTCTCTTTTTTTTTTATAGATTAGACCGTTGGTTTCCCCGTTTGAATGGTTTAACACTAGTAATTTTGGGGCCCTTTATAGTTTGTTGTTCGGTGTAAGCCAAGGCTCCGTGTTGAAGGCCGTAAATTGACCTATAATGGTTTTCTTTTTTTAAAATGTTATTTGGATTGAGCGTTGTCTCATTGGCACTCACACCACATCTTCCTATATCTATGTCACTTTGCTAGACCTAACCAATGTGTACTAGATATTGCCCAATTTCAGGCGACCATGGGAATGAATAATTATTGGAGCTTTGTTTGGAAGACTTCGTAACAGCATTATGTAACAATAATTTTTTGGATAATTATAAAATTTTATTGATGGGAAAAAATTAGTAAGTTTAATGAATTTACCTTAATTATAATTTGAATTATTTCTGGTCCTATAAAAATTTTCATTTTCATATGGCTCATTATAAAGAAAACATATCTTTCAAGCCCAAGAATGTTTGACCAACTGTTTTTATAATTACCTGTCATTTTATTCCAAACTCAGACATCATAGACTTGGTGTGAAGGTGGGGGACATTTACATTTACTATGGACAGGTTAGTCAGACCTCACCTTTGATCCTTGTAGTAGTGATCATTTGTCTGATTTGTGTCTCATAACTTTTGTACTGTTGAACACAAACTCAGTTTTCTTTCCAGAGAAGCAAGTCTATTCATACTTTTACAAGCTCTTACTAAAGTCAACTTGAACTACTAACAGTCAACTAATACCAACGATAACTATCAACTAGAAGAACTGCAATCATTGCAAACTTGTACCACTGCAGACTCATTACCATGAAAAAAATATACTTGATATATGCGATGCTTTTAAAAATTTTGACAAAATATGAATTATTTGCCTTAATGATTAATTCATTAAATGAACATAAATGTACAATATATGACTGTCTAATGTTTGTTCTTTTCAAAAATCTTTAAAAAAAAATTGAATCAACATTGCCACAGTTTTTATAATTATGTTTGGCTTGGTTTTTGGTTAACTGCCTACAGCGCTTACAGTGCTTTGATTTAGCAGAACTATGATAGGGGTATATCATGAGTTAAAAGAATTCAAGAACATAAGATCTTGAAATAAGTCAAATTCTGTTGATATCTTCAATCCAGACATTAGATGAATTATTGTCCCTTATCCATTTTTGCGTAATTTGCATACAAAACAGTCAAAGAAGAACAGTTAAAAGTAAAAATGGCTAATACTATAACATCTACAGATAGGGCCAAAATTGACAACCGACTCCTTAAGTGATTTATTTCTCCTCAATGAAGATTTGTGTCTCACCAACAATTAAAGTCGCTGAATGCGAGGTACTGGGAAAACAACCAGGCGGCAGCGACGTACACTATTTGTATAAAGCTCAATATTACAGAAGTTAAAAAACTACAGGATGCTTCATAACTTGTTTGTAAATACCTGATGTTACGAGGTTCCAAAACAGAACGTCCCTTATCAAATGCCAAAATCAAAAGCTCAATTACATCAAACGAATGGATAACAACTGTCATATTCCTGACTTGGTATAGGCATATTTTTTATGTCGAAAATGGTATATGAAACCTGGTTTTATAGCACTAAACCTCGCACTTGTATCCGAGTTGCATCAAATTCCTTTGTATTGACAACGATAGGGTAACAAATCACACATACAAAATAGGTAAAAATTTCAAAATAAGGGGTACAGCCTTCAACATTATGTTTTAACCTAAATCACTATGAAAACAACCAAAAACACTGTGCGGGACAAATTTGCCATTCCGGTATCGGCAAATCTGACTTTGTCGGTTTACAAGATATCCAAAAAAAAATTTGCCCAGTGATAGATTATTGAAAAATTAAAAAAATGCCATATGTCCCAACTTGTCACTGTTGTCACTCTTGTCACTGCAGCTGATTAAAAGTACATTTCCCATGGGAAATTTGATAATTCCCATGGGAATATTAGAATTTCCCATGGGAACATTGAAAGTTCCCATGGGAAAATTACTTTTCCCATGGGAAGTTTAGAGTTCCCATAGGAACTTTAAAGTTCCCATGGGAACATAAGTAAATTGTTTGTTCCCATGGGAAGTTCTAAATTTCCCAAGGGAAACTTTAAATTTCCCAAGGGAACTTTTCTTCCCAAGGGAACTCCTTTTCTTCCCATGGGAAAATACTTTTCCCATGGGAACAATATTTTTTCCCATGGGAACAATATTTTTTCCCATGGGAACAATAATTTTTCCCATGGGAACAATAATTTTTCCCTTGGGAACAATATGTTTTCCCATGGGAACAATAATTGTTCATATGGGAAGTGATATAACTAAAAAGAAAACATAAAAAAATCCACTAATTGCATGAGTGAAGCAATTTCACAAAACGGACTAAGTTATTATGGGTTCAAGTATTTCTTTGAATCTTATTTGTAGAAATATATAGTTGTGTGTTCTACGATTTTTGTCTAGGCATGCTTAATTGAAAGTAAATCACTGTGTGTCAAAAATTTAACTACTATAAATTCAGAAATTATTGCTGTTTTTATTATTGTGAAAATAGTGACAGGGTTATAATCACAATAATATACACTTGCATATTGAAATTTTTTATGAACTAAACAGGATTATTCTAAATTTTGCACACAAAAAAATGATGAAATTGAGAAAAATCGCACTTACAATTGCTAGCAATAATTTCTGAATTTTCAGTATATAGTTTTGCATATATAGCTTTCACACCATTGCACACAGTGTCTTATGTTTATCCATTATTGTGTTTTTTTCATGCAGACATTTAAATGTTGATAGGTCTTGCTCATTGTTGACGGCTGTTCAGTCACTGGCTGAAAATACCTTTATCTCTGGTTTTTAGTTGTCTCATTGGCAATCACATACCATATCCTTACTTAATTTCAACACTTCTTAATTTAAGTTATGTACATTTGAGAATATCATTTTCAAAAAGACAAAACATTACAATTGGTATAACAAATAAGGCACTTGTGTTTTAATATTTCATCTTTCACTGAGATAACACCATCAAGTAAAATGTGTGAAACAAAAACAGAAAATTAAACAAACAGCAATAAAATAACTTAAGCAAGTGTCAATAAACCTGCACAAATAACATGAATAATATATCTAAGGTCATAAGCAAGTGACAATAAACATACAGCAATAATATATCTAAGGTCATAAGCATAAACATGCAGCAATATTATACATTGTATATCTAAGGTCATAAGCAAAAGACAATCAACATACAGCAATAGTATATCTAACATGTCTAAGGTCATAAGCAAAAGACAATCAACATACAGCAATAGTATATCTAAGGTCATAAGCATAAACATGCAGCAATAATATATCTAAGGTCATAAGCAAGTGACAATCAACATACAGCAATAATGTATCTAAGGTCATAAGCATTTAAAAAAAACCATGCAGCAATAATATATCTAATTTCATAAGCATTAACACACAGCAATAATATATCTAAGGTCATAAGCATAAACATACAGCATTAATAATATATCTAAGGTCATAAGCAAGAGAAAATAAACAGGTCTTGTATAAGAATATTAACAGTATCCGGGACAAGTTTGCAATTCCGCTGAGTGCAAAAGTTGTCACCTTAATTTTTGGAGTTAAGTCAAAATGAAGTTGATAACTTGATTGGTATTGGTTCTCTGATATTTGTCCTAAATATGTTTGGCTCTAGCACCACTGTTGAAAAAGTAATGCCCCTTTTTTCAACAATTTCCTCAGAGGAAAAAGAGTTTTCCTCAAGGGAAAAAGATTTCCCTTAGGGAATTTGCTGCATAATTATTTCCTTTGAGGAAATTCTTTTTCTTTTGAGGAAATTTGCCGCTTCAAATTTTCCTTTGAGGAAATTTCCTCTAAGGAAATCATTGTTCTTCAAATTTCCTCTAAGGAAATTTCTGAACATCAAATTTCCCTTACGGAAATGTTTTTCCTCTATAAAAATTTCATAACAGTACAAACATTGACAAACAGCATGAACAGTATAAATATATTTTCTCCTAGACTGAATTATTGATCATGTTGATACAAAAGATTATATAAAATAAACACTTTTCATGTCAAATTAACTTGTCTTCTGTTTCAGCTGCTGTGTATAATTATTCTACCCCCTACATAACAGTTCAGTGCATAAATAATTCCATTCACAAGACATCTTCCTTCAATTGGTTGAATAAATTTTGGCAACTTGTTCTTCAAACATCTTCTCTGTATATTTGATATGATGGAGAGCCATGTACATAATGAATGGATAACGCATGTGTTTATTTCGACAACAAACATGACAAAGATACTATTTTTTTTCTTAATTTCTCCATAATCCATCAGTGAATATGTAGGTTGTTACATTTTACACCATTGTGTCCTTGTGCATCTTTGATAGTACTCCATTTTGTTTATAGCAATTTTGTAGAATTTTTTCTATTTCTTTTTCCAGAAAAACACACAATTGAGTTCATTTCACATTAATTAATCCAATTAGCACATTATGTAGAAAAGTATTAACAAATAAGTTTCCTCTTCAGTATAGACTTGCAGGACCTGGCGATGATCATAAAAACCAAGATATCTGACCTATAAATACACAAAATAAAAAAAAGAAGTTATAAACATGATAAATGGAGAAAAAAACAGCAATATAAATAGGCTTATTTTATCATGTTTTAATTAAAGTCATAAGAAACCTCAAATTAAAAAAAAATATGTATAATAATTATGTTTTTTATAACTAAATGGATAGTTTTCATTATGCAACTTAAGTACATATACTTTTTTCTGAGGAAAATTCTTTAATTTGTCCACATTTAGAAGAAGTTTACTTATTTTTAATTGCTTGCTTCCAGGAAGCAATTCGCCGATACATATTTTCCATATACATAGTGACCCGAGCGTAACCCTCCTCGTAAAAATCCGGTGACCACAATATGCAAGGATCTGTCATTGAAATAAACAAATAGCTGATTATACATGTTAAACACGTGCTCAATACCCATGCTTTTTGTGATTTGTTTACTATAAGGTGGCAATCGGTAAAACTCAGCTTCAAAACACGGCATTTAATGAGCAGCATTATTTGTTAAATCATAACAAACAGAGAGAAAAAAAAATTGACGATTTATATGATATACTTGTGAAAATAATGATAAAATTGTGCACAGAGGACTAAGTTTATGATGTATACATGCATTGGTTCAAAAGTTGGACAAACTTTATTTTTCATCACTCACTCGTTTCATATGACTTTAACATTTGAGAAACTTTCATTTGATATTCTTACTTGTCATGCTTTATATGAGTTCTCTTATTTCAGTGCTTTGTGTCCAAGATTAAATATTTGTTGTTTAGTGCCTTGCAGTGATATTTAAAGTTTAGCCACTTGCAAAAGTTGTTATAGAATGTTCATATGCTGTGTTATTTGAACCACTGTCCTTTATTATGGTCAGGTAAGAGGTTGAGTGCTCACAGACATGATATTTTTTTATTAATTGTTATTGTTTTTGAACATGTTGAACTAAATTGGATTGTTTAAATCTTTTCATGTTGGGATCTTTATTGGCTGACCTATAAAGGAAGTGTTGTCTCATTATTGAAGGCCAGCCCATCATTGGCCTTTAATTTCTTGCATCCACTTCTTTGAACTCTGGTGGATAAGTCACTCATTTACCATACCACATCTTCTTATTTTTATAATAGTCATCATTCAAAGGCAATTACTTTTATCATGTTTATTACTGTAATTCAGAAATTATCCAGAGGTTTTTAGTAATGCGATTAATGTGACTGGGTGAGTATTGCAAAAATAAGAAATCATATTTTGATAACAGAAACATATATATATATCATGTATATAAAATTGATGCAGATTTTTTTTTGTAATCACAATAAGTTGTCCATTCCCTGAAAAATAATAAATGCAAGCAATAATTTCTGAATTTACAGTATATAGAAGTGGTCTTACCATTTAGGCCTTGTTGTATTCTGTTTATCTTGTTTTGTCGCTCATTTCTATTGAAACTGTTTATATTTTTCATTATTTTTCTATATTTCTTGTCCTATAAAACATAAAAAGGGTAAAAACTATTATTAAACATCAGTATTTTCTTTATATACAATAATATTTAATAAGAATGGAATATTTGTGCTATTTCATTTCACAAACTTTTGGTCAGTCATGACTTTCAGACTTTCACCCTGGTCAATAGTTTAAAAAACAAACATTCCCATACTTTTTCTTGGTGTTCGTACTAATTTTTCATTGGACAACAAAAACATGATTCAACTATTCTTCTATGATTTGTTTTGCTTGACTACGTTAAACTCTGAAATATTGTTTACAGTATAATCTGTATGTGTCTAACTCATCAAAATTTCAAATTAATATATAAATAACCAATAAGAATGCTATGCATGGCTCAGCTTGATACAAACGTACACTTTAAACACTGAACAGTTGGAGCAAGTATGGACACAACATTCAATTCAAACTTTTCTACATTGGTTAGAGGTATAGGGGGAGGTTGAGATCTCACAAACATGTTTAACCCCGCCGCATTTTGCGCCTGTCCCAAGTCAGGAGCCTCTGGCCTTTGTAAGTCTTGTTTTATTTTAATTTTAGTTTCTTGTGTACACTTTGGAAATTAGTATGGCGTTCATTATCACTGAACTAGTATATATTTGTTTAGGGGCCAGCTGAAGGACGCTTCCGGGTGCGGGAATTTCTCGCTACATTGAAGACCTGTTGGTGACCTTCTGCTGTTGTTTTTTTATTTGGTCGGGTTGTTGTCTCTTTGACAAATTCCCCATTTCCATTCTCAATTTTATGGATACAACTCTGAATTGTAAATTTGGATTGTGATTCAATAGTTGATGCAGCATAGGTTTCTGACATTGAATGAATGTGGTCCAAGTACTTAAAAATTTTAAATTGACAATTAACCTCTAAGGCAGCAACCATTTGATTTTCGGGGGGGGGGGGGGGGGGGCTATGGTTTTTTTTTCGGAAAAAAAGTTTGTTTCCAGTTTTTGGAGAAAAAAATAATTTGTTTTTGATTCTGAGAAAAAAAAATTGTTTGTTTCACCCTCAGCTGCCACTATATGTAATGCTAAAATTGAAAGAAAAAAATTGTTTTCGACTTGTCGTGAAAAAAATAGATTGTTTTTCGCCGCAGGCTAAAAAAAAATTTGTCCAGAAAAAAAAACCATAGCCCCCCCCCCCCAGAAAATCAAATGGTTGCTGCCTAAAATGGTCCAATATTCAAAATCTTAATACATGGTTAGATGCAGCATATCAACATGATCAAAGAACCCAAATAATTCATTATTTGATGAAATCAAATAAAGTTCAATTTTGGACCCTTTAGATCTCAATGTGGACCAATTTGTTAACGGGCCAAAATATCAAAAATCTAAATGAATGGTTAGATTCAGCATATCAAAGAACCCCATATATATATATTCAATTTTTTTGAAATCAAACAAAGTAAAATATTGGACCCCAATTTGGACCAACTTGAAATTTGGGCCCATACTAAAAATCTAAGTAAATATTCAGATTCAGCATATTAACATGATTAAAGAACACCAAGAATTTAAATATTATTAAAATCAAAATAAGTTTAATTTTGGACCCTTTGAACCTTAAGATAGACCAATTTAAACAGGACCAAAACACTAGGAATCTAAATACACAGTTAGATTTGGAATATATATATATCAAAGAACCCCAATAATTCAATTTTCTATAAAATCAAGCAAAGTTTAATATTGGCCCCTTTTGGCCCCTAATTCATGTAATTTCTAAACTCTGGACAAAAACTCTGGTCACAAACCCTGTGTTTGAGTTTCATAGATTTCTGTTAACTTATACTAAAAGTAATTATGCGAAAACTAAGTGTCTTCGGACTACGACGACTACATGATAAAATTGAGAATGGGAATGGGGAATGTGTCAAAGACCCCCTTTTTTGGACTATCAATGCATTTGAATGGGGACATGTAATTACCCCCCCCCCTTTTTGTCCTGGGTTAGGAAACCCCTTTTTAAAATGACTGGATCCGCCCCTGAAGGGTCTATCATTAAGTTTGACAACTTCAGACATACTACTTTACCAAAAAAATTGACACATTTCATCCAATTTAATTTCATTCTTTACTTGCTATTTCATCCATAATATTTTAAAGAAAGAAATTTGGAAGGAGTATGATTTTAATTTGCAAGTTATACACTATCCAAACTAGAGACCTAATAGAGTAGATATATACTTGACTAAGGGAGCTACCATTTGATTTTTATGGGGGGGGGCTAGGATGAAAAATTTTATCCTGCATTTTTTTTTTTAGCTGTAATCTCTGTCCTGCCTTTTTATTTTTCACTCTGTTCGTTCCTGCCTTTCTTTTTTTAGTTTATCCTGACTTTTTTTACCAAAATTGTCGTCCTGACTTTTTTTTTTGCTAGTGTCTCATCCTGCCTTTTTTTTCTTCTCAAAACTCCTGTTCTGCCTATTTTTTTCAAATTTCATCCTAGCCCCCCCCCATAAAAATCAAATGGAAGCTCCCTTATTTAAATCAAACTTGGGGTGACTGGGGACAAAGATTTAAGGGAATAGATGACAGTTTACCTACAATGATCTAGCTTCATGGCAATGGCTAGTCCAAATAATTATGACGTCTTGAAAGGCTATTATAATTTTTTTCTTTGACGCCTTACATCGATGTAAGGCGTCAAAGAAAAAAATTATAATAGCCTTTCAAGACGTCATAATTATTTGGACTAGGAAATGGCATACATTACAGACTACATGTACATCATGTACATGGTCATTCTTAATTGTGTTTAAACTTTGGGAGTTCATTTTTTTAATGTTTAAAGCTAACAATTTCAACTACATACATTTATCAAGATTTGATTCTACATTTATATATAATTGTGTATGTCACATGTATGTACATGATGTATTTTAATGTAAAGCATCTGAAAACTCATTAGCCGTTTCATATTTATTTCAGTTCTTCAAAAGGCAAATTTATATGAGCCTATGCCTGAAAACAGAGATTTCTTATTAAAGAGAAAGCCCCGCCCCCCCCCCCCCCCTCCCTTTTTGGTGTGAAATATTTTGTTGATTATATGGGGAATCACTGAAGCATGACAGGAGCAAGCATCCCCCTCTGCCCCCCCCCCCCCCCCCCCCCCCCAAAAAAAAAACATCAAAAAATTAAAAAAATGGAAATTTCTGGATCTGCCCATGTCAACCTTTCACTCAGGTCATTGGTGAAGAGTTGTCACACAAAATAAATGATATCAAATGTTCATAT
Source organism: Mytilus edulis (assembly GCA_019925275.1). Classification (NCBI taxonomy): domain Eukaryota; kingdom Metazoa; phylum Mollusca; class Bivalvia; order Mytilida; family Mytilidae; genus Mytilus; species Mytilus edulis. Next base: position 16,342,283 of record CM034357.1, read on the forward strand.
GTATATGTTTTAGCTCGTGTAGGTGTAAGGAGGCAACCATTTGATTTGTAGGGCGAACAGGGTGAATAATCTTGCCTTGTAAAACTTGTGCTATAAATAAAAATTAATACATTTCCATTTAAAAATCCGTCAGCCCAATCTCATCCAGTGAAATAGATTATTATCTGTTTTCGAAATTATATGGAAGTACTTAGTAGTTCAGACGTATTGCAATGCATTTTTTCTAAGGAGACGTGTAGACTCATTTAATTGGGGGAATGGAACCAATAAATTGATAGGATCCGATATGATCTTCCCAGTACGGAGCACCTATTTTTTAGGTAATTATTATTAGTGTCGGTGATCTCACAAGTAAATCAGAGAAAATATTGCATGCAAATTAATGAGCAGAGAAGAGACAATTATCAACTTGTGTATTATTCATTTTCTCGCAGTTATTTACGGTAAATTAACTATATGTATATATATCCCAAAACAGGTGTTCGGTTCTAGTACTATACAATTTAGTAAAACTGCTATATTTTGGGGCCGAAAAGGGGTCTTACTGAACCTACTCCTTTATAAATCTTAAGTAGGAATGCGAGGGTTCCATTTCATGAGACCTACACGGATTTTTTATAAAATAAATTTAAAAATTATAAATACAGTTTTCAATTCTTTCCCGGCATAGATAAAAAAAATATGAAAATAAATAATCTTTTGAAAATAATACGATATGGTTTAATTATTTCACTTCATTATAATGATAAATCCTTTAGATCTGAAATGTTTAATTAAAACGAATTTATCATTTTGATCTACCGATAAACTTTAAATTGAAGTGACATGGTCAGTTAAGTAACCTGATTAGTTGCATGGCTGATTACCATCTTACAGGTGACCCAGTAATTTTCCATATGACACTAGCGTGTACCCTTGGGGTGTGTATAACTTATTTTTTGGGGAACATCCTGTCCACGTGTAATACTTAGCATATATTGCAACATTTGACATTAAACAAATTTTCTTTGTAGCATCGGAGGCAATTTCATGTTCAACCACACAGAAAATTTCACAAAAAAAATATGATAAAATCATAAGAAAAAGAATAAGAAATACTAACAAATAAATTTGGCATTAATAAAACGGGGATTCGTGTATTCAAGAGCTTATTTTCAGTGGACAACAACAAATGGAAGTTTTTAACGACCTTGACTGGCTATAATATATATATAGCACTTGCACGGTCGTTCCAGTGGACATATTTCATACCAGATTACCTATTCTTTTTATATATATGACAATTATTGTTCAATCTGATACACGTACCTATAATGTACAGTATTTTGAACAACTTCAAATATATGGGGTCCGTAGTAATACCGCAAAGGATCTCCTTAGTGCACTAAGAACAAAAATGTGCACTAAGGACCTGATGGAATGATACAACTGTTACAAAGGACATGGCATATAAAAAAAGACTTTTTAAAAATTCATAATTTTAAATTTTACAATTATACCTTTTTTTAATGAGAAAGTTATCGAATGTGTATTCGACACGTGCCTAAAAAAATTGATTGTCACCTTTTTAGTGTAATAGGTAGAAATTCACGTTCGCTCAACCTTGACCCGTTCATAATCTGCTAGTATACTGTTTAAACATGTATATATGGTATTTTAAATTGTTCTCTATTTTTTTCCCATTTGTTTGTTTCTGCCGTATTTATTCTGTCTGTTATAATTTTTACTTCTAAAGTAATAAAGTATTTTCAACTCTTTTCAGTTTGGGAATTTTTAATCCTTTTAATTTTAAAAAGACAAATAATTGTGAACACTTCACGGAAAAGTGAGGATTTATATTTGGTTGCTTAACGTCCAGTTGCCAATACTTCATTCATTTTTCTGATGTCAGGGACCATGCCTCACAGCAAGGTTTTATAAGGATAGAACATAGGCAAATGCAAATAGATTCTATTGACTATATCTTTGCTGCTTTGGTCTCTGCATGTATACATAATGATTCATTATGTTTTATGGGATACTTAACTTCTGTTCTACAAATTTTATATTAAAATATATTCTGATTTTTCATTTTTAATGAGATTTTAGTTTCTGTTGATTAGAGGCAGTACAAAAAACATGTTTTAATCATAATTAAGGTGAACCCAGCCCCCCCCCCCTGTCAACGTGACACCCAACCACACCACTTGAAAATCTTAAAATATTTTTAATGTTATCTTTACTATATATTGAATAAGGTGACACGTTGTCGCTACATAATAACCAGATAAAATGGATCTTGTTTATACAAAAAATATTTCAAGATTGTGGTTTCTCAAACATATGGGAGTCACAAAATTTTGTTAATAAAGAATGGTTAAAAACTGTCATAAAGCAGAGATTGCTAGATCAATATATTCAGAACTGGAATTCCCTCATTCAAAATTCGTCAAAAGGTATAAACTACAAAAATTTTAAGAAAAACTTGGGAAATTGAAGAATATTTTAATATTTTGGACTTCAAAGACGCTATTGTTTTTTGTCGGTTTCAAACGACTAATACTAAGTTGCCGATTGAAACAGGAAGATGGCAAAACGTAATCAGAGAAAACCGCTTTTGCAGTCTATGTAACAATCGACAAATAGGTGACGAATATCATTTTATATTTGAATGCAAATTTTTCAATCAAAAACGAAAAGAGTTTTTAACTGCATATTTTACAAAACGGCAAAATACAGTTAAATTCTCTGAAGTTATGTCAAGTACAAGAAAACCAGTTCTGAAGAAGCTTTTTTTTTTTTATAGAAAATATAAATACTTGTGTTTGTCGGCCCGTGCTTGTACTCCTGGCTTGTAACTTTTGTAACATCTCTCGCTTGTTTTGTACATATTGTAAATATTTATTGTTGTATTTGTTATCTCTGTACCGATGTAATGCATTTGCTTTATGAGAATAAAGATATATATAGTAACTTCTTTAAATATACACAAGTCATAATTACATTGGCCAGAGGGTAACTTGATAATTAGAGGATCAAAGGATTTAATTAAGACAATCCAAGACTGCTACCTCTATATTTTATTATACATATCTTTATTAGCCTCATTTAGGGTGATACAGCAATTGCAAAACGGGTAGATACGATCTGTAATCAAATAATTAAACTAATCAAAAGTTTATTTAGAGTAACCATATGCCGGATGAACAAAAAGTTTGCCATTTATTGAAAAAACATATGGTTTTATATAACAAGAAAACTTCTCTAGTATTCTAAACATTTATCACGTACCCCCTCCCCCAAACCTCCGCTTCAAGCTCTAGATTCGCGCCGACACATTGTGAATTATATTTCTTACATCACGATGCTTATTACATTATAAAATAAAATGGTATTCATCTTCAATTGTTGAAATAAAGATGAATTGTTAAAAAAAGCATTGACAACAGTTTTAAAGTTATTGTTCATAGGAGACAGTTATGATTTATAGTCTCTTTTTAAAACGTAATATAATTTTACCTCTTGGAGTTTTTCTATATTACTTCTGTAATCGGATTTTGAAGAACCCCACGGACACCACATACTCTCATGCATATGTCACTCATTCAAGGTATAATGATAATATATGTAAACTCTTGTGTTGTTAACAAGGAAACGAAATCTCAAAAGCATTTTTGTCTCAATTTGTATCTCAAAATAGGGTTCTTTAATTTAAAAAAAAGCTTGCATAGCAATTTCCTTAAAAACAAAATATAACAAAGGCAAAGTTTTAAAACACAAAATTCATTTATTTTTTTATTTTTCTTTCATAAACTTGAAATTTTACCACGCTAAACCGTTAGGTTTATTCAACAACAACCATTAATTAATCAATAAGTAACGATAAAAAGACAATTGTGTATTGGATTAGGTTGATTGAACATGATGATTAGTGAATTTGCAATAAGCTGTTGGTCACGTGCCGAGTGGCACGCGTTGATTAAAAAGTCATTTAACTTCAAAATTACAATATCTATTGATTCCTAACTTTACAGATATGAGGCATTTAATCATATCCTCCTATATATCCATATTCTCTGTGATCTTAAAACATCGTGTCCTCAGAGACATATATACACATGTGTATATATGTCTCTGGTGTCCTTAATGCAAAAACTTTCTTCTTAGTCAGCGCCATTAAGAATTCCTTTGCGGTATTTCTACACACCGAAATATATGGCCTTATTGGTAAAATACCCACTGAAAATACCACAGTACTTAGTGTCACTAATAGTCAAATTATTGTGCCGTGAAAACTGGAAATGAAGTTTAGCGGGACATAGGAAATTACAAAAATATTAGAATTGTTTACTTACATAGTGTAAGCGGGATGCGGGAATCTAAAAAAAATAAATAGTAACTATAAAGCGAGATCCGGGAACAGAACCCCCAATGAGACCCCATTAGTTGTGGCTTATTTTTGGTCTTTTTAGCTAGTTTCCTTCCCCTACATTACTTGTAAGTTGATCGTTTTTGTAAAGCAGCACTCGAGGTCTGACAGTATATTACCAAGAAATGCACAAAATATTGAAAAAGAAGGTTTAGAAAATTTAAATAATGGTATGCACACACACTCCCCTGTCAGCACAGACAATTATATTTTTGTAAACGCGCCAAACTCATTTCTTCCACAGTGAGACAAGCTTTACAATGTTGATGGTGGTGAAAATCTAGTCCAAATAATTATGACGTCTTGCAAGGCTATTTTATTTCTGGAACGCTTTCCTCTGACGAAGCCGAAATGTGAAACCAAATCAACAAGAAGTCTAACATTTATAATAGAACTGAATATAAAATCGAAATGTAAATGGGGAATGTATCAAAAGACCAAAGAGCAGATAGCAGCCAAAGGGCACCAATGGGTCTTCAATGCAACGAATAAATCCCACAACCCGAGGAGGGGTTCCTAACCAAAGACAAATGGGGGGGGGGGGGTCCAACTACATGTCCCCATTCAATACAATACAATATGCTTTATTTGAAAAACACTCTGTCACATTGACATGTGAAACAAGAGGTAAATTACAAAATACAATCACATACAATTAAAAAAAAAAAAAAAACAACTTAGAAATAAAATATATGGAAAACTACTTTATATTATAATATTTTAACATTATAATATTTTAGTTAAATGGTTAACTTTGAAATGAATATAGACACATTTTTAAATAATAAGTTAATATTTGTCAATGACAGTTAGTCCTTTCATTTTTGCTTAATTCTGATATTTCACATAGTACTCTGGAATATGCTGATTTCTGATATTTTTTAACTAATAAAGAATTGCATTCAAATAAATAATGGAATTCATTGCCAATTGCAGTTAAACACAGATTGCAGTCCTTTCTTCTTTTGGAATGACTTATACCATCTTCCCAGCTCTACTGGGATTGTACATTGCAGCATCTTAATTTTGAAATATATTTACGTTCGAATGGTGTTAATTTTAAAATTCAAATGCATTGATCGTCCAATAAAGAACAATGTAGAAAGGGGGTTCCAACATGTCCAACCCTCAGACCCTCCAGGATCCCTGCCTGTGAGGCATGCTTTAGCTTGCCATTAAACAAAAATGTATACTAGTTGAGTGATAATGGACGTCATATTAAACTCTTTGATATTAAAAAAGAAACTAAAATAAAAATCATACAAAGGTCACAAAGGCCATAACTTCATGAACTTTTGGCTCCTGACGTGGGAAAAGTGCAAAATGCAGTGGGGATGAAAGCCTTTACTGTAAATTCCTGAAATTACAATTATATAAATCATCTCACATCTTTGCGCATTTCTTGAAATTGGTCATATTAATAAATGCATGCAATATTTTCAGAAAATTTCAATATATAGGCTTTTTAAAAAAAGTCAATCTTGTGCATGATTTATCAATGATTATACTTGCACAATTAACGCATGTTGTTCTCAAAACTAAGAGGTGTCTATGCTATTTATGACAATTTTCATGGTTCAGTGGTTATAGTTAAGTTTTTGTGTTTTGGTCTGTTTTTCTCATACTTTATCATGTTTATGCAATAGGTCTACTATATTTGTTGTATGAAATGATTGTAAGGTGTACATGTCTAGTGGGATGATGTCATCTGACCTTGACCTCATTTTCATGGTTCAGTGGTCAAAATTAAGTTTTTGAGTTTTGGTCTTTATCTATTAAATACTATAAGCCATAGGTCAACTGTATTTGGTGTATAGAAATATTTTTTGATCTATATGTCAGTGGCACAGGTTTTATTTGACCTTGATCTCATTTTCACGGTTCATTGATCAGTGTTTTTGTGATTTGGTCTATTTTTCTTAAACTATAAGTAATAGGTCAACTATAATTGTTGCATTGAAGCCTTGTTAGCTGTATATGTCTGCCTGGCATGGTTCATCTGACATTGACCTCATTCTCATGGTTCATTAGTCTTTATTTATTTATCTTGGTTAATGTTAAGTTTATGTGACAGTTGTGATAAAGCTTTATACTTAGGACTATCAACATATTATCAATGAGTAGTAAAAGAAGGCGAGACATTTCAGCGTGTGCACTCTTCTTATTAAACACACATTAATATACATCATGTACATTAAACAGCAAAAAAAAATATTGATGCAAGATGCCATTCAATAATAACTTTTACTCTTTTATGTATAGGACAAGAACTATTATAGAAGATACAGAGAAATTATAAACAGCAGAAATGATAGGCAATTTAAAATTTGCAGAAGCAAACTAAACCTAAATGGTAAGGCCACTTTTATTTATTTTTTAAAGTTGTTGAACTTGAAAGATGATAATCATGATTACTATAAAAATTAAAAGATGTGGTATATTAAATATGAAAACTATCATGGCTTTAAGAAAGCAATTGTAGGCCTGTGACGACCTTCAATAATGAGAAAATCCATACCCTATAGTCAAAGAAGGCAGCTATAAAAGACCCAAAGATGAAAAATTGAAACAATCCAACATGTCCAAACTGTAAAACTAATTGCCTAGTTTATTACAAAATAAATTACAAAAAATAAATATAACCGGTATGAAACAACAACAACAACAACCACTAAATTTTAGTGTCAGACTAAACTTACAAAAACTACAGGCTCTGAACTTTGGACAGGCACAATAGGAATATGGCAACCTATGATGTAAATTTCCTGCAAACACAGACTGGACTAATGTAAATCAACTAATTTTTCGCGACTACTATATTTTGCGTTTTATACTTTCTAGTCTTACATCACAGCTAATTATTTTTCGCAAGGTTCAAGTTTACTTAATGAATTTTAATAAAGAAAGATACATATGAAAAACATTTATTGCTGTTTCTCTCTCCATTTATAACATTTTATTTGTTTATTTTGTGTATTTATAGGTGATCAGACATGATCAATAGGTCATTACTGAAGAGGAAACTTAAAGTTGAAATTTATTTACAAAGTGCATAATTGGATTAATTTGAACTGGAATGTGTGCTTTCCTGTAAAAAAGAAACAGGAAATTTCATCATTATCACATGATAATGCCAATAAACAAAATGGAGTTCTATCATAGATACACAAAAACACTATTGCATAAAAGCAACAACATATTATATATATTATTCGAAAGAAAGGAGAATGCAGAACAAAGGAACACCAGTTTTATCCACTCATTTATATCGCTCCCTCATATCAAATATACGGAAGAAGATCATTGAAGAACAATTTGCAAAAATGTTTTCTCTTAGAATTGAAGGAAAATGTTATAAAGTGAATGGAATAATGTATTCACTGAATTCTTACGTAGTGGATTGAAAACTGTACACAAGCTGAAACAGAAGAAAATTTTAATTTAAAATAACACGAAAAGTGTATATTTTATTATTTAATCTGCAAATATATAAACAAATTCTTTAGAACACCACAAATGGTATGACATTCAAATTGGTTGCTTATTAATGTATTGCATTGAAACAATTACAAAGAAAACAGAATCATTTGCTACAAATTTTTTTTATAAATCATAGTTAAATTTTATAAAAAGTATGAACAATACCTAGATCTAAACAGTCAGACTTTATCAATTTTCAATGTCATTAAAATGTTGAGTCAAACATTTATGAAAGTTTTGAATATCATTTGCATCAACTATACAGTCTTGTAATAATTATATTCATACTGTTTGTATACATGGTATAGCGAAGAAATGTTTAACAAGAACAAATAAGGGAAATTTGATGTTCAGAAATTTCTTTAGAGGAAATTTGAAGAACAATGATTTCATTAGAGGAAATTTGTTGTCTTGAAGGAAATCTTTTTCCCTTGAAAAAACAATTTCCCTTGAGGAAAAAACAATTTCCCTTTGAGGAAAAATCTTTTTCCTTTAGGGAAATTTGATTTCCCTTGAGGAAAACAACTATTCCTCTAAGGAAATTGTTGGAAAAAGGGGCATAACTTTTTTTAACAGTGGTGCTAGAGCCAAACAATTTTAGGACAAATATCAGGGAACCAATACCAACCAAGTTATCAACTTCATTTTGACTTAACTCCAAAAATTAAGGTGAACAACTTTTGCACTCAGCGGAATTGCAAACTTGTCCCGGAGACAAATCTGCTTTTCTGAGATGTTTTACAAGGTTCCAAAAATGTGTTATGCCCTACAGCTTTCCATCCAGCTAAGGCAGAAGTATATTCTCTTTTATTCTCATATATCCAGTATTTGCAACAAATTGTAATTTTTCTGAAGAAAAAAATTCAAATGGAAAATAATGTTTGTATTGTAATATAGTATGTTCCCATGGGAAGAAAAATTGTTCCTATGTGAAAAAAAATTGTTCCCATGGGAAGAAAAATTGTTCCCATGGGAAGAAGATTTGTTCCCATGGGAAGAAATATTGTTCCCATGGGAAGAAAAATTGTTCCCATGGGAAGAAAATTTGTTCCCATGGGAAGAATTAATTCCCATGGGAACTTTTTGTATTCATCTTTTCCCATGGGAACTTTAAAGTTCCTATGGGAACTCTAAACTTCCCATGGGAAAAGTAATTTTTCCCATGGGAACTTCCAATGTTCCCATGGGAAATTCTAATATTCCCATGGGAATTATCAAATTTCCCATGGGAAATGTACTTTTAATCAGCTGCAGTGACAAGAGTGACAACAGTGACAAGTTGGGACATATGGCATTTTTTTAATTTTTCAATAATCTATCACTGGGCAAATATTTTTTTTGATACCTTGTAAACCGACAAAGTCAGATTTGCCGATACCGGAATGGCAAATTTGTCCCGCACAGTGTTCAAATATGACTTTTTTTTTGTAACAAAAAAGCTAAAAGAAGCACAAAAAGGATATAGACAAAGTACATTAGCAAACATTAAAGACACGATTACAAAAATTTACAATAGCACAATAGCAAAATGACGGGATGTACAGAGCCACGTCATATATACTAGTATCAAACAATTATAGTAGAACATTAACGGGATGTATGAGTAAAGAGACACGTCATATGTATCATAGAAACCCCGAAATGAATAGAGACAAGGCACATTGGCAAAAATGAAACACAAGAATACAAAAATTATCATAGAACAATAACACAATCATGACGGGATGTATACGTACAGAGTCACGTCAACAGACTCAACAGTAAAAGTAATATTCATCAAGACAAATAGGAAATATATAATACGTTATAAAAATGATCAACAACATTGGATTAGTGATCATGTTCAATTTTTCTTGGTCAAGTCCGTATTTCAGAAACTATCATCAATAGATCAACTAGATTTGGATATAAAATGTTTGTGTAAGGTATACATGCCCGATTGGCATTAACATCATTTGACTGTGATCGCAGTTTCATGCTTCATCTGACAATGTTAAGTGCTTGTGGTTTGGTCTATTTCTCATACATCTGACAATGTTAAGTGCTTGTGCTTGTGCTTGTGGTTTGGTCTATTTCTCCTACACTATAAGCAATAGTTCCCCTATAGCTGATGTATGAAAACAGCAGATGTCAGACCAGAAGTTTTCATCTTGCCTCTACCTTGTTTCATGGTTCAGTGGTCAATTTTTATAGTTTTTGTTTTTTCTCCGAGATACTGAAAGCAACGGTGCCACTATCACATGAGTATAAAATAGTTGAAAGATGTACATGTGTGTCTGGCAGGTTTCTATTGGACATTGACCTGGTTTTCATGGTTCATCGGTCAATGTTAAGTTTTCATGATTTTGCAGGTTTATCGGATACTATAAGCAATCTTCGTACTTTATTTGGCCTTTTTTTAAAACTTTTTTTGGATTCGAGCGTCACTGATGAGTCTTTTGTAGACGAAACGCGCGTCTGGCGTATATACAAATTTTAGTCCTGGTTTCTATGATGAGTTTATCTACTATACTTATTGTATGGAATGATTGTAATGCCTACCATGTAGATTTCGATTTTTTTCTGTGCATTTCAATAAATTTCAAGAGAATTCAGATTGTACTTCAACATCACAGTTTACACTTGCAACATAGGGAAAGGTACTCGGTCGAATAACCAAATTCCACTATCATTATATTTTTCATTCCATATGCCAAAAAACAAATTTCTGTTTGCATGTACAGTGCATTGTTTGCCTACGGCCCAGTCACACTAGACCACGATCACTACACGTTCACCGCAATTCAAAATAAATTCAGATCGTGGTGAGATCGCTGTATGAGCGGCATGAAATCGTAAATTTTGATGTTTTCACGATGTTACTATTTCTACAACGTTCCTTCTAAAATTACACCACGTTTTCACCACGCTTATTCTGCGACCTCCATACGACTATCACGATCTAACTTCGCTCATCAGGTTTCTACGATTTATCCGATTGTATCCATTACCACGCTATACTAGGATGAAAAATTGTGTCCTGCATTTGTTTTGTTGTAATCTCTGACTGTCCTGTCCTTTAATTTTTCACTCTATTCAATCCTTCAATCCTGCCTTTTTTACTAGTTTATCCTAACTTTTTTGATTACATAAATTGTCATCCTGCTTTATTTTTTGGCAAAGTCTCTCATCCCGTCACTCAAAACTCCTTTCCTGCTTTTTTCACAATTTTATCCTTGCCTAGCTTCCCCCGACCTAGCTCCCCTCCCCTTCCCCCCAATAAAAATCAAATGGTACCTCCATAACAGGAGGGTCCGTAACGGGGGTACCTACATGACGAGTAACGCCAAATGACGTTAACGGTAATTTTTGGTAATTGTTGGTGCATGACAATAAATTGTACACTTTCTTTTAGGCGATAAAAAATCGACTGATTTTAACGAATCACGTTAAATAATTTCCAAAAATTACGGTATCGAGGTCTCTGACGAATCAAAATAAAGACATTTTGACAAAACACGGTAACATTTTAACAATTTGACGCGAACCGTTCCGGGTAGCCGAAATGATTGTTTTGCGCCTCATCGCATACAGATACCATGGATTAAATTTTGTAATAACGCCAGACGAGCGTTTCGTCTACAAAAGACTCATCAGTGACGCTCGAATCCAAAAAAGTAAACGAAAAAAAAAAGAAAAAATGAAGCACGAAGTTGAAGAGTATTGAGGACCAAAATTTCAAAAACATTTTGCCAAATACAGCTAAGTTAATCTATTCCTGAGGTAGAAAAGCCTTAGTATTTCAAAAAAAGTTTTGTAAGCAGTTACTATAAATATGACCATAACAATGATAATTCATGTCAGCTGACTACTGGGCTGGTGATACGTACCCTCGTGGAATTTAAACTTCACCAGCAGTGAGTGGCATCGACCCAAGGGTTGTAAATAAACTCATCATAGATACCAAGATTATATTTTGTAATAAAGGCATTGATACCCTCTAACATAAGATAAACGGTTAATCCATTGATGACATTTAAATATTTCTACCTAAAGGTATATACACAACCTTCTTCTTCTTCTTTCAGTACAGTCGGATTCTTCTTGAGTGTATAAATGACTCTTGCTCGTGAAATCATGAGGCCTTCCCTCCTCACTTAATAAAAAACTATTTACAAGAAAATTATTTACAAATAAAACTATAGGTACATCTGGGGTCTAAGGAGTTCTAGGTGTGTGAAGCTCCTGTCTAGGCCTCTGGCAGGATGGTAAGGTTGGCCTTGAACTCTTCTAGCGTAGCTGCTGTTGTGGCTTTTTCCGGTAGAGTGTTTCATTCCCTGGTTGATCTTGGGAAGAAGGAGTACCTGTATTGGTCTTTTAGAGTGCGCTGTTGGTGTATTCGGTGGCCTCCTCTGGTCCTTGAATCTCCGGGTTTGTAATAATTAGAGGGGTCAATATCCACCAATCTATTGCGGATCTTGTATGCCATGGTGAGTCGGTCTTTGCAGCGGCGATCTTTAGGAGGCTCCCATCTTAGTCTCTCCATTAAGGAGCTGACACAACCTGGGGATACGTCTTGGTATTCATTGTACACGAACCTAGCTGCCTTTCTCTGTACTTGTTCTAGTTCTTTTTCAAGGTTATGTTGGTAAGTGTCCCTTACAGAGGAGGCGTATTCCAGGGTTGGTCTGACCATGGTGATGTAGGCATTAGCTTTGACTTCTGATTTTCACCGTCATAGGTTCCTTCTCAGAAAGCCTAGTGTCCTTGATGCTTTGCCTACCGTCTGGTTGATATGTGTCTTCCACTGTATGTCATGGTTTATGGTGACTCCCAGGTATTTCCCATGCTCGACTGCATCTAGTGTGTGACCATGTAGTTGGTAGTTCCTTATCAGTGGGTTTCTTTTGTTGGTAATCCGTATCACGATGCACTTCTCAGGATGGAAATTCATCTGCCATCGTGATTCCCACTCTTGGGAGTTTGTTAAGGTCTTCTTGGAGTGTCTCGCTATCCTTTACATTCTAACTTTATTTTTCTATAAACTAGGCAATCGTCTGCAAATAACCTTGCCTCAGAAGATGTTGATTGTGGCAGGTCATTAATGTAAGCCAGAAATAATAGGGGTCCGATGACTGTTCCGGATCCCTGAGGCACCCCTGAGATGACGTCTAGGGGGCCAGACGTATACCCTTCAATTAATACGGATTGTGTTCTCTTGCTTAGGAAGTCAAACGGGAAAAAGCTGACAAAAAATCTTTGGACTCTTTTTTTAATTCAGTAACGAAGATAGTTGATATACGTATTCAACATTTTAAAGAACATTTTACTATTAACAATAACCACAATAAACCTATTTCTCGTATCAAACATAAACTAAAAGAACTAGCCAAGGAATTTGTTTTTGTCCCGGCCGATAAAGCTGCTAATAATATTATTATTGTTTGACGTAAATTTTACATTGAGGTTCTGAAAAAGGAAATCACCAATTCACCAACATTCCAACTGACTCCATTTTCAGAAAACGAAATCTGTAACAAACATTAACTTTTAGCCACCGCTTTACAAGCAGAGCCAAATACAATGAAAGTCCCAACTATGTATTGGCTTCCGAAGCTACACAAAACCCCTTACAAATATAGATTTATTTCGTCTTCAAGCCATTGTTCAACTACTAAATTGTCTATTCTTCTTACCAGCACACTTGGTACAATTAAAAACCTGATAATAAATTGTTCAAATAAGGCCTTCGAAAATAGTGGAATAAATTACTTTTGGAGTGTCAAGAACTCGTTGGAAGTACTTGATAAATTGCATGCTTATATTGGTGATTTTGAATCTGTTCAAAGTTTTGATTTTTCTACCCTGTATACCACATTGCCTCACAATCTCATTAAGAAAAAATTCACACACCTAATTAAATGGGCATTCAAAAAATCAGAATGTGAATATATATGTTCAAACTCTTTTAGGTCATTTTTTAGTAGCAATAAACAAAATAACTATGTTAATTGGACATGCTTTGATACTATATATGCCCTTGAATTTTTACTAGATAACATTTTTGTTCGCTTTGGGGATTCCGTATATCGTCAGATTATCGGAATTCCAATGGGGACTAACTGTGCACCACTTATTGCGGACCTGTTTTTGTATTGTTATGAGTTACAATTTATGACAAAAATAAGCAAAGACCCATCGAAACAACATCTGATAAACAAATTTAATAATACTTTTAGATATTTGGATGATATTTTGGCTCTCAATAATGACGACTTCAGTATGTATATTAATGAAATTTATCCTGTTGAACTTACTTTAAATAAAGCTAATACTAACAATAACCACTGCCCTTTTCTCGATCTTGATATCTATATCACTAATGGAAAGCTGAATACTAAAATTTATGATAAAAGGGATGATTTTTCATTTCCTATCGTTAATTATCCGTTTTTAGATGGTGACGTTCCCTTGTCACCATCTTACGGTGTTTATATATCTCAACTTGTACGATTCGCTCGTGTATGTAACAATGTTTTAGATTTTAACGAGAGAAATTAATGTATTACTGAAAAATTATTACACCAGGGTTTTCGATATCACAAACTAGTCAAAACATTTACTAAATTTTATCATCGGTATAAAGACATCATTCGTAAATATAGCTCAACATGCAGACTTCTAATACGTTCAGGTATTTCACATCCAATTTTTTATGGAAATATTCTTTATAAAGCACAAAGGTGTCAGTATTCACCTCAGAAACTTACAAAACCTTTGAATAGACTTATTAAGAAGGGATATAATTACGATACTGTTGTCAAGTCATTAAAGATTGCATATTTTGGCGTTAATATTGAGTCACTGATAAGGTCTTTGCATCGGAACTAAACACATTTATTCTAAAAACAGTTGTTGGCATGACACGGGTTATGTTCTTCTCATATATGTTATGATGGTATGATACTAAACCCCTAACGGGAAGGATTGTGCCTGATGTTCATATGATGAAATCATAATCTTTCAGTCAGTTTAATTGAAGTCTGGAGCTGGCATGTCAGTTAACTGCTAGTAGTCTGTTGTTATTTATGTATTATTGTCATTTTGTTTATTTTCTTTGGTTACATCTTCTGACATCAGACTCGGACTTCTCTTGAACTGAATTTTAATGTGCGTATTGTTATGCGTTTACTTTTCTACATTGGTTAGAGGTATAGGGGGAGGGTTGAGATCTCACAAACATGTTTAACCCCGCCGCATTTTTGCGCCTGTCCCAAGTCAGGAGCCTCTGGCCTTTGTTAGTCTTGTATTATTTTAATTTTAGTTTCTTGTGTACAATTTGGAATTAAGTATGGCGTTCATTATCACTGGACTAGTATATATTTGTTTAGGGGCCAGCTGAAGGACGCCTCCGGGTGCGGGAATTTCTCGCTACATTGAAGACCTGTTGGTGACCCTCTGCTGTTGTTTTTTATTTGGTCGGGTTGTTGTCTCTTTGACACATTCCCCATTTCCATTCTCAATTTTATTGTATCCATTTGAGTGTTACTCCACGTATTACATAATAGTCTTTTTTTTGGAGGAGTCTCTTTTGGGGCACTTTGTCGAAGCTTTGGGGAAATCAAGCAGGATGATGTCTGTCTGTTCTCCTTGGTCTAAATTCTTGCCAATTTCGTCTAGTGTTATCAGGAGTTGTGTTTCAAAAGATCGTTTGGATCTGAAACCGTGTTGATGGTCACAAAGGATATGGTGGCGGTCAAAGTGATCCATGATGGTGCTGTGAACAATATGTTCCAATAGTTAGCAGCAGATCGAAGTCAATGATACTGGCCGATAGTTGGAAGCTTTGTGTTTTTCTCCTTTTTTTGAAGACTGCATCGGACAATGTTGCAGCTCGCCAGTCGTCAGGAATAATTCCAGTGTCCAAAGATTTCTGGTAAAGTATGGTCAGATATGGTGATATGTGTTTAGCTGCTGGTTTGAGTATATAGGCTGAAATTGCATCAGGCCCAGTGGCTTTGAATGGTCTTAGTCCACGGAGTAGCTTGTAAACTCCCGCCTGGCTGACTCTGATGTTGTCCATAGTTGGGAATGGACTTGGTCCTATATGTGGCATGTTATGTATGTCTTCTTTGGTGCAGACAGATTGAAACTGCTGGTTTAAGATTGCATGCAGCTTTAGTTGGTGTATCGCTGTGGAGAAGTCCGTCTTTGTCCTTGAGTATAACAATGCCTGTGGATTCTTGTTTCCTGCTCTTAACGTAGGACCAAAATCGTTTCAGTTGCTCCTTGTGGTCTGTGCTTATGATGTCTGCCATGTATTTTCCATTAGCAATCCTAGATTTCTTTCTGTAGCTTTGCCTTGAGAAATTTGTAGCGTTTCCAATCTTTAGTGTTTATAGTTCTTTTAGCTTTGGTGTATGCATGCTGTTTGCTGTTGCTAATTTTACGTAAAGTTCTGTGTGTTCATCCAAGGGTGGCTGTATCTCTCCTTGGTCTGTTTATTTGGTACGTATGTGGTCATTGCTTTCATGATTATGCTCTTGAATTTATTCCATATTGCGTTGATATCACTGAAATTGGTGGTTTGAAATTCAGTGAAGTTATCAGTAAGGCTTTTGTTAATTCCCTCCATATTGGCTTTTTTCCAGAGATTGATGGTTCTACTAGTAGGTTTGGGTCTTTTTACTTTTTAATTAGCTGCTAGGTCTAATAGTACGATGTCGTGGTCACTGTTTCCGATTGACTGAACTGCAATCTATTGATATATTTGACATTTCAAAAAGAGTATCCCCATAATGTCAGGTCCCGTCTATGTATATACCTTTTTTTTCTCTCCAGGAAATTGATTAATGATAGTCTGAAAAATGGCGGTGCGCCTTACAGATGGAGCATTTACAGGATACACGAACAGTTCTAAATATGTTCATGTCTTTCCCCATTCGTGACAGGTACCTTACAATCTGGCTTTGTTCATGTGTTGTTTTTCCAAATCAAATATGATTGAAAATTCGTTAAAAACTGTTTTAAGACTGAATATTAAGCATCCAGTTTTTATGTTACATATAAGATTGACACATTCTAGGCGGACTTTCATTCATCAAAAGTTTTGTTTGTTTCAACTGAAGTCACAGACTGGAAGTGTTACAAGTGTTCGGACCTGCAGCAGTAATCCTTCCCAAGGACGATTCAAAAGGGTTCTAAAGGCGTTTGTAGGCACATTTTGTCTTGGCACTGTTATAATGGGACTATTAGCGTCTTCCAAAATTAAGAGACGTCTCGCAGGTATCGAGAACGTGGAAGATAGTGCTTGGAATCCTATCAAACACTACATACAGTTTAAAGGAGTTGTTTTGCCACAGTTTACTGAAAACAATGTGCACAAATTTGAGAATTATGAAGTCAGACCAGATGATGTCTGGATTGTTTCATTTCCAAGATCAGGTACTGTGAAAAAGGTGTAATTTTCAGGTAAACACATCAATCATGGCTAAATACACTGTACACTATAAATGTATATACATGTACAATGTGAAGGTATCGGGTACATTCGCCCTAATGACATGTTCGCCCTGAGTTCGTTCGCCTATAGAGTCCGTTCACCCTACTTAAAAATATTAAAATTCAGGGCATTGAAGTTGAATAAACTTATTCAGATATTTACATGGTATATATTCTTAGACAAAATGTATGGCTTGTTTAGGATCATTAATTGTTCAATGACAAAATAATTCGGATCACTGATTATTGTGAAACTTGTCGTTTGAAGTATTAATAATAAAAACAAATGAATATTCAGCTTGAAATTAATAAAAACAATGATGTATGAACTGTAAATCATGAAATGGATTTTCAAGTTCATTTATTATAATACTCCGGGACTAGTCTCAGTTGGACTGCATACATACGTGATTGACTGAATACAATTATTTTGTTAAACATGTTAAACACATGTTAAAAATTAACAATAAAGATAAATTTATACATTGTATTCCAAGTATTCTACTCTGCATATCAAAGGGAAAATGATAAATTGATTGCGGCAATATAAATATTCTGTCAATTTTTCAAAAAACTTTTAACATATTTCATTAAAAAACTCAAAATTATGTGACTAGACAACAATTCGAAAAAAATAAAAATCAGGGCAAATGGACTATGGGCGAACAGGTACTAAGGTGGATGCGAATCAGGGCAAATGGACCCGGATTACAATGTGAATGTAGGACAGAAAGTCATACATGTACAAATGTATGATGATAAAATGTCATGAGGATCACAATTAAATCCCATTACTTGCAGCACAAAAATGTGACTATTTTACATGTTTAAAATTTTATACTTTTAACTACAATGTATATGATGTTTTTCAAAAAATTGGCAGCAGTGAACTAACCCAATAAAATAGAATCTTCCATCAAACATTACCCTATTAATTATTCCCCGATGAAGAACCCTTGTAATACCTCAATTATCGCAAGTTTATTTACATTTTTTGTACCTGTCACTTTCAGTCAGATTAAAAAAATATATAACAATGACTAGACATGCTAGAAGCCCATCAATTGATGCAGAAACAAGATCTAACAAGGTTTGGATATCCATTTAGTGCCCAGGATAATTCCATATCTCGTGTAAATTTTACAAAAAAGAGTCTACCTTTGTTGTAAATACATGAAATACCAAAAATGTTAAACGCAAAATTTGAAATTATTTTCTACCATAAGCATGATAAGATATGTACAATGTAAGAGTTTTGACAAACATGACAAATTTTGTTTTTTGTTTGTTTATACAAATGTATGTTTGTGGTGTCTTGCCTACTTGCAGACTGACAATATATATAATAATCATATTGGTAATGCATACATTTGTATCATGTGTATATAAATATGTTACATGAAGCTACAAAATGTATAGTTTCACATTAAAAGTTCAACTGCCATTCAGTCAGGCTCATCATTATGGTTAAGTACAGCATGTACAGTACATGTACATGAAGCCATGTTCATTAAAAGAATTATATATATACCAATAAACATAACCAACATGTAGATAACTGAACATGCATGTATCATGTGTATTATCTGCTTTAGATAGAAATGCAAATACATCTTGTATATGTATACAATTTTATATTTGATTGATTTTAAACATTGTTAAATTACAAACGAAAGTGAACCAAATTTTAAGGCCTGGTGAATCTGTAGTATGGTAGAGTTCCTGAAGTAGATACATCGGGTCTGCAGGGTAGTTTTTGATAAAGCACATAAAATGTTGAGAGTCTTAATACAACAAGGTACATGTACTTTTAAAAACTAAATTTTCAAATAGGTTTTGGACTTAATTTCCATAGAGATTTTTTCAACACGAAAAAGGTTTACATAAATGACATATGTTATGAGATATATACATTCATTTGCATATATATATTAAAGATAGATTTAATCTGATGCTAATATAAATGTACATGTTACTTTATTGTACATATATAAATAATTGAGATCAAATTATTAATTTTGCAGAAACAGAATGGATACAGGAAGTAGTATTTTTGATATATTCCAACATGGATTTAGAAAAAGCCAAAACTGTTTCTATTGATGACAGATTCCCTTACCTTGAATACCCAACCCCAGGACTTGATGCTATAGTTACTGTTCCTTCACCAAGAATGATCAAGACACATTTACCATTGAAACTGTTACCAGAGGAAATTAGGAACTCAAAGGTTAACATACATGTATTCATGATATTTACTTTTATTTCACTTGAACATACAGATATTTAAAGTACACATTGGTACATGATCTCTAATTCTTTGGCAATTTAACCATTTCTGGACCTATTGTTTTAAAAAAATTAACCAACTTGTGTTTGTCAATGATCTCAGTAGATTATTTGGTAAGATATAAGGTCACAACCTTTATCAGCTCTCTGGATGAATAAAAAAATAATGTAACAGGTATTAGAGAAACTGAAATCTTTTACATCTGTATGATCAACTGATAAAGTAGAAATCCAGAATGTGGAAAGCACTCAAAGGGAATTTTCATTCATCAAAATGAAAATTTATTGGAAAATCATTAGTGAAACAGATTCTTACAACGTTACTCATAGATTATTAGATTTATACAATCTTGATAGTTAAAAATTGTTAAATTATTGAATTTTAACTATCTTACTATCTCTATATATAGCTATAAAACCTAGAATCCACTACATGTAGTACTTATGTAAGAATCTATAATTGTGTATGTTTCTTAGTTACAGTGTCAAATATCAAGGTATTCCTGATTTTAACACCATGTTTGAAAATAACATCGAAAGTTCTTTGTCTGCTGAACTATAACATGTATCCTGTTTAACTCTGCTGTCTGTTCACTACTATGAATTAAAACTGCTAATTTTTATGTTTTTTTTATATTAATTTTAGGTGATATATGTTGCCAGAAATCCTAAAGACACTGTGGTTTCTAATTATCATTTCTGTAAGCAGCTGAAGACTTTTGACAAGAACTTTAACTCATTTGTGAAAACTTTTATCAGTAATAAAGGTATGGTCAGTTAAACTTCAAAAAAAAGAAAATCACTAAATTTGCGCCTGTCCCAAATCAGGAGCCTCTGGCCTTTGCTAGTCTTGTATTAGTTTCTTGTGTACAATTTGGAGTTTAGTATGGCTAGTATATATTTGTTTAGGGGCCAGCTGAAGGACGCCTGCGGGTGCAGGAATTTCTCGTTGCATTGAAGACCTGTTGGTGACCTTCTGTTGTTGTCTTCTCTATGGTCAGGTTGTTGTCTCTTTGGCACATTCCCCATTTCCATTCTCAATTTTATTAAAGAAAACCATACATGAATAAAACATAATTCATACCTCCTTAATACATGTAATATTTATGTTAAATTCTGCAATTTTGTCTTTCTTTCAAATAAAGTGGCAGTTGTTTTATTTAATTTTATGAAAAAACTTTAAAAAAATTATTTGCTGGTAAAAGTGCCCCACGGCCACCACCTATGACATCATAAACCTGTCTGAAAGTGCACAAGGACATGAGCTATCTATATTTAAATATCTAATTGAACATTTTTACCTAACATTTGATTATTTTCCTCATTATCGGGGCCTATTATAGCTGACTATGCGGCATGGGCTTTGCTCATTGTTGAAGGCTGTACAGTGACCTATAGTTGTTAATTTGTGTGTCATTTTGGTCTTTTGTGGATAGTTGTCTCATTGGCAATCATACCACATCTTCTTTTTTATAAAGCAATTGTCTTTCAATGTTGTCGACTCATAATAACATTTAGATGTATGACCTTTATATAGATATGCTTGGGTCTTGAAGTTGACTAATTTTGATAACTTATCGACTTGTAGGAGTCAATATTTTCAACTTTTTGATTTAGGTTAAATATATTTCTTGCTTAACACTAATTGAGTTATTAAAGTCATAAATTGGCTAAAATTATAGAGAAAAAATCTTTGAATCTACAGATTAAGACCTCTATGAGTCAAAGGCAGATTTAGACTTATTTATGTGTGAGCTCTGACCTTTGTCGAGACTCTTACATATATTCGATAGGATATTAGAGCTGTCTGGTTAACAGAAATTTGGTAGTATAAAAACAGGTACTTGAGTTTAGTATGACGTCCATTATCACTGAACTAGTATACATATTGGTTTAGGGGCCGGCATAAGAACCCCTCCTGTGTGGGAATTTTTTCGCTGCATTGAAGACCCATTGGTGGCCTTCAGCTGTTGTCTGCTCTATGTTCGGGTTGTTGTCTCTTTGACACTGACACCTTCCCCATTTCCATTCTCAATTTTACTTCCAATTTAAGCAACCAAACAAATACTTGTCATGTTTTTTTCCCTATAGTTTTTATACGACCGCAAAATTTGAAAATTGGGAAATCTATGAAATTTTAACACAAGGTTTATGACCACAAAAGGAAGGTTGGTATTGATTTTGGGAGTTTTGGTCCCAACATTTTAGGAATTAGGGGCCAAAAAGGGCCCAAATAATCATTTTCTTGGTTTTCGCACTATAACTTTAGTTTAAGTTAATAGAAATCTATGAAATTTTGACACAAGGTTTATGACCACAAAAGAACGGTTGGGATTGATTTTGGGAGTTTTGGTTTCAACAGTTTAGGAATTAGGGGCCAAAAAAGGGCCCAAATAAGCATTATTCTTGGTTTTCGCACAATAACTTTAGTTTAAGTAAAAAGAAATCAATGAAATTTAAACACAATGTTAATGACTACAAAAGGAAGGTTGGTATTGATTTTGGGAGTTTAGGTCCCAACAGTTTGGGAATTAGGGGCCAAAAAGGGACCCAAATAAGCATTATTCTTGGTTTTCGCACCATAACGTTAGTATAAGTAAATAGAAATCTATGAAATTTAAACACAAGGTTTATGACCATAAAAGGAAGGTTGGTATTGATTTTGGGAGTTTGGTCCCAACAGAAAAAATTGAATAATTGGGGTTCTTTGATATGCCGAATCTAACTGTCATGACTGTGTATGTAGATTCTTAACTTTTGGTCCCGTTTTCAAATTGGTCTACATTAAGGTCCAAAGGGTCCAAAATTAAACTTAGTTTGATTTTGACAAAAAATGAATCAGTTAGGTTCTTTGATATGCTGAATCTAAAAATGTACTTAGATTCTTGATTATTGGCCCAGTTTTCAAGTTGGTCCAAATCGGGGTCCAAAATTAAACTTTGTTTGAATCCATCAAAAATTGAATAAATGGGGTTCTTTGATATACCAAATCTAACTGTGTATGTAGATTCTTCATTTTTGGTCCTGTTTTCAAATTGGTCTACACTAAAGTCCAAAGGGTCCAAAATTAAACTTAGTCTGATTTTAACAAAAAATTGAAATCTCGGGGTTCTTTGATATGCTGAATCCAAAAATGTACTTAGATTTTTTATTATGGGCCCAGTTTTCAAGTTGGTCCAAATCAGGATCTAAAATTATTATATTAATTGTGCAATAGCAAGTCTTTTCAATTGCACAGTATTGCGCAATGGCAAGAAATATCTAATTGCACAATATTGTGAAATAGCAAATTTTTTTTAATTAGAGTTATCTTTCTTTGTCCAGAATAGTAAGCAAGAAATATCAAATTGCAAAATATTGTGCAATAGCAAGATTTTTTTTTAATTGGAGTTATCTTTCTTTGTCCAGAATCAACTTAAATCTTTGTTATATACAATATACAATGTATATTCACTTTTTACTACCAACTGATAAATTAAAATAATCTTTACCATTCAGTGATAACAAGCAGTTTTTTTACATCTTAATATTTTATGATGTATTTAAATGAGTAGTTATTGTTGCAAACTCCATTAGAAATTTTAATTGAAATTAGTTTTGGAATAAGGGAAAGGGGGATGTGATTAAAAAAATTGGGTTCAATTTTTCTCATTTGAAATTTCATAAATAAAAAAGAAAATTTCTTCAAACATTTTTTTGAGAGGATTAATATTCAACAGCATAGTGAATTGCTCTAAGAGAAAACAAAAATTTTAAGTTCATTAGAACACATTCATTCTGTGTCAGAAACCTATGCTGTGTCAACTATTTAATCACAATCCAAATTTAGAGCTGAATCCAGCTTGAATGTTGTGTCCATACTTGCCCCAACCGTTCAGGGTTCAACCTCTGCGGTCATATAAAGCTACGCCCTGCGGAGCGTCTGGTTTAGACATCTACTTTGAACTATTCCATCCTTTACAATTTGAGATTTGTGTAACTCTGTATAAGCTTCCCCTGATCTTAAAATTGTAAGACCACAACCCTACCAGTCAATCCCAACCCATTCAAAATATTTCTATGGGAAAAAAAAATTATCGGTAAAATAATTTTATGATTTTACTGAAAAGAAAACTAACTTTTCATGCACAATATTTTGTATTTATTACGGTTAGTAAGAAAAATATGTTTGTTTAAGTAAAAAAAAAACATTTCCATTTAAGTGGGATATGCTCCATGGTGGCAACATGTACTGGAGTTCTGGAAAATCAGAGATGATCCAAATGTTCTGTTTATAACCTATGAAGACTTGTGTGAGGTAATTATA
Organism: Mytilus edulis; assembly: GCA_019925275.1. Classification (NCBI taxonomy): domain Eukaryota; kingdom Metazoa; phylum Mollusca; class Bivalvia; order Mytilida; family Mytilidae; genus Mytilus; species Mytilus edulis. The sequence goes on from CM034357.1 coordinate 16,366,246, forward strand.
TATAAGAGCAGAGATATTCCAAATACTGTAGTATGTTTATAAATGAAATGTGTAAGCTAAGGACAGTGAACATTTTAATGTACTTTTACATTGACCCTTAGGCCTATGAAATTAAGCATGATGATAGATTTATTCCAAATGTAATATCTATAACAAGTCGGTAAAAAAAACCATTCATACTCAATCATTGAGTCTCAATACCCTAATCAACAAACAATGAATTGTTACTTGGATGGAGAGTGTCTAATTGACACTCATACCACATCTTCCTATATCTAATGATTCATATTTATATCCAGCAAACTGCTATCTTTGCTGTCTACCCTAAAGTTAACAGTGGAATAGAAATCAATTGAAAGTTGGCCCATACAGGTCCAGCAAGTTTTCATAATTTTAAATTATATTTATATAGTCCAGTCAAACTAAGTTTTAACCTCAAACTAATTGCAACAGAAAATGTTTAAGTTCTAATCTATAGCAAAAAGCCCTATTAATATACACAGAAAAAAGACCCATAAAATCTAACTTGAGGAAAACTCAAAATCAGCATTTTTAATTTCCTTTAGTTCTTAAGGAAATTAACATTGGAAAGGGAGATAACTCAGCAAAAATTGTGTCTTTTTTTGTCAGTTTTTGGTGGATTTTCTTAAAATTTATATAAAGTATGATACTTTGATGGGGTTATAAGTTCGTATTGGACAATATTATATAATCTTCTTCTCATGAAATGTACAAAACAGAAGTGTCATGGGTATTTTTATTTTTTTGTGCATTTTTCATTATAGAAATTGCAAATTTGTGGCTTTGTGACCATTTAAAAAAAAATAATGTGAAGATTTGGTATTTTTTATATTTGTAACCTATATTTGTTCAGCATCTACCTTCTTTAAAGAAACTTTAAACCACAAAAAGAAGAATATATGCTTAATTATTTTTTTTAAACATGAGATTCTTTACCTTGACATGTTGAACCAGGTGCGCAGCTTTGTAAGACAGCAGTGGTCGAACCCTGATCAGTTGGGGCAAATTTGGTCACTATATTCAAGCTTGATACTGTCTGAATTTGGATTGTCATCAAATTTTTGACATAATAAAGGTTTTTGTCACAAAATAAATGTGGTCAAAGATCTAACAAATGATGAATCTATTGCAAAATACTATGCAGTTGAACAACTTTTTCAAAATTCGAAATTTGAAAATTTTTGAACAAAAAGGAATCCCTTAAAAAAATTGAAACCCCTCAACTTATTGAAACCCCCCTTTAAGCAATAACCCTTAAACTCAATCCCATCCTTTCCTCTGTAGTATCAGTGGCGGATCCAGAACTTTTCCTAAGGGGGGCCTGCTGACTGACCTAAGGGGGGGGGGGGGGGGGGGGGGGGCTGCTCCAGTCATGCTTCAGTGATTTCCTATATAATCAACCAAATTTTTCTGACGAAAGGGCCCCCCCCCCCCCCTAGATCCTCTTATGAGTATGGAACCTTGTAGAGATCCATTCACTTAAACACAAGTTATTGTTTGGAAACTAGAAACATTTTTTTTGCCCTTTTTTTACCCCTATTTCCTACATATTTTGGGCAATTCATCCAAAATTTTATCCCAGCCTCCCCTTTGTTATATGGAACATTGTGGTACAATTTTAGAGAGATCCATACAATTACACACAAATTATTGTCTTGAAACTAGAGAAATGCTTGTTTTTTGCCCCTTTTTGGCCCTTAATTCCTAAACTTTGGACCCATAACCCCATAAATGAATCCAAACCTTCTGCTTGTGGTTTTAAACATTGTGGTACAATTTCAGAGCAATTGAAATACTTCTACACAAGTTGTTATCCTTAAACTAAAAAAAATGCTTGTTTTGGGCCCCTTATTCCTAATCGGTTGGGACCATCAACCCTCAAATTGATCCCAACCTTACTTTTGTGATATTGAACCTTCTGAAAAAATTTCATCAAGATCTTTTCACTTAAACTAAAGTTATTGTCCAGAAACCAAATTGTCTTTGGACGAGGCAGACGATGAAGACATCATACCATTATACGATCCCAAAATTTTTTTGCGGTCATATAACAAAATTCAATAAATGGTCAACTAATGATATACCAAATCTAGATTGAAGATTGATAAAAGATATGAAAACACCTGTAGAGATGTATGTTATACTCCTTACCTGGCTTAAATATAAAGAATCAATACATTCTGTTGAATAGAAGCGGTAAAGTTATAATTTTGTATCAGTTTTTATTGATATTTCTGCCTTTTTTGCAGAGTTATCTCTCTTTTTCAATGCAAATCACCATAGAATTTTAAATCGTGAGTTTTTAGTCTTCCTTAAGAAAGATTAAATTGGACTATTTTCTGTGTATATTTAGTGTATAATGCTAAAGATAAAAACTTAAAAATCTTCTATTGCAATTACTTTAAGGTTAGGGTCACATCAATGCTAGATTGACTAGACTATTAAGTTAATAGAAAATCAAATATAATTGTTTTCTTTTCTTTTTAGGACATGGAAGGGAGTATAAGGAAGATAGCACAGTTCCTTGACAAAGAATTGACCAATAATGATCTTCACACAGTATTAAGTCACTGTAGTTCAGAAAACATGAAAAAACAATAAACAAGTCAGCTATAAATGGCATCTAGGAGAAGAAGATAATGAACAATCTGATATCATGAAAGGTGAACAAAAATATTATAAAGCAGGATTTGGATTTATCAAAAATAAATTTTGGACAACTTTTAATATTCTTCTTTGAATTATAGTTAATGACATTTAATTGGGTCCTAGATTATGTCACAGCTACAGGAAACTAACTGAAATCTATATCTACTAGGGATGTCAACAAGTACTCAAGTATTCAAGTATCTCTTGTTAGTACAGAGTATTGATTACCAAAACAATACCTGATGCCTTGGTACTGGGTTTCTTGTCAGCATATTGTTTAAGTTCAGGTTCTCAAAAAAGATTAGAAAATAACAAAGATTTTATAAGACTTTTACAGATGGCTTATAATTATACATATTTATAAATGAAAAATGAAGGTCAATGGGCAATTTTTTTTTTATGGCATTCAAATGGATAAAACCAGAGAATCCCAAAAATCTGACAAAAATCCCAAAACACGACAACCGAACATCCTTAAGGGTGTCATCTTCGCCAGCCAAGGGTTACAATCCACTCCGGTTCTCTTCACCCTTGGCAGATTAAGCCAACATTTGTGATAACAATGTTGTGCCATCTATCGGAAAAATAAAGTCACACCCATTCTGAATACATTATTCTTGATCAATGGTTGCACTTGAACTCAATTTGGAGGTAAAAACACGGTAGCGTCTAGATTCTACACACTTGGTAAAGCCGTAAACGAAAGTATACAATGACATTCCTGCATGTGTGCATGAAACAAACACAAGAACTTCTATTTGTTGATTTAAAACATTCAAGTTGTCACTAAATATAGTCGTATGTTTAGGGATGTAAAGACTTGTTGCACAAAAAACATGTGGCAATTGTTTACAAACACTTTCTATTTTGATAACTATTTACACCACTGGGTCGATGCCACTGCTGGTGGACGTTTCGTCCCCGAGGGTTTCACCAGCCCAGTAGTCAGCACTTCGGTGTTGACATGATTTCAATTATATGGTCATTTTTATAAATTTTCTGTTTACAAAACTTTGAATTTTTCGAAAAACTAAGGATTTTCTTACCCCAGGAGTAGATTACCTTAGCCATATTTGGCAAAACTTTAAGGAATTTTTGATCCTCAATGTTCTTCAACTTTGTATTTATTTGGCTTTTTAACTATTTTGATCTGAGCGTCACTAATGAGTCATATGTAGACGAAACTACTTTTCTTTTTATAATTTTATTCCATATAGTTTTAAAGTCCTTTATAGAAAATTTATAAAATGCTTTTTTTTTTATTACTTTTGATAGGAAATAAGGTGTCAATGTAAAAAATATGAAAATCTAGAGAGAACTTTAGAAATCGCACGAAATTTTCAGTTGATCATATCCCTAAAACCAGACAACAGAGTTCTAATTTTTTCTAATTTTTAGGTTCCCAGTTTTTTTAAAACCTTGTTAATTTGAAAACATCCTTTAACAAAAAGTTAAGTAGACAGTATTGTTGTTATATACTTGTAAATACATAAGCATGGACACAGTATCAATGGTATCTGTATTCCAATCAGATTGAAAATAATAAGTTTTGTGATATGATAAATACTCTTTCATGCTGGTTTTTATTTTTATTTTCAGACGGAATTGGTGAATGGAGGAAATTTTTTGATGATGAACCAAACTATCAAATAAATAAACTTGTTGCACATAAACTTGCCAATAGTGGACTTGCTTTCAAATATGACAAGAAAGATAAAAAGGACAGATGAAGTAATTATGTAATAAATGTTTACTGATCAGAGATGCTGGGGATGCTTCATCAACAGATAGATGGTCTTATAGAAATGGTCCAATAGAATTATCCAGGATTGAATTGGTGTGCTGTGTGATCAAGTTATGTAATGATGAAGAAGACCAAGGTTCCACCAAGTTTGGTTTTCAGAAATAAATTGTGCTATAAATCAGATTTATATTATTTGGTTGGTTTCATTTTGCTTAGTTGTTTGTATTATAAGTTGTATGTTATTTTGTTGTTTTCAGGGTCTTGTAAGTATAGAAATTAAAAAAAAAAAGAAGTGGTCTGATTGCCCTTAATTAAGACAACTTTCAACCATAGAATATATAACATAGAAATTAGCAACTTAGGTCGTCCTTCTGCCTTCAACAGTGAGCAAAGCACATACCGAATAGCAAGCTATAAAGGCCTTGAAATGACAACATAATATAAAGCTAATGAGAAAACTAAGGGTCACTTTTTAAAAAGTTTTTTAATTATGAATATTTAGTCTCCCTGTTGAATATTAATAAAACCAGATGTGGTATGATTGCCCATGAGATAACTATCTACCAGAGACCGAATGAAATTTATATAGTTCCATGTACAACCTAGTTTTCTTGTTTGTGCTTTTCTGTTGAAGTTATAAAAAGAACAGCAAACACAGTACTGTTTATCTGCTTTGAAATTTGTCATGTATATTGAGATATTTCCTATCATGAATATAAACACCATTACTTTTATTACACCATTCTCTAAATTATCTGTAAATCACCTTTATATTTATACAAAACTTCAAGTCTTTTTGCCCTTGTTAATTTTTTAAAGGTTTTATATTCTATTTTGACAAATGTATTGAAGATCATAACACTTGCATCTTTCTAACCAAGATGAGACTATTGTTTGTCCAAGCTACCTCAAAAAGCATACATGCCAACCTTTCAAAATGCCAATGGGGGTTTCAAAAGCGCAAGATGGCTGTGATAGTCCTACAAAACCTTAAAAGGGGCCTCATGTTAATTTTAAAGATGTTTATTTGCTTTTTAATACTTTAATAATCCTATAACCATGGTAAAATTTATTGTTTTGTATTAAATTGTCGAAAAAATTGCTCTTTCAAAATTTCAATTTTGAAGCATCCATGGGGGAAACCCCCACACATAGTGACAGTTGGCAGGTATGAAAAAGTCTCTGTGTAGCGGTGATATGAAGAAATCGACTACTGCTGCATCTGAATAAACATGATGATGGCAGAATAGTGTTAAATGTACAGTGCCAAATATTTAATGCATATCAGACCAGAAGTTTGGTAATGTGATTTGAGTATGAACTCTGCCTTGTACTAGAAACATGTAAAATAACAAAAATATAAGGAATATTCAAAACTGAAAGTCCCTTATCATACACAACAAACAAATGGCAAACAACTATCATATTCCTGACTTGGTACATGTACAGGACTTTCCTTTGGTAAAAGGTACTGGATTAAGCCAGGTTTTATAGCTAGCTAAACCGCACACTTGTATGACAGTCGCAAAAATTCCACTATATTTACAACAAAACAAACACACATTATAGGTAAAAATGTAAAAAAAAAATTGTACAGCAGTCCCCAATGTGTGGTTGAGTGTAACATACAATATATGAGTCAAATTTTTAATGTGCTATAAATTTACCACTAAAAAAGTTTGTAGGAAGAGCTATCACTATTTCCGGAAATGCCATTCTGGCTCTGAACCGAGATCTTACTGCTTATAGTCCTAAGCGGAGAGGCAACACGTACCAATTTGCAAGTCTTTTGTTTTATCGTGTTTCAACCAACTGTTGATGTAAAAGAATGAACAACAGCTTTTATATCATAAAGATAGAGAGTAACCTCCCTTTGTATAGGTCTGAAGTGTTTTACCAGTTTCTTTAGAAAATTTTGTTGTACTTTTTATGCCCCACCTACGATAGTAGAGGGGCATTATGTTTTCTGGTCTGTGCGTCCGTTCGTCTGTCTGTCTGTTCGTTCGTTCGTCTGTTCGTTCGTCCGTCTGTCCCGCTTCAGGTTAAAGTTTTTGGTCAAGGTAGTTTTTGATGAAGTTGAAGTTCAATCAACTTGAAACTTAGTACACATGTTCCTTATGATATGATCTTTCTAATTTTAAAGCCAAATTAAACTTTTGACCCCAATTTCACGGTCCACTGAACATAGAAAATGAAAGTGCATGTTTCAGGTTAAAGTTTTTGGTCAAGGTAGTTTTTGATGAAGTTGAAGTCCAGTCAACTTGAAACTTAGTACACATGTTCCCTATGATATTATCTTTCTAATTTTAATGCCTTATTATATTTTTTTATCCAATTTCACGGTCCATTGAACATGGAAAATGATAGTGCGAGTGGGGCATTCGTGTACTTTGGACACATTCTTGTTTTATTTCTCCTATCATCTTAAACTATACTGAACCAAAGTCCTAATAAAATGAAAATTATATTTGAGTGAACTTGTATGTGACCAAGTTACAAACATCATCGTTTGATGTGTTTTTTCATTTGATTTTGCCATTTGATTAGGAACTTAATTTCCGTTTTGAATTTTCCTCCAAGTTCAGTATTTTTGTGATTTTACTTTAAAAATAGTTTTACTTTTAAATTTATGTCAACGTTTTGTATTTTTTAAAGGCAGTGCTTTAAGGCCTGACTTTTAAGTCGTGAGGTTCATCTTTTCATACGCAATCTTTGCAGGGGGTCTTTTGGCCAGAAATAGATCCGGAAATGTTCGAATTTCTCCTCTTCTTTTTATGGTATGATATGGTTTTTATTTCTTTCATTTACATTGGGGACTAAAGAAACGATCAGTGTGTTTTGTTTGTTTTATAGAACTTGTTATGAGTGTGTATTTTGCATTATAAGCAGTCAACCTGACTACAAACTATCATTATGTGTATTCCGTGCGGAAAGAGGTCGGGTCAATTTCGAGTGTTATCTGACATCTAAAGATTCTTTAATTAGTTCAGATGTTGATATAACAATGAAAAGTCGACTGAACATGATTAATATTGCATCTTCTATAATTCAAAGCGGAATTCGGTTTATGAACGAGAAACTGTAAAGCGTTTTCAATTTCGGTATTAGTATAACGGGGCTTTCTTGTGTGTGTTAGGAACTATGTCATTATTTCGGATCTACGTGTCCGGGATCGTAATCCATGTTGCCCGTTAACATAGGGAACTAGCTATAGTAAAGTTTCTCCGTAAGCTCACTTAGTACTGTCTATATAACGAAGTCCATTTAATGTTCACATGTTTAATCATATATATATAATCTTTATATAACAGTACATGTATAATAAATATTCTTAATCATAATTTCCAATTAACGTTCGTACATACAACTTGGTACTTCAAGCTACTACTCTCAATCTGACCAATACATAAAGTTTCTCACAAGATCCAGCTATAAACATGTTCTTAATTTATGTAAGGCATTGATTAATGGTCTTAGATTATTTGGATAAACTATTGCAGTTCAACTGTGCAACTAATGTATCGTATAAAGTGTCACATTAAACAAGATGAAAGATCATTAAACTGATTAAGAACTGACCATCAAATCTTAGATGTAAATGACCACGCCACATCACTCCCCGCTAAACAAAATTCGTTTTCACTCGAATTAAAAAAAATCATATCAAAAATATTATATAAGTAAAAAATAAGGGGAGGCAATGTGAACATTAAAAAATAAAAAATTTCTTTGACTAAAACTACTTAAAAAAATCTAAACTAATAATAATGAAAAAAAAATAATGATAATTGCTATACCATGTAATTTATCAATTTACGTCGTGAATAGTTGTGGAAAACTTGCAAAAAGATTAATCTTAAAATCTAAATTAACAATTATCCTTTCAACTTCAAACTCTTGATATTTATAACTACAAAAGAGGCACTAAACAAAAATCATAAAAATATATAACACAAGTTTGACAATTATTAATCTATTCAAATACATTATGGTAAGGTCTATCTAGAATTTTGACCGTTTATCCAAGTGTAAACGAAATGATAAAATAATTAAAAGCATCAATTATAATCAACTTATCATTATCTCTGGGCAATCCAATTCAGAAAATCAGCACTAATTAGCTGCAATTTTCACTTCTATGTGACCGTATCACCATAGAACTACCAACACTGTAAATCATCTTCACATGGACACTACCATGAACCTCCAACTAGTATAAGCAACCCTTCTCGGTTAACTTAACTACACCCAATACGCCCACTCTCGTAATAACAAGAGATTAAAAATTAGCGTAATCAAACATGTGTAATACAAAATAAAATGCAAAAAAAAAAAAATACAATAAAATACTAAACCTAGGCATACTACATTCTGAATGGATAAAAACAGTTATGAAAACTTAAAGTTATTTACAAACATGAAAATATTGTCCACATGACTTCTTCGGTTTGAACGTGCGGAGCCACTTCTTCGAATCTTTCATCAGGAACTTGTCATTTATAACGGTTCTTATTTACATTGTACATATATACATTGTTACCAACACAAAAGTTTCGATATACACGTTACTGCTAGTCTGTTGTAACATCTCAGAGTCATCTCAGGTTTCTATTCATCAAAAATTCTCACAGGCGTTCTTCTAATGTTCTTCAAAGTTCGAGGATAATGCGTTTCCATAAAACCAAGGAAACAAAATGACTGACACAAAAGTTTCATAAATATTTACAGCAAGTCACTTCATTACATTATGGCATATACAAAGTCATCCTATTTTAATCTCTCGTCTATTTTGAACAGAACTGCTCCGCTAGTCTCATTTGAATGAACACGTAAATTGTTTCTTCTTTCTGCACACGCCATGACTTTGCACATTCGTCCCAATTTCGCGTACATCATAAATCCAGTCAACATTGTGAACTCGGGTACCTCCACCAGATATAACGGGGCTTTCTTGTGTGTGAATTAGAACTATGTCATTATTTCGGATCTACGTGTCCGGGATCGTAATCCATGTTGCCCGTTAACATAGGGAACTAGCTATAGTAAAGTTTCTCCGTAAGCTCACTTAGTACTGTCTATATAACGAAGTCCATTTAATGTTCACATGTTTAATCATATATATATAATCTTTATATAACAGTACATGTATAATAAATATTCTTAATCATAATTTCCAATTAACGTTCGTACATACAACTTGGTACTTCAAGCTACTACTCTCAATCTGACCAATACATAAAGTTTCTCACAAGATCCAGCTATAAACATGTTCTTAATTTATGTAAGGCATTGATTAATGGTCTTAGATTATTTGGATAAACTATTGCAGTTCAACTGTGCAACTAATGTATCGTATAAAGTGTCACATTAAACAAGATGAAAGATCATTAAACTGATTAAGAACTGACCATCAAATCTTAGATGTAAATGACCACGCCACATCAGTTATGTATGTTGTCTACGTATTATCCTGGTTCCCGGTACTACGTTCCGGGTATTAGCTTTTTGTGTATGTGATGTGTAACATTACGATCGGGTACCAGCCAATCTACGTGTGTATGTGTACATGATTTCCCGCCAAAATGACCGTTTTACAGCTATGGAAAAAATAGTCCATAAACGTTCCGTATAATGATATGCAAATTCATAATTAATCGTAACTTTTTTTTATCTTTGTATAATAAATATAACAAAATGGATTCCACAAAATTGAAAATAGCATTATTTCACGAAGATTTCTCATATTTTTCTCAATTCCGGGCGCAGTAATACGTATGTTTTGAAGAAGCTCGAAGAATTTGACAAAGTGAATTGAGAAGGAAACGGATAGATATACGTCCTTGCTATCAGGTAAAACAATTTAAATGTACAGAACAAACACATTTACTTCACACAAATAGTACAGGCTTAAGCTTTTTATTGTCTTATACACGACTGTAGTCTAGTCGACGGCGGTGACCTACAAGGTACGGGTCATACTGGGTCAAGTCTAAATATGTAAACATATCCACGTGCTATTAGGTAGAAAGCATCGTAATGCAATATCTACAATTTTTCCTCCTTTATACATCGTTTAACCAGATATATTTCTCCTTAATAAATCGTTTAACCCGATATATTTCTCTCAAATACACTTAAACACGGGTTGTATGTACGTATCTTTTCTAGTGCTTTCTTGTCCTTATTAAAGTTCATTTGTTGATGTTTAAATATTTTTGAACGACTGAACACAGGAGTGAATGAATGCAACAATTATATATACTGAAGACTTGGGCTGTACAATGATAGTGTACGTATATCATACTGATAATTATTCTAGCAGTAATTATGTTAATTTAGGATGTAATGACAGGAATTCATGAGCTATACCTCAGGCTTTCTGAAAAAAATATCAATGACAATGTAAACAGGAACAAATCATTGACACTAATGCTGCTCTCTTCTATGTTATAGTTATTTAGGTATGTGTGTTGCACAAGTTTCAAAAAAAATAAGTTATAAAACTTTTTTTCAGGGCACAAACCCACTTTAAAGAGACTTGTCTACTGCCATACCCATCCTAATTTCATGCACCATTTGCAAGCAAGAGACTGAATGGTTTGCAAAATTAAAAATCAGGACGGTGTCCAATTAAAACAAAAGAACTAAACTGGATGAATATTGTAGGAGAAATCTAGAGGAAAGTTTTGATTTGTGAAATTGGTTTTCCTGAAAAGTCATTCATCCTAGCCTGCAGAAAGGAACTATAACTGTCCACCATCAACTGACGAGCTAATGTTGAGCTTCACATATGGAATTACTGAAATACCATCAATGTCTGTGTTTTCAGCACAGATTTCACAAGTTATGACACAGCTGTGTTTTTTTATACCTGTTTATAGAGTTGTATACTAAATTTTTTTTTTTTATCAATAAATATATATTGTCATTTAAGAACTTGTATTTTGCCAAAAGATGCATACTAGTGAATGAAAGTGGTGCAGTTCATTTTGCTTTGGTATATAGAATTGAATTACAATTGTTCATGTTATTGGAATGCTTATAAAAATAAGGAGATGTGGTACAATGTATATGATATTTAGTGAGTTAATCAAGCAAAAGTGAATAAGAAATTGGTATAAGCAGTTACAGGTATATGTACTACTGTACAATCTCAAACAATGAGAAAAACTCATACCGTAAAGAGAATTTCATATTTACAAGTAAGTTTTGTTTTTGCGTTGAATAATTTTTGTCGAGCCTTCGACTTTAGTCGAAAAAGCGAGACTAAGCGATCCTACATTCCGTCGGCGTCGGTGTCGTCGGCGGCGTCAACAAATATTCACTCTGTGGTTAAAGTTTTTGAAATTTTAATAACTTTCTTAAACTATACTGGATTTATACCAAACTTTGACAGAAGCTTGTTTATGATCAAAAGATAGTATCCAGAAGTAAATTTTGTAAAAATAAAATTCCATTTTTTCCGTATTTTACTATAAATGGACTTAGATTTTTCTTCGGGGAAACAAAACATTCACTCTGTGGTTAAAGTTTTTAGAATTTTAATAACTTTCTCCAACTATCATGGGTTTGTACCAAACTTGGACAGAAGCTTGTTTATGATCATAAGATAATATCCAGAATAAAAATTTTAATAATTAAAATGTCAATTGTTCTTGAACAATTGAGAGGTCTTTCCTTTTATAATGTAAAATATATGTTCAAATAGACGTAGAATGTATTGAAAAGCTTTAAAACACACTGAAAATCCTTTAAATAAGGTCAAAAACACATAATTCGCTATATGGGACATGACCTTGACCTTTGACCTTTTGACCTTTGTCAAGGTCATTAGTCCCCAATGTCATTGCTGAAGACCCCATGGGTCTAGGACCTTTGGTTATATAGTAAAAGCTGATTTTGTCTTTTCAGAAACCTAAATCAGGGGTTATGCCCCTTACAGAAAGGTCAAATCTCTTCGGTCAAAATGTAACAAAGTTGCGCCTTAATGATCCAAACATTTTCCACTATTCAAAACTTCTATAAGTATAATGGTTTCTGAAATTATCCCATAACAAGGTGTAAGGTCAAAGGTCAAGGTCAACATACACATTTGACCTTGAGGTATTTTTCAAAGTCACATGAATTGATGATGAATGGTGAAGATCCTAGGTGTCTACGACTTACGGTTTCTGAGTTTTGGTGGTCAACCGACACCGGTTAATTTTCATAGGGGCATAACCCTACCAATGAGTCGTTGAATCCTTTCGATCCAAATGTAACGAAGAACCAGGGTCTGGTCCTGAACAAATTTCACCCTTCGCTTTTTTTCTACCTCTTACGGTTACGGTGTTGGAACGATAACAAGGTTTTTTGGTTTCGGAGGGATTACTCCGAACCGACAAAATATTTAGACTCACAGGGTGAGTTCCGGATAGGTATTCATGACACCAATACAAAGTGTGAACATGAAAGCGACACGTCTTACGGTTAACGCGGCTAAATTTGTCAAAGTTTGGCGGAAAAAGAATAATAATAATAATAATAATTAAAATGTCAATTGTTCTTGAACAATTGAGAGGTCTTTCCTTTTATAATGGAAAAAACATGTTCCATTAGACATAGAATGCATTGAAAAGCTTTAAAATACACTAAAAATCCTTTAAATAAGGTCAAAAACACTAAATTCGCTATTTGGGACATGACCTTGACCTTTGACCTTTTGACCTTTGTCAAGGTCATTAGTCCCCAATGCCATTACTGAAGACCCCAAGGGTCTAGGACCTTTGGTTATGAAGTAAAAGCTGATTTTGTCTTTTCAGAAACCTAAAACAGGGGTTATGCCCCTTATAGAAAGGTCAAATCTCTTTGGTCAAAATGTAACAAAGTTGCGCCATAATGACCCAAACATTTCCCACTATTTAAAACTTCTGTAAGTATAATGGTTTTTGAGATTATCCCATAACAAGGTGTTAGGTCAAAGGTCAAGGTCAACATACACATTTGACCTTGAGGTATTTTTCAAAGATACATGAATTGATGATGAATGGTGAAGATCCTAGGTGTCTACGACTTACGGTTTCTGAGTTTTGGTGGTCAACCGACACCGGTTAATTTTCATAGGGGCATAACCCTACTAATGAGTCGTTGAATCTTTTCGATCCAAATGTAACGAAGAACCGGGGTCTTGTCCTGAATAAATTTCACCCTTTGTTTTTTGTCTACCTATTACGGTTACGGTGTTGGAACGATAACAAGGTTTTTGGGTTTCGGAGGGATTACTCCGAACCGACAAAATATTTTGACTCACAGGGTGAGTTCCAGATAGGTATTCATGACACCTATACAAAGTGTGAATATGAAAGCGACACGTCTTACGGTTTACGCGGCTAAATTTGTCAAAGTTTAACGGAAGAATAATAATAATAAACAGAAGAAATACAGTAAGGTCTTTCCCTTTAGTAAAAGGAAAGACCTTAATTAAAAACCAATTGTTCAGAGAACTATTGATGGTCTTTCCACCAGTAAGGATCTTTTTTTATATGAAAATATTAAAAATTTGGTTTTAAATGTCAATTGAACCGTCAAATGACAGCTTATTGAACGTTGATTCCAAAAATGTATGGTTTCTATGGAAAAAGATATAGATAAGGGAGATAATTGTTTACTTCCGTTTCAAACGATGTAATTTCCGGTATAGTTTGATAGTTTAATTGACACTGGTTTCAAAAATATATGGTTCTATATACTTTTACATTTATTTAGAACAAAAAATAGCTACTTCCGGTAAACAAAAGGTCACTTCCGGTTGGCTTTTACAAGGTCACATTGCTTGCAACCTATTGCAAAAAGTCCCATGTCTTTATCATATCTACATATGAGGTAAAAGCAAAGGTCAAAATCTAGAACGTTAATTTTGCCAATGACCTTGAGCTCAATTTCAAGGTCATCAACCAAGGACCTCAAATCAAAAGACTTTAGTCCTCTACTTTATATTGTTTATGAGTTATATTACCATACATAGGATATTAGATATAAAAAGGGGGAAAACTCGCGTCAAATGTCTACGTACCCTTTCGACTAGAATTTATGTGTTACTACATGTCGTAACTAACAATTTTATGAAAATATTTTGTCAATATCTTATATGATTTCTGAAAATAAGAGATAACAAGCCAAAATCAAAATTTTAATCATGACCTTGACCTTTGACCTTGACCTCATTTTCAATTATTTGGACCAAGGACCTCAAAACAAAAGACCCTAGGCCTCTAACACTTATGGTTTTCCAGTTAAAAATGCATATCACTTATATCAAATATAAAAGGGGAAATAACTCTCATATGGAGTCTGGATAGCTTCGGTCAAAATAAATCAAATCATCCTGAGGATATAACGAGCAATTTAGTAAAATAAATTTGTCGGTTTCTTATACGGTTGCGAATATTAAGCGATCACAAGAAAATTAGTGTTCGGGGAGATAACTCTTACATTGAAAAGATTTGGGTTACGCGGTGTCAGTTTCAAAAGCGTATTAATTGTTCGATATCATATACCATATATCTAAGCGACATCTTGCGAAACAAAAAAATTGGGAAGGAACAAAAAGTTGGCGGAAGAAAAAAAATAATAATAATCAGAAGAAATCCAATAGGTCTTTCCACGGAAAAGTGGAAAGACCTAATTAAAAACCAATTGTTCAGAGAACAATTGAAGGTCTTTCCATCAAAACAATGTATTTTGATATGAAAAGTTGTGAAACTAAGTTTAAAATGTCATTTCAATCGTCAAATGATAGCTCCTAGTAAGCTGATTCCAAAAATATATTGTTTCCATACATTTTTTTTTAAATAAGGGAGATAATTTGTTACTTCCGGTTTGAAAAATGTTACTTCCGATTATATTTGAATATTTACTTGACACTGATTCCAAAAATATCTGGTTCTATATACTTTTATATTAATAAAGTACAAAAAAATAGCTACTTCCGGTTTACAAAAGGTCACTTCCGGTTGGTTTTTTTCAAGGTTAAATGGTTTGATACCTTTTTCTAAAAGTTGTATATCTTTATCATGTATACATATAGAATAAAAGCAAAGGTCAAAATCTAGAACGTCAAATTAAGCTATGACCTTGAGATCAATTTCAAAGTCATAAACCAAGGACCTCAAATCAAAAGACCATAGGTCTTAATTATATTTAGTTAATGAGTTATATCACCAAACGCGTATTTTTAAATGCAAGAGGGGAGATAACTCCCTTTTACATTCAACGTACGCTTGCAATCAAAATTTACATCTTACGACATGTCGCAACTAATAATTTAGTAAAAATAATTTGTTGATATCTTATACAGTCTTTGGATATAAGTGAAAATAAGCCAAATTCAAATATTAGAATATGACCTTGACCTTTGACCTTGACCTAATTTTCATTTTTTGGGACCAAGGACCTCAAATCAAAAGATCCTAGGTCTCTATCACTTATGATTTATAAGATAGAAATTCATATCACTTATATCAGATGCATAAGGGGAAATAACTCTCATATGGAGCGGTCATATCACTTCGGTCAAAATAGGACAAATCATGCGAAGGATATAACGAGCAATTTTGTAAAATAAATTTGTCATAATCTTTTACGGTTGCGAAGGAGATGCGATAACAAGGAAAACAGTGTTTGGGGAGATAACTCCTACAAAGAAAAGTATTCGTTTACGCAGGGTAAATTTCAAAAGCGCATAAACTGTTCGATATCATATACAAAATATCTAAGCGACATATTGCGAAACAAATGTTTATCGCAAGAACAAAATTAGGCGGAAGAAAAAAAAAAAAATAATCAGAAGAAAAACAATAGGTCTTTCCACAGAAAAGTGGAAAGACCTAATAATAATAAACAGAAGAAATACAGTAAGGTCTTTCCCTTTTGTAAAAGGAAAGACCTTAATAAAATTTCATTTTTTCCGTATTTTACTTATAAATGGACTTAGATTTTTCTGCAGGGAAACATTACATTCATTCTTTGGTTAAAGTTTTTAGAATTTTAATAACTTTCTTAAACTATCCTGGGTTTGTACCAAACTTGGACAGAAGCTTGTTTATGATCATAATATAGTATCCAGAAGTAAATTTTGTAAATAAATAAATCCATTTTTTCCATATTTTACTTCTAAATGGACTTAGTTTTTCTGCAGGGAACCATTACATTCACTCCGTGGTTAAAGTTTTTAAAATTTTAATAACTTTCTTAAACTATCCTGGGTTTGTACCAAACTTGGACAGAAGCTTATTTATGATTATAAGATTGTATCCAGAAGTAAAGTTTGTAAAAAGATTACTCCGTTTTTTCTGTAATTTACTTTTAAATGGACTTAGATTTTCTTACAATCATAAAATAGTAACAAGAGGAATATTTTTATTGATTTTTTTCCTCATTGTTGTTGAGCCTGCGATTTACAGCAAAAATAGGCGAGACACTGGGTTCCGCGGAACCCTTACAAATTTTCTTCTATTGTTTTAATTGCAAATATTGGAAGTGGTTAAAATGCTAATGAGACAGCTGTTATGGCCACAGAGCCTTAATTGAAAACTTCTTTTTCATTCATACCAGTAGATTTTGCCTGGAGTTAGAAACATATCTGCCAACTTTTCAAAATGCACATGGGGGTTTTACATGAAAGATGGTTCATATAGTCATACAAAACCTTCAAGGGGGCCTTCAAATGGAAGCAGGACAAGTCGCCCCACTGGCTAATCGCCCCACTTTTTAAAAAACCGTCACAAACTGATTTATCAAATCGCCCCACATGTGAAATTGGTTAAATCATGTTTAATATTACTCCTGCCAACTCGCCCTACTTACTAAAAATAAATATTTAGATTAATAATATATATATATAATTAAAAATAAAAACTCGCACCACTTTAATGAAAACTAATGTACACAGAATACAAACAAACCGAAAATAATTTACTTACTATTATTGATATATACTGAAATTATAATTCTAAAAAAACCCTGATTGTTGAAGAATAACTAAGTTTTGAAGCTTAGTTATTTGCATAACAATTGAAAAGAAACCTGTTAAATGTATCATAATGCAATATATGGAATTGAACTTATATTCGATGGGATAACATCTTTTTCGATAAGTGGGGTGAGTTGGCATTACTAAATTCATCCTGGTTAATAATATATTTATCTAGATTTCACCGATTTCCATTAGGTGGGACCAGTTGGCAGGAGTAATATTAACGGGATTTAACACGGTTCACAAGTGGGGGCGATTTGGTAATCCAGGTTGGGGCAGTTTTTTTGTCGAGCCTGCAACTTTTGTCGCAGAAAGCTCGACATAGGGATAGTGATCCGGGGGCGGCGGCGATGTTAGCTCAGTTCTTAAAAGCTTTATATTTTAGAAGGTGGGAGACCTGGATGCTTCATACTTTGTATATGGTTGCCTCATGTTACGAAGTTTCCGTCAGTCACATGTCCAATGTCCTTGACCTCATTTTCATGGTTCAGTGACTACTTGAAAAAAAAGTTAAAATTTTTGTAATGTTAAATTCTCTCTTATTATAAGTAATAGGATAACTATATTTGGTATGTGCGTACCTTGCAAGGTCCTCTTGCCCGTCAGACAGTTTTCACTTGACCTTGACCTCATTTCATGGATCAGCGAACAAGGTTAAGTTTTGGTGGTCAAGTCCATATCTGAGATACTATAAGCAATAGTTCTAGTAAATTCGGTGTATGGAAGCATTGTAAGGTGTACATGTCCAACTGGCAGGTGTCATCTGACCTTGACCTCATTTTCATGGTTTAGTGGTTATAGTTAAGTTTTGTGTTTTGGTCTGTTTTTCTTAAACTATAAGCAATAAGTCAATTTTATTTGTTGTATGGAAGAATTGTTAGCTGTACATGCCTACCTGGCATGGTTTATCTGACCTTGACCTCATTTTCATGGTTCAATTGTCAATGTTTAGTTTTCTTGGTTTATGTTAAGATTATGTGACAGTTGTAATAAAGCTTTATTATTAGGATTATCAACATAATATCAATGATTAGTAAAGAAGGCGAGACATTTCAGTGTGTGCACTCTTGTTTTTAAAGTGGGGCGATTTGTCATGGATTCCCTTCAAATATATTCTAATGTGGTTTTTGGCTTCTTCGTGCATTAACAAGCTCATAGCCATTGTTGAATTAATTGTTTTCTTTAAAATAGTCGACAAAATTGCTCTTACAAAATTTCCATTTGGGAGCCTTGAGCTCGATGGGGGAAATACTCTGCAAATACTGACAGTTGCCAGGTATGGTCATCAAAAAAGTTGACATGTTACTACGTACATTTACCATTATGTTACTTGGTGTTCTTGCTATAAACACAGTACAGAGACTAGTCAATCTTTGTGAACTATTTTTTATGGGAGTCATAGAATATGCGTATACAATCAATAATTAAAAATAGTCTATTTATATTGAAAAGGAAAAGTTCTTATATGTTTAAAGAAGAGGGACGAAAGACACCAAAGGGACAGTCAAACTCATAAATTTAAAGCAAACTGACAAGGCCATGGCTAAAAATGCATTTCATGGGAGGCACAGAAAATATACTGTAAACATAGACTATAGATATAGGTGAACTAGGTACAAAAGAACTCTGAATCTTAAATACTACAAACCACCTCTGTTCTATGGAAGATAATGGTATAACTGGACTAGAAATACACACAACCTGTAATTAACTGCCTTTACAGCGCTTTCGCGCTTTGATTGCTTCTGGCAGACATTTTTCTATCCTTAATAACTGAGATATCATTTATCAAAAGCATATGTCATATTTTTCAAGTACATAAAATAGACTGAAATGACCTGCCTACGGGACTATGTCTGTTGATCTGTAATTAAAATAGCATTCTAGGACAAGGTTTCAAATGTAGCTTTTGCAAATATATAATCTGTGATCTTTTAGTTTTCTTTTTATAATTAAAGAGGCCTCTTATGGGGTATCCAAGTAATCACATAATCATATTTTTTTGCCAATATCCTCACATAATCATTAATTACTTTTTATAAACAAGTTAATCTAAAATACAGTCCTACAAGTATCAAATAAGATCAAATAATAATGAAATATTTGATTTGTTCATCAAATAATCACTAAAAAACGGAAAGGTAATCAATTAATCTAAAACCCCACAAGGAGGCTCATTAAATCTAAATAAATAGGTGAAGATTTTCTCTAGTTATACTCCCTTTTTATAAAGGGCATCATGAGAACAAAAAAGTGAGACAGATTTAACGCAAAAGGCAGGAACTTGCGTAGAAATATGTTGTCAATCAATGAATCAAAAAACAAAATTACTTCAATGAATTAAGACGACTGATTTATGACATACTGAAATTTAAGAGGGCGCGCCATAATTAGGGAAGATAATTCGGTTTAGGAAACTGTGGTTAGACACACTATGACGGAATTAATTGGTCGTCTGTATAATGGTTCCAAATTAAATCCCGTGTATGATGGTGATAAATGTATTCTGATAGCTTATTTTGCTATGGGGCTGTCATATTAATTTCCGACTCTTATTTCAACATATGATATACTAAAATAAAGGATCCGTAATGGTCTTCCGTATAGCCGGAAACAAGTCTTGTTTACTTTAACAAAGAAAACAGACAGAAGGTTATAAACATAGCAATATATTTTAAGTAGTTTCTACAGAAGTCTAATAGAATTGTTACCTTATCCTCAATTCGATTTCATGGTTGTTTATTTTCTTCTGTTGTTCTTGATTGTTGTTAATAACATCGACTAAAAGCCTCCGCCAGAAAGTAGTTACAGCAAATTGCTTCTGCCTCGCAGTCAGCGTATTAGTTAACTAGAATGCGCTATAGACAAATTATACTATGTTTTTCTTAAGTCAGTGAGAAACAAGAGACGTTGTTTATACGTCAATGAGAGAACAACACAACACAAATTTCCCAGAAAACACTGAAACATCTAGAGGTAAGCAGAGTACACGGTCCTCTTAATTTTTATTGATTGTCGAATTGTATTTAGAACTTGATATTGTTTGAATGCTCTGAGCTGCATTACCTTTTTCTGTTGTTTTTCTTGGTTGTGAATACAAAATGCACATCTATAGTTAGTTATAAAAGACACATACAATCCCTAAAATATAAAGACTTCTGTATTTTGGAGGAGAGATCGACAATGGTAGTAAAAAGATCAACTGTATTGCCTTATAAAAGATCGACAATTGAAGCAACAACTTCAACTATAGTAAAAGATCGACATTTTTTGTAAAAACTGGTCGGAAACTGTATAAAAGATCGGCGATTGTACATAGTAAAAAAAAGGTCGGTAAATGTATATATAGTAAACAATCTCAGCTATTGTAGTAAAATGATGAATAATTGTAGTACAAAGATGAGCAATTAGTTTAGTAAAAAAAAGATCGGCAACCGGACAATATATTCGACTGTTATGATAGGCAAATCGATTTTCGAGTACAAGTTGTGCTTTTTATTGATTTTGAATTCCATCTTAGCTTGTGCTGTTCTGTATTACCTTAAGTGCGGGACTAAATTCTTCAATCTTCTTTTATATGTTTCTATCCGTTTTCTGTTAACCCAAATCCAGGCCATGTTATGGGGGCTTAAGCTGATATAACGCGTCTTTCCATTAATTTCAGAAGTAAAAACTTTAAGATTTTGGGAGATAAAAATTAATGATTATTTCTGTAATTAAAGTACACAAAAAAGGCCAAAATGAAACGTAATGATATCAGGTATCTTACAAGTGTTTGATATTTAGTAGGTGTTGGAATGTTGTTTTCTGTCACGTTTTAATGTTAAGGGAACGACCATTTAACTTCCAAAGGGGGGGGGGGGGAGAGATGTTTTGGGTTTATTTCTAAAAAAAAATATTCTGGTCAAGCAGATGAAATAAAAATTATTCTGAATGCAAATTCCCCCATTATGCATACCTTATACATGTAACGTAACATTGTGAAAAAAATAATCTGATTGATCGCATCGAAAACTAAAAAAAATTTGTTCGCGAAAAAAAATTTCCGACTAAGAAAAAAACTATCCCCCTTCCCACTTACTTTCTTGGTAAGATTAATTAACATGATTAAGTTAAATTGAGCTTTACGTTTTAAATATTGAAACTTTCTAAGCCTATCACTTTTCATTTCAAATATTGTTTACTTGAAAACATTACGATAGTTTCAAGGTTTTTTATACACCTTCTCAAGTATAAAACGAATTAAATATTTGATTCAAATTGAAAGAAACATCTATCATACAGAATCCATGGATAGTTACATGGATTAAACGACCATTTGAAATAAGGCGAACTCGATCATGTAATCATTGGATTTTAACGTAATAAACAAGTTAGCGTCTTGCTTGAAAATAAATCATCAAAAGACCAATATCATACAAGACAATCTTCATCAGAAAACTCATAAATCCTCTTGGTATAACGTTGTTTCTGACTTATCTAAACCACAGTTTAAATAAGATGTCAATAAAAATTCTAACTTGTAGTAGACCGCTAGTTTCATGCCAAAATATTCTTCACGAAGTTTAATCTTTCATTCCGACACCTAATTTGAGAGACGTAAGTCGCAAAAGAAAATGTGTTTTCTTGTGACCTCGTGATCTCAAAATAGTTGTTACATTGGTTGTAAAAATGATGTGAACATAGAACTAATAACCCACTTTGGAGAAATAGACCACTTTCGAGTTCATCCGTCACCGGCAAAAACTCGTCAATTATGCGCGCCTTTATGACGTCATTTACCAGATATAGTGGATCGCCTGTATCCCTGCACTATTTACGTTCATCAAGCGTCTTAGTGATCGTCATTGTGCAGGATAAACTAGAAATAATGGTTGTTCCGTAGGTACTTAATGACAATTCCCTAATGACAGCAGTGTTGATTGTCAATTTTGAGAATTTAATTTGCTGAATAATTCGTACAATATAGAATTATAGTTTTCAAACCACTAGCTTAACATTGAAACGGAAGTGACGACGCCCCTAAACGCACAAATGACGTTCAATAAAACCAGAGTTTTTGACGGAAATGCATTGAACTCGGAAGTTGTCTATTGTGTTCGCGCAGGGTAACACCAAAAGCATTCTGATAAAACATATTTTTAAAGTCGATGCATGGCGGCTACTTGTATAATCGCTTAAGAATCTGGTCTTCTGAATTATCTCTCGCATTGCTTATTGGAAATATGAACATTAAAGTTAAAGTGACGTAAACTTGATGATCACAAGGTTCCGGTGTTATCTAATATAAGTTCTCTGGTGGGGGTTAGAACTGATATCGTCTGTAAGAGTGATATATTATAATGTTAATATCATAAAATTGAGAATGGAAATGGGGAATGTGCCAAAGAGACAACAACCCGATCATAGAGCAGACAACAGCAGAAGGTCACCAACAGGTCTTCAATGCAACGAGAAATTCCCGCACACGGAGGCGTCCTTCAGCTGGCCCATAAACAAATATATACTACTAGTAGTTCAGTGATAATGAACGCCATACTAAACTCCAAATTGTACATAAGAAACTCAAAGTTAAAATAATACAAGACTAACTAAGGCCAAAGCCTCCTGACTTAGGACAGGCGCAAAAATGCGGCGGGGTTAAACATGTTTGTGAGATCTTAACCCCCCCCCCCCCCCTAATACCTCTAGCCAATGCAGAAAAGTAGACGCATAACAATACGCATATTAAAATTCAGTTCAAGAAAAGTCCGAGTCTGATGTCAGAAGATGTAACCAAAGAAAATAAACAAAATGACAATAATACATAAATAACATCAGACTACTGTCTTCATCATATGAATAGAGGCACAATCCTTACCGTGAGGGGTTTAGTATCATACCATCATAACATATATGAGAGGAACATAACCCGTGTCATGCCAACAACTGGTTTATTAATAATAAACTGTGTTTAGTTCCGATGCAAATACCCTTTAAGTGAATCAATATTAACGCCAAAATATGCAATCTTTAATGACCTGACAACAGTATCGTAACTATATATATCCCTTCTTAATAAGTCTATTTAAAGGTTTTGTTAGCTTCTGGGGTGAATACTGACATGTTTGTGCTTTATAAAGAATATTTCTATAATATAATGGATGTGAAATACCTGAACGAATAAGAAGTCTGCATGTCGAGCTATATTTACGAATGATGTCCTTATACCGATGATAAAATTTAGTAAATGTTTTACTAGTTTGTGATATCGAAAACCCTGGTGTAATAATTTTTCAGTAATACATAAATTTCTCGTTAAAATCTAAAACATTGTTACATACACGAGCGAATCGTACAAGTTGAGATATATAAACACCGTAAGATGGTGAAAAGGGAACGTCACCATCTAAAAAATGGATAATTAACGATAGGAAATTAGAAATCATCTCTTTTATCATTAATTTTAGTATTAAGCTTTCCGTTAATGATATAGATATCAAGATCGAGGAAAGGGCAGTGGTAATTGTTAGTATTAGCTTTATTTAAGAAAGTTCAACAGAATAGATTTATTTAGTATACATACTGAAGTCGTAATTATTGAGAGCCAAAATATCATCCAAATATCTAAAAGTATTATTAAACTTGTGTATCAGATGTTGTTTCGATGGGTCTTTGGTGATTTTTGTCATAAATTGTAACTCATAGCAATACAAAAACACATATGTCACTTAAATATGTATTCTACGTATGTCACTTAAATAAATGATCTACTTAATATTTAGTTACTTACTCATTTATCTGTTAATAGAAATAGCATTTGAAATGATCTTTTTCTACTATTTTAGTAACGATTTTGTCACAAAGATATATTGAAAGTTTATTTAACTGCATGGAGGCTAGAATATCTATAAGAATGCAATATGTCCTTCAAAGACATTTTTTTATAATTATCTGACTTTCTTTTATATATCCTGGTCAATAGAAGCTTATTAAAAAAAATAATGCTTCTGGCACTAATATTTCTTAAATAAATCAAATCATTCTGTTTTTTTATTTTTATTTCTTAACATTTGCTGATTTTTTTTAGTATGTGTTTCTATGAGAAGAATAGACATAAATTATATATATTATACTTGGTCGTGAAAGGAATCTATATTCAATAGAACATGCATGGTTGAATTAAATTCCTGGACATAGCCCATTCATATATTGTAACTTGACCTTAAGCTATAACGGAGTTTTTACTTGCTTTTAGAATTCAATATGAACAGTATATAATTTGACTGATAAACAAACTATTTTTAAAATTAATAATTTATTAAAATTAAAATACAAAAAAATATATAGTTATTTATAACTTAATATAATTTTTATTTATATTTTTACCTGAAATTACCTGTAAAATAAATGCGCGCAAATGTAATCAAAAGCTGCGCGCAAAGTAAAATATTTTAATCCCCAAATGCGCGCAAACGTAGTGCGCCCGTTCGAACACCTATTATTCTACATCTGGAAATCTTTAAGGCATCTTGTCGACAAACCACCATATTTCAAAGTATGTCTCGACATTAACGTTCATTCATAATTTAATTCGTTTTTGGCATGTTTTTTCTTCAATTTCAATTTCAATTTCAATTTCAAATTAACAAAACAAAATCGCTTCTCTTTTAATATCTCTGCCAAATATCAATAGTACACAAATATACTATAATTCACCTCTACATTTTTTTTCTTTCATGTTTTATTCTTTTAAGATGTCTGAAAAGGCCAATATTCGGATATTTTGAATAACACGAGGTTTGAGGTTATTTTAATGATACAGCAACCCTACTATATAAACCGCCACAACAAACACACAGACGAATTCACAGGTTTGACCTTAAAAGAGTAGATGTACCACATAACATATACAGCACTCAATCTGCACATTCACCCCATGCATTCTGGTTAATATCTTCAAAAGCGTACAACAAAACGTTGTACGTCGCAAACAAGGTGCCAAACAATTGGACTTCAACCAATGACATGATGCTATTTTTATTTTTGCATACGAACAATGAAATTATACAAAAAATTAGATAAAAAAAAAAAATTCTACTGTTTTTTGTACTTTACATTTTGGTTAAAACTGTATAATTTATTTACATGTTCAGATGCTTATTGAGAACAGCTATAGGAATCTGTTCTCGGATACTTTCAAGAGTAGTACATTGAACTGCAGCTACTGGAATAATGTTCCATTGTAAGATTGTTCTTGGGTACAATGAGTACTTGCATGAGTCTTTGGTTTGTATGGGTCTAAAAGAATACATATGTAAATGTCGTCGTGTTCTAGTATCGAATTGTATGAGTAGATCTGTCGGGTATATGGCTTCACGATGGTGTATGATTTTGTAGGAGAAGATGATTCGTGTTCATATTCGCCTTTTCTCAAGAGTTGTCTAATTTAACATTTGCAGCATTTCAGTGACTGAGCTAGCGTTGCGTGTGTACCTTGCTGCTCTGCGCTGGACCATCTCAAGTTGGTGTGTTTGTGATTTGGTAATGGGGTCCACAGACGCAGATGCTGTATTCTAGATTTGGTCTGACTAGTGCTATGTATGCTTTTTCTTTAACTGTTTTTGAATTTACCTTTAAATGTCTTTTAATGAAGTTTATTTAAGAATTTAATGCTCTTTTTTGTAAATTTATTGGGGTGTAAAAGCGTTGACCGAAGTACATTTTGTATGAAGCGCGGAAGCGCATCATACTTAAAATGTGCGCACGGTCAACGCTTTTACAACCCTATAAAGTTACAAAAAAAAGCATTCAATACTTATAATTACATTTTTACCTATAGGATCATGAAAACACGCCTTTTATCAAGTTTTTATTTTATTTACCTGTGCACTTTATTGTGGGACCTCGTGTCATCATGAATGAGAAGTTTTATTGAGTGATACAACTGCTTAAGGAATAACACATGATGTGCAGTTAGCCAATCAGAATAACGTATTGTAATGAAACATACATCTAATGTAATTGTTTAGCTGTTTTGTGGCTGCAGATGTTTTTAACATGTTTGTTCTATTTTAGGTCAGTTTTTATAGTTATGCTCAGATATTTTGTGGATGTTTCTTTTTGCAGTACATGTTGGTGGAGGGTAAAGTCAAATTTTAATGGATTTTTCTTGATTATTATCTAAAGGACTGAACACTTGTCTGGATGGAATGACATGAGCCAGTCTTTCTCCCATTTTGCTGCTGATGTTAGGTCGTCTTGCAGTTTTTGTGTGTCTTCTTTGTTTCGTATTTTTTTATAAATTATACTGTCATCTGCAAGTAATCTTAGGGTGCTGTGTTTGATGTATTCATTAAAGTCATTTATATACACAGGGAACAGGATAGAACTTGAAACTGTTCGTTAGGAACACCAGATGTAAATTTAGTTTGTCGGATTCAACACCATCAAAAATGACTGTTTGTGTGCGAGATGTGAGGAAATCTTGTACCCATTTTAACGTTTTGTCTTTTGTGGGGAACATTGTCAATTGATTTGTCTACGTCCATCATAATTATGTCAGTTTGAATGTGATTGTTGTTGGGTTTCACATGATCTGGATGCTCGAAATCCGTGTTGAAGGTCGTACAAGATTTTGTTATTCTCTAGGTGGTCCATCATACTACTGGTTATAATGTGTTCCGTGATCTTGAATGCATGTGAGTGATATGGGTCTATAGTTTTTTGCGTTGTGTTTATCACCTTTTTTAAATACAGGACAGACATTTGCGTGTTTCCATTCTTTTGGGATTTTTCATGTGTCTAGTGATTTTTGATAGATGTAGGTGATTGCAGTTGAAATGTCACTACTAAGTTCTTTAAGTAATGTTCCGCAAATTTGATCTGGACCAGTTGCTTCATTATGATTTATCATGTCAAGTAATTCTATTCCACCCTTCTTGAAAATGGTGGTGTTGTTATTTGATTTTGTCATTTGATTAGGGATTTTCCTATTGAATTTTCCACGGAGTTCAGTATTTTTGTGATTTTACATTTTTACCAGTAAGTTTACCATTTTTTCTAATTGCAGCAAGGCCTATATTTTTCATTTTTCATACTGTTGATATATGTGAACAAGTTCTTAGTTGTCATATGGTTCTTCTACTGGTACATGTAGGTCAAATATCTTGTTTTCGATGTAATTCCAGTCAGCATTACGCATTTCTTTTTGTAATGTTCTCTTTTAAGTATTTGTATTTTGTCATTTGACCTGGACTGTTTTTTCTCTTTTTATGTAGTTTTTTAACTTTGTTTATCATGATTTTTAAGTTGTTATCAACCCAGGGTAGATTTTTCTTGTTTGTGATTGTCTTATGGAGATGTTTTATCTTTGTTAAATTGGTGCTGTAGTGTATCAAAGGTGTGAGTTCGAATCCCGCTGAGGGACGAACAAAAAATTGTCAGTAGAAAATCTAACTCTAACACTGTTTGGAGTAATTTTCAGACTTATATAGCCCAGGTGGTCGTGTGGTCTAGCGGGACGGCTGCAGTGCAGGCGATTTGGTGTCACGATATCACAGTAGCATGGGTTCGAATCCCGGCGAGGGAAGAACCAAAAATTTGCGAAAGCAAATTTACAGATCTAACATTGTTGGGTTGATGTTTAGACGAGTTGTATATATATATACATTGTTGTATATATACATCACATATAGAGTGATCACGACCTTATTTAGAAAAAACGCTGCGATTTGTGATATGACCGCGGTAAACATGGTAAATACGTCTGAGATCGGAAAAGAGCTGTCCTGTCGGCGATACTACGAAATGTCCACCTTAAATAAGCGCGGATCTACTTTTTTTTTTATCATATTCTAAAAAGATGCCCGAATATACATAAAACATATTATTTATTGACCCTTTTTGCGTTGATGTCTATGATTCATTTGGAATTTGTTCAAAGGTTTTGTGTTTTTATCATGGTTTGGCAAGTGATTTTGTAAGAAGAGGCTACTTTTGTGATCTTTCCGAGTCTCAGTTTCTTGTTTACAAATGTTTCTGTTCCAAGGTCGAATTAGAAAAACTTAAAACCAGAATTAAACTTTCGATTCATGAGCAGCTGATCACAAATGAAAAAAGGAAATTAACTTTAAAGTACCGAAGATTTAAAAAAAATCATTCGAAGTTAGTCGGAATTGCATCACGTTATAAAAGAAATTATCTTAAGTAGTCTGGATTTAGAAACATTTAAAAGATCTTAAAACACTTTCGGAACTGCATCTTGTGATCAAAGATATTAAACTTCCTAATAAAACTAATAAAACAGTAGATGTCTTGGTAAAAACAAAACCTTTAAAAGCGAAAAATCAACTTTCATTCCATATAACTCGTAAATCAACCGATTTTGATATTTGTCTAATACTGCAATATAAATACGTTGTCAATAATTTCGCTGTTTGTATGTTACAAGGCACTGCAGTGTTTTAGCCTATATTGGATTGGAATGCTATCAAAACACGTTTAAAGATGAAGAAGTATGGAAGACGTTTATCGGCTTATAGTAAAAGATGGTCTCGCGAGTCACGGAGTCTTGAGTTTTTGTGACACGAGTTGATACGAAAAGATGGTATTAGTTTACTTAATTTGAACTTCAAATATAAAGCAACCGATGTTTATAACATTTAAAGTTTAGGGCAACAAAAATATAGCTTTTCCCATCTGTATTCTACAATTAACAGGAGAATCCAAAGCTGATAATTGATCGATAAATATTAACGTGAATTAAAAGTAACGACAAGGCGAGGCAATATTTATACAAAAAAGAATAATGTGACGATGTACAAAAAATACACAAATATCTCCAGAAAATCAAACCCTAACTATAAAATCGGTACATATATAATATTCTATTACGGTTGCCACTAGAAGAGCTGAGATTGCTTATCCTTTTAGATTATTTAAGCCCTCTTTTTTAAAACTTTTTTGTAGGGCTCGTTTTGATAAATTTTTGGGTTTCCACTATCATGACGACAAAATTTGAAAAGCTAACCATGGTCACCAAATCATCTGTTTTAATTGACAAATATTCTATAGAAATTATTGTGTACTAAAGGGACGCTTTGGTTCAAACCATACGGAAGAGCGACAAAGGGTGGCGATGATAATTATGACGATGACGAAAACACGACGACAACGAAGATGATGGCGATGATGATGAGACGAAGACAACGATTGATGCTGAATTAACCAACACGCTGAGACAGATGAAATCATATTTATCATGTTCGAAAACGAGGTAAACTTTTGTGCAGGATTAAGACATGCTATCGTGTAAACCGAACACATTATTCCGAGTCCGCGAGTCCGCGCCGACAACCCCCGCCCCTCCTAAATTATTGAACACTATCATTTGCATTGATTTTGCCATTTGATTAGCTAAGGGACTTTCCATTTTGAATTTTCCGCGGAGTTCAGTATTTTTGGATTTTACTTCCCCCTCCTGATATCCAATATTTTCATCGTCTACACCGTGTAGAACGCCACATGCGGGATGTCGGTTATGTTTGACACGGGGTGGCAATTTCGAAGCGGAGAAAAACTATCAAAGTAAGTTCAAGTATAAAAATTTCTTTTTTCAGAATTCTTAGTACCATATAGTGTATTGCAAGGAAGAAACCAAAACATAGTCTATTTCCTGCAAGCAAAGCAAAATCACATGCATGAAATGTTTGCCAATTGACCTACAAAAATCAATATCATTCTTTTAAATAATCGCACTACATACAATTTAATGTGACAATGGCAATCAAATTTATTTTATTTTTTTAATTTTTATTTACAATATTTATATAGCGCATTATCTAATTAAAACTACTCTAAGCGCTTAACATAAAACCATCAATGCAGTTAAAAAAAAAAGAAGAAAAAAGGTGTTAAAAGGAACAGAAAAGTTAAAAAATAAATAATCATATTTAAACTTAGACCACATGAACATTCAATTTCTCGAGTCAATAATTTAGTGAAGACTTAGTCATTGCTCCCGAGAGACAAACTCCCACTTCCAGTAGATAACAGTTTTTCACTTTTCCCAATCCTTTACGGTTATTTATTTGTGTTTTGTTTCAAAATAGACTCATTCTCGACATAAACAAAGAAGGATCTGAAACAAACAAACATAAACTTTATATTCATCGTAATCATGTCTAAATTTAAACACAAGAACGGTAAGTAATTGTACAATACCTGTTGATTCGTGATAATGTTAGATTTATTTGTTTTCTTCCTCCGTCGATGTTTTGTTTTAACAAGACGTTAACTATGTACGGTAATTGTAGACTACGTTGGACATGCTTGTAACGTACATTCCAATACGAATTAATAGAATATAAATATAGAGTGCACGTCGATGAAACAGAAATCATACGACAAAAAGAATAAGACACAATACGCCATACAAATATAATGAATTTTCCAAACGTTTTTTAGTGATAAAAACAAAATAATAAACTCAGGAACACTGAGCATCAAATTGATAGATATTCAATTCTAAAAAAAAATATCTTTCACTAACGCAACAAGCACAGCAACGTATATAACGTGTAAAACGACAGGCTTTTAAATCAGCAAATTAAGTAATTTGAACTTGCTTTTAACCATTATGAACATACAATTTCTCAATTTTATTCAACACGATGGGTGTTTGTCCCCGGTCCTATTTATTTTAAACATCTCCTTTAATATATCATAACATTACATGCATGTGTCATAACAATTTGTACTTTTGATTAGCTGGCAACCAGTTGTGCATTCCAGAGTCAACATGTCCAATAACACATAAAGAGATTAGCGGGACGGTTAATTTTGTCGCTTTGAACAAGACAGGTCAGTAAAATCGTTAATTCCTGACTAACACTGAGATGTTGTTGAATGTTCATAACGTTATAACGCAAACCTTTGCGATATAACGCAAACCTAGGTTATATATAATGCAAATATCTTGATTTCAATTATTCATTAAGTTTTGTATATATGTCCGTCTGTCGTTCATTTCGAATGTGATTTACTAGTAGATAAAAAAAGAAACGTACATACAAGGCCAAGTCATTATAAAAAAATATGCATAGGAATGATGGAATACTTGAAGTGAAATTATACATAAATTAAGACTGATTTGCGCATCAGAAAAGTATATAATTTAACAAGAAAATAGATATAGTTTAGTATATAGTCATATTTAAATTGAAAGATAAAAAATAATGTCATACAATTGTGAAACCTCCGAGTCAAATAGACAAAATGATCTTTCTGCTTTAAAATGAATTATTAATAAGCAAATATTTTTTTTAAATCTCAGAATATGATCAAGATTCTTTGATAGAAAGTCATTGAATTTTCATTTCAATCTAATGAAGTATTTCAAAGATGCTTGGGTAGCAATTTGAACAGAGAGAACATAGTTTTGTTAATAAAACATCTTCATTCTATACATCTATTGCCAAAGGGTAGCTTGTTTGAATCTAACCTACTTTACACAGTTCTCAAACGAGTTCTTACTTTGGAAGTATATTTATATTCGTTTATAGCTATATTAGCAGGGTTGATTTTTTTCTTCGGTATGACCTCAATTTACTCAATTTTCTTTGTAATATATATACTAGTAGTAACATGAATATCGTTTTTGGGGGCTTTTATAGTTTGTTGTTCAGTGTGAGCCAATTCTCCGTGTTGAAGACCGTACTATGGCCTGTGATGGTTTACTTTTACGAATAGTGACTTAGATGGAGAGTTTTCTTATTGGCACTCATACCACATCATCTTATATTATTCTGCGCATTATTAGTCAATGATATGATCTAATTAATCAAGCATTTTACTTTGCAATAACTACAAAGGTGATAAATTTTAATATATACAGCTTCCTCCATTAATAACTAGTTTCCTTTGAATTTTAAATAAGAAATAAGATAAAACAAATGTTTGCGTTGTAACGCAAAGATAGGAAGAAAAATAAAAAAAAATAAAAAATGTGTGGCGCTGATACGCTTCCGTACCTTCGTCTGTTTTTTTTTTTCTTATAATTTTTCAAGGCGAAACGAATCAACGGAACTGTACATGGACTTTAAATATAAAGAATGGAGATTTGTCATGTTTATATTAAGTATAAGATGATAAAGAATTAAAAAAACATTGCACACATAATTAAAGGATAATGGCCCATCTAGACCCTCATTTAATTATGTATACAAACGGTGTTCGGTATTTATAGTGAAGATTATTAAAATCTAACACAGCTTAAGTGACGCCATTTTGCACCCGGCTGCTCAATTTTTATCCAAAATATTTATTGAATTATGTATTTTGTGTTTCAAATATTTTTTAACCATTGTTCTAGTGTTGTTGTTCACTGTTTTTAAATATATTATTTATTTACTTTGTACATGATCGTTCTCCATAACTGATAACAGTCTTATCCTTTAATTACCATTATTGAATATCTATATATAGATATATGATGTATTATAATTATATGACCGTCCTATGACAACGACCTTGGATCGTAAACAAATCATATCCTGACATCTACCCTACAGTTACTAATAGGAAGTAAAATTGTCAGTCATATTGAATTTTATACCAGAATGGCGTTTTCGCTGTCTATTAAACGAGGACAAGCTCCTGCTACATGTAATTTTTGTGAAAAAGAAACTAAAATTAAATGGAAATGCATTAATTGCGACGTTCTTATGTGCGCTAAATGCAAGGACAAAATTCATGCCAAATTAAAAAATAACAAAGACCACAAAGTTATCGATATAAAAGAAGTCGGACTTAAACTTGAAGCACCTGATTTTAGCGATTTGAAATGTGAAAGTCATCGCGATCAGTCTTGTGTTTTGTTTTGCACAACGTGCCAAATGTTAGTTTGTACATCATGCATTACAAAATTCCATAATAGCCATGGGTTTGTAGAAATTAGCGAGGGCTATGAACTTAACATGGAAAAAATAAGAAATGAACACAAAAAAGCAAAGGAAATAATCGAGGAATTGACGAAAGGAAAGAGAGAAATGAGTCAGATTCGCAAAGAAGACAACGAAAAATATAGAGAGCTTGAAAAGAAAATTGAGGCTCGGGAAATTTATCTAAAGAATGACATTGAAAAGTTTGTTAAAGAATTAAAAGAGGATTTAATTAGAAAATGGAGCGAATTTCAGAAGGATGAAATTAACCATGTCGACAAAGTCGTAGATAACTTACAGGAACTCAGTTTAAAAGCGGAAGATATACTCCAGTCCAATGTCGCCGAAAAAGTATTCAATGAATCCGCAAAATTGGCTATGGCCGTCAGTAAATCTAAAATTAGACCAGGTACTATATCATTTCTCCCAGGGCAAATGTCCCCTATAACGTGGGATCGTTGCAAGTTGTGTCTTATGCCATCGACGTACGTATTGTTAAACAATTCCAAACTGATATTTCTAGAGTGTTTCACCTATCGTCATGTCCTGGTAATTCTCTGTGGATAAGTGATGACAAAGTGTTACAGAAAGTTAAACCAGTAGAATATAAACTGACAGTAGAATCAACATTTGACATTGATCTCTTTGGAATGTTTGGTACTCCGACTGGTGACCTTCTTGTGATCCCGATTAATAAATCAGTACTGAAACAAATCAGTGGAAAAACAGGAGAACTTACTGATTCTATTTATAATTTGTCTCCGTTATATCCTACTTCCGTACATGTGACTATAGATGGTAAGGTCGTAGTGGGAGTCAAAAGTGGAGGACCAGCATGGCCGGTAACAGGCAGACGAGCTATCATTGTGATGAACCAGAAAGGCGAACATGATATAAGTTATGAACATGACAAAAACAACATCCGTATATTTACATATGTTAGGAGTATAACAAGTACCGATAACGGGAATATCTGTGTAGTGGATAAGCTAGCTAAGGATGGGAGAGGTACAGTTGTGGTGCTAAATAGGGATGGAGATATCCTACAGATCTACACCGGTCATCATGAGGTCAATATTGAGGACAAACCGTTCCAACCAGTAAACATTGTTACAACACCGTCTGACAATATTATTGTGAAAGTATTGAGCAGTGATATCTTTCACATACTGAATAACTGTGGCCAACTGATAACGCATTATAACGTCGGTGACTTAGGAATAACAATGTCATATTCACTTTGCTTTACAAGGAACGTGGACCAATTGTATATTGGATGTTCCCAAACGAACGGTGGTTCCGGAAAGATACATGTATACGAAGTGAAAATTTCTGGGTGTTAGACAATCAGTGGAAAAGTATAAACAATTACTAGAATTAACTTCGAACATTTCTGAGAGCTTGCCAACTTGAATGTTATTTTTGTTCTTAAAGCCCTTTTTCAATGTCTTTTATTGATAATTGTTTACATTTTGTATTTTAACAAACGGGATGATCTTCGGGAAACATTGTAAATATAAAAAATTGTTAGAACAATACTAGAAGAACAAAATTGTAGATAAAGAAATTTTATCAAGTATTTTTAATTTTTGCACTTTATCAACAGTAGTTACATGTGCAGTTTCTTTATTTTCATTTAAAACAAAACAAACGTAGTTGTGTTTACGATTAGACAGTATAGCAAAAACAAAACAAACATAAATCTCAGTTGCGATCGATTTAAGCTACTACATATATTATTGTATTATAACAATAGTAGTCAAACTAATTTTAATTATAATAGTCGTTTTAATAAGATATGTTGTGTTGTTGTATACTTATACATTATATACAGAGATTGATCAAGTGTTTTTTTGTTGTTTTTTTGCTTTAAGTGCGGTGGCAAATACTTCATGCAAATGCAGGATGACATTAAGTACTTGGAACAGTTCCTCTTTGTATTGATTTGGATGTCAGATTAAACAATGGACTTTTATACACTTTGAAAGTATGTGTTAAGATAATTATTTGATGTTGCTGTAATTTTATGATTTCTTTGTTCTGTACATCATTCTTTTCTGTAATCAGTACATTTGTCTATTATCTGTACATGTTTCATTTCTCCAATCTGTTATTCTCTATTTTGTATTTTTTGGCTTGTTTGTTTTTTATTGGAAAGAAAGGAGGGGGTATTGTTCTCTATTCTGTTAAGTCATAAAACACGTTTTTTGTCTCTGTTAGATATAACAGCCTGAAGTAATAAATAGTCGGCCGACTTATAGAATTTAATACTAAAAAAATGTAATTTTTTCTATAACTATCATCGTAACGCATATTTGGCGGCATGAACTACCTACTTGTAAGTAAAGCATCATACGAATTATTTCATGTGACTGGTTTTCGTGCAGGGACATATATGATCGTCATGTCACAAGACAAAATGACCTTGAATTGTAACCAATATATGTCATTACATCTACCCGACAATGTTAGTTGACACTTATAGGAACTGAAATAGACAGGTACATTTTCTTGAATTTTATACCAGAATGGCGTTTTCTCAGTCCATTAAACGATGACAGGCTCCTGCTACATGATATTTTTGTGAAGAAGAAACTAAAATTAAATGGAAATGCATAATTTGTGACGTTCTTATGTGCTCTAAATTTAAGGACAACATTCATGCTAAATTAAAAAATAGTAAAGAGCACAAAGTCATTGATATAAAGGAAGTCGGAATTTACCGTGAATAACCCTATTTTAGCGATCTGAAATGTGAAAGTCATCCCGATCAGTCTTCCGTTTTGTTTTGTAAAACATGCCAGAGGTTAGTCTGTACATCATGCATAACAAAATTCCATAATGGCCATGCGTTTGTAGAAATTAGTGAGGGCTATGAACTCAAATTGACAAAATTAAGAAATGAACTCAAATAGTAAAGGAAATAATCGATGAATTGACAAAGGGAGAGAGAGAAATGAGTCACATTCACACCGAAGACAACAAAAAATACAAAGAGCTTGTAACGAAAATTGAGGCTCGAGAAATATATTTAAAGAATGCCGTTGAAAAGTTTGTAGAAGAATTAAAAGGGGGATTAATTAGAAAATAGAGCGAATTCCAGGAGGAAGAAAATAGCCATTTCGAGAAAATCGTAAATAACTTGCAGAAACTGAGTTTAAAACCGGAAGATATAATGCGATGCAAGGTCACGGAAAATGTATTCAATGAATCCGAAAAATTGGCTATGCCGTAAGTAAAGCTAAATTCAGTTCCGGTACTATATCATTTCTCCCAGGGCAAATGTCCCCGTATAACGTTGGTTCATTGCAACTTGTGTCTAATGCCGTTGACATTCGTATCGTTAAACAATTTTGTACTGATATTGCTTGCGTGTTTTATTTGTCGCTATGTCCCGACAATTCCCTATGGATAAGTGACGCAGAAGTGTTACAGAAAGTTAAACCAGTAGAACATAAACTGCCAGTAGAATCAACATTTAACATTAAAGTCTATGGAATGGCGGTTACTCCGACTGGTGACCTGCTTCTAGCATCAGTTTGGTCAGTACTGAAACAAATCAGTGGTAAAACAGGAAAACTTACTGTTTCTATTTATAGCACGAAAACTTTGTTTCCTAGTTCCGTACATGTGACCAAAGATGATAAAGTCAAAAGTGGAGGAAAACCATGGCCGGTCTCGGGCAGACGAGCTATCATTGTGATGAATCAGCAAGGAGAACATGCATGAAACTATCTATGAACATGACAAAAACAACATCCGAATATTTACATATGTTAGGAGTATTACAAATACAGATAACGGGCATATCTGTGTAGTGGATGAGTTATTTGAAGATCGTAGAGGTACAGTTGTGGTACTAAATAGGGACGGAGATATTCTTCAGATCTACACCGGTCATCATGAGGTCAACAATGAGAACAAGCCGTTCAAACCAGTGAACATTGTTACCACGCCATCTGACAATATTATTGTGGTAGATTTGGAAACTTATGTCTTTCACATTCTGAATAACTGTGGCAACCTGATTACGCATTATAACGTCGGTGATATAGGAATAGCAATGCCCTATTCACTTTGCTTCACACGGAACGAGGGACAACTTTATATTGGAAGTAACGAAGAAGTAGGAAGTTCAGATAAAGGAAAGTTAAACGAAGTGAAAATTTCTGGGTTTTAGAGACAATAAATGAAAAAAAAAATATACATTAACTTTAATTTGCTTCGAACATTGCCGAGAGCTTGCTAACTTTAAATTTCAATTTCTTGTTCAATGTCTTTTATTGATGATGATTCATATTCTTTACTTTAACAAACTGGATGGTCTAGGAAAAACTGAAATAAATAGATATGGATCGCAATTAAAATTGAAAAATCTTTGAATGATCAATGGATCAATAGAATACAATTGTAGATAATTATATAGAAATAGAAATGTTGTCAAGTATTTGTAATATGTGTGGTTATTTTATCCAGTGTCAGTTTATAAATTTCTAAATAAAAAAATAGATTTATTATTTGAAAATATGGCAAAAAAAAACAAAAAAAACACTCGAAGATGGCTTTATACAGAAAATAAGAGTGAAATTATTATTGATTATAGAAATTTTAACATGATATTTTGGGTTATTATTTTGGTATCTCCTATAAATTGATTTTGGTTTTAAGTGCAGTCGCAAATATTTCATGCAAATATATGATGACAAAGTTAAAACGAGTACTTAGATAAGTTACACTTTGTATTATTTTTGGGTATTAGATCAAACGATGGACTTTTATACACATTGAAAATGAACATAACTTTGTTTAATGTGTTTGTTTGTTTGTGTGTACCTTGACCTATTGATTGTGTCATCATTTTGAAAAATACATGGTTGATTTGGGGAAAGGATAAACGTCTATGTGGCAGCAAACTAACAACACAAAATCAAAAGACAACAAGAGCTCATATGTTAACTTATGTGAACAACTTACTCATAACAAGCGCACGTAAAATGTACATGTTTTTTGTTTGTTTTCATTTTATCTACAGTTTCCGATGAAATAGAAGTACAGCGAGCGCGTTGTCGACGACCGAGCGGCTGCCAACATTTACCGTGCAACAATGTATAAACCGTTCAAATTTTTAAATGTTTGTACTAACGACAAAATGCAGGTCAATAGATATAAGAAGATGTGGTATGAGTGCCAATCAGACAACTCTACATCCAAGTCAAAATTTGTACATGTAAACCATTATAGGTCAAGGAGCGGCCTTCGGTATTGACGATGTTACTTTTAACCGTTCAGGAATTAAGGTGCTTAATGTAATGGAAAATAGTTATTTTTGTCGTTTTCGTTCAATACATTTTAAACCATTTTACCAATATATTCAAGTTATGACATATTGATACTGATTAAGGTCAAGTTAAATATTGACGATTTTCACTTTTACCGTTTAGGAGTTGTGGTAGATTGGAAAATATGTATACAATTTGCCTTTAAAATATAAAACATCCAGTTTGGTCTCAAATTGACAGGTCATTCCTTGTTATCAGATAGTATATATCCAGAAGAATAATTTCCCATGAGTTTACTGAACCTCGTACACTGATACTCAATGGCTCAAGCAAGAATACAAAAAATAACAAGAATTTAGTATCTTAGGGGTATTACTGTGAGCTTTGGCAATACGTTTTGTCCTTTTTAGCTCACCTGGCCCGAAGGGCCAAGTGAGCTTTTCTCGTCACTTGGCGTCCGTAGTCCGTCGTCGTCGTTAACTTTTTACATTTTGAACTACTAGAGAACCACAGAATGGAATAAAATCAAACATAGCATGAATGTACCTTATGAGGTGCTGACCAAGTGTTGTTACTTTGTAGCCGATCAATTTCCCAAGATGGCCGCCAGTGGATGACTTAGTTTAACATAGGACCCTATGGGAAATACATACAAATGTCTTCTTTTTGAAAACCACTTGATGGAATTAAACCAAACATAGCATGAATGTTCCTTATGAGGTGCTGGCCAAGTGTTGTTACTTTGTAGCCGATCCATCATCCAAGATGGCCGCCATAGAGGGACTTAGTTTAACATAGGACCCTATGGGAAATACATACAAATGTTTTCTTTCAGATAACCACTGAATGGAATGAAACCAAACATAGCATGAATGTTACTTAAGAGGTGCTGACCAAGTGTTGTTACTTTGTAGCCGATCAATCATCCAAGACGGCCGCCATATAGGGACTTAGTTTAACATAGGATCCTACGGGAAATGCATACAAATGTCTTCTTTTAGAAAACCACTTGATGGAATGAAACTAAACATAGCATGAATGTTCCTTATGAGGTGCTGACCAAGTGTTGTTACTTCAGTTTGTAGCCAATCCATCATCCAAGATGGCCGCCAGGTGGGACCTAGTTTAACATATGACCCTATGGGAAATACATACAAATGTCTTCTTTTAGAGAACAACTAAATGGAATGATACCAAACATAGCATGAATGTACCTTATGAGGTGCTGACCAAGTGTTGTTACTTTGTAGCCGATCCATCTTCCAAGATGGCAGCCAGAGGGGGACTTAGTTTAACATAGGACCCTATGGGAAATACATACAAATGTCTTCCTTCAGATAACCACTGAATGGAAAGAAACCAAACATAGCATGAATATTACTTAAGAGGTGCTGATCAAGTGTTGTTACTTTGTAGCCGATCAATCATCCGAGACGGCCGCCAGTGGGGGACTTAGTTTAACATAGGACCCTACGGGAAATACATACAAATGTCTTCTTTTAGAAAACCACTTGATGGAATGAAACCAAACACCGCATGAATGTTCCTTATGAGGTGCTGACCAAGTGTTGTTACTCTGTAGCCGATCCATCATCCAAGATGGCCGCCACCGGGCGGCTTAGTTTAACATATGACCCTATGGGAAATACATACAAATGTCTTCTTTTAGAGAACAACTAAATGGAATGATACCAAACATAGCATGAATGTACCTTATGAGGTGCTGACCAAGTGTTGTTACTTTGTAGCCGATCATTTTGCCAAGATGGTCGCCAGCGGGGGAATTAGTTTAACATAGGACCTAATGGGAAATACATACAAATGTCTTCTTTTAAAGAACCACTGAATGGAATGAAATCAAACATAGCATGAATGTTCCTTATAAGGTGCTGACCAAGTGTTGTTACTTTGTAGCCGATTCATCATCCAAGATGGCCGCCAGCGGGGGACTTAGTTTAACATAGGGAAATACATACACATGTCTTCTTTTAGAGAACCACAGAATGGAATGCAATATTAAAC
The DNA here is from genome assembly GCA_019925275.1 of Mytilus edulis. Taxonomy (NCBI): domain Eukaryota; kingdom Metazoa; phylum Mollusca; class Bivalvia; order Mytilida; family Mytilidae; genus Mytilus; species Mytilus edulis. The sequence continues at coordinate 16,406,893 of CM034357.1, forward strand.
TTTTGACCTCAATCATTAATTAAGTACCTGTTGTGAGTTTTATCTGTTTTCAAAAACCCAAGTATAGTCAGGTGAGCGACATAGGCTCTTGAGAGCCTCTAGTTGGTTTTATCAACTCTACACCTTCAATTTTTCTATAAGTGTACGTTTTGGAATTTCAAATATATAATTGGTCTCGAGCATCACGGAAGAGACATTTATTTAATTGTCGAATTGTGCATCTGGTGCAATATCATTGGTACCACTTTTATTATTCTAAATGAATTTGTATCATTCATTATTTAAGAAAAATATAGGGTAAATCATTAAAGAAAGAGAAAAATAAAAATTAATTAGTAATTTGTAGATTTTTATAAAATATGTATTTTTTTTTTATGAAAGTTGCTACATACACATTATTATCACTGGATAAAATATTAAATGAAAGCTAATGTTCTCCCTTATCGCCACTAAAATGAATCTATTCAAAGAACCGAAGCATTCGTAGACCATAAAAGACTTGAAAGTAATTAAAATAGAATTTTGGGAAGGGTAAACTTCCCATATAGATTTGTTTCACTTACAGAGCCGGAAAAAAGTGTTCTATCTATATATATAGCATTAACCAGGCGCGTAGCTACGTTTACGTCAAAACGCCCGGGCGTACACTTGAATTTTGGTAAAAAAAAATATTTGTATCTCAATTAATTAAAAAGATCTGATTTTAAAGCACATCAGTCTTGTAAATCTTTCTTCAATAGCTTGCAATTGCGAATAAAAGTAACGAAATTTACTTTTTATCAAATGGAACCCTATCATATATTTCTTCATTTTCTGTTAGTCAAAGTCTGAATCTACTGGGAATTCTTCTGACTTTTCTTTTGTTTAAAGCAATGTAAAATCATCTGAGATTCGATATGTGCTTTGAATTTAAGCCGAGCATGTGGCATTTATGACGTGTAGAAAAGAAATAGTGAATCTATATTTTGTCGGCGGCGTCAACGTTTAGGTTCAATATGTGGTAAAAGTGTTTTTAATATCAACCATTTGGTCAAACCTTCATGAAATTTTACGAAAGTTGGCAGAAGTTTTTTTTATTCTCAAAAGAGTACCCAGAGCATAATGATGAGTTCATATTCTTAATTTCCCCGTATTTAAATAAAAAGGAATTTCTTTTTGCAGTTAACAAGTAGATATACAGTCTGCGGTTAAAGTTTGTTACACTTCAATTACTTTATCAAATCTCCATCAAATTTTATGAAACATTGGCAAAAGCTTTTTGTCGAGCCTTCGACTTTAGTCGAAAAAGCGAGACATAGCGATCATACATTCCGTCGGCGTCGTCGTCGGTGTCGTTGGCGGCGTCCACAAATATTCATTCTGTGGTTAAAGTTTTTGAAATTTTAATAACTTTCTTGAAATATCCTGGATTTCTACCAAACTTGGACAGAAGCTTGTTTATGTTCATAAGATAGTATCCAGGAGTAAATTTTGTAAAAATAAAATTCCATTTTTTCCGTATTTTACTTATAAATGGACTTAGTTTTTCTGCCAGGAACCATTACATTCACTCTGTGGTTAAAGTTTTTAAAATTTTAATAACTTTCTTGAAATATCCTGGAATTGTACCGAACTTGGCCAGAAGCTTGTTTATGATCAGAAGATAGTATCCAGAAGTAAATTTTGTAAAAATAAAATTCCATTTTTCTGTATTTTACTTATAAATGGACTTAATTTTTTTTCTGCCAGGAAACATTACATTCACTCTGTGGTTAAAGTTTTTAAAATTTTAATAACTTTCTTAAACTATCCTGGAATTGTACGAAACTTGGCCAGAAGCTTGTTTATGATCAGAAAATAGTATCCAGAAGTAAATTTTGTAAAAATAAAATTCCATTTTACCCGTATTTTCGTATAAATGGACTTGTAAATAAATGTAGTTTTTCTTCCAGTTTACATTATACATACAGTCTGCAGTTAAAGTTTTTAATAAAACATTTTTAAGATTCTTAAACTAGCCTGGATTTTTACCAAACTTGGACATAAGCTTCTGACAATCAAAAGATAGTATCAAGAGGAATAATTTTATTGATTTTTTTCATCATTTTTGTTGAGTGTGTGATTAACAGCAAAAGTAGCCGAGACACTAGGTTCCGCGGAACCCTTACAAATTTTTTGTGATTTATGTCTAAAGCAACATTTTGAGAGTATTTTTTTTTCATTTTTCAATTGTCATACGGACTTATACTTTAGCAATTAACAGAACCCTTTTCGAATTTTCATAATTCACCTAAACATCTATGCAAATTAATCATTTCATATCCATTAACGAAATTTGCATAAAAAGGGGTTTTGGTCGAGTTATTGCGTTGTCGAGTTATTGCGTTACCACACGGTTCCTTTTAACCATATTTCAAAGTAACTGGTTTGAATATTTTCTCTTAACACCAATGACCAATAGATTCCAGATCAACACAATGAATACATTAAACATAAAAGATTGAAAAAATAGTCTCTAAAGTATATACATGTATTGATAAGTTTTTAATGACAGAAATGCCCCCCCCCCCCTTCCTCGAACCGGCCGTGTTATCATCTGGATCCGATTGGGGCTCTTAAAGTGAAACCCCTCGCTGAGGTTGGGGTTTACACTTAAAAATTGCCTAGCTACGCCACTGTTAACTTTAAACTTTTTTTCACAAGTTTTTAATTACATATTTCTATATAATCAAAATGTTATTCAGCGCTACACACATATAACTGTTGAAAGCTTATAATCCCAAATTTATATTGCTGTTACAAAATTTGGCAAATAATTTTATATTCATTAAATTCATTTTGCAAAGCCCTAATTCCTTGATAAGCTTTGGCTATACTTTTTTTAAATTTTTGAATATATTTTGGAATTAAATCTTTAAAAAAAATAAAAATAAAAAAATTTCTGGACGCCAAATAAATGAAGTACGAAGTTGAAGTACACTGAGGTCCCAAAATTGATTAAGGTTTTACAAATACAACTAAGGTAATATATTCCCGAAGTAGAAAATCCTTGAAGTTTCGAAAAATTCAAAGTTTTGTCAAACAATTTATAAATGACCATGCATATTAATAATCGTAATTCATGTCCATGCACACATAACCATACTAAAAACCATAAACGCCGCATATGTAGAACATGACTTAGAAATTATTCCTGCAGAGAACTCCCATCAACGTCATCTTCAATCCCAAATCGAATAATCCTGGTGAGAATTTTTATTTGTCGTAAATGAGTTTATGATAGAACATTCCAACAGAAAGAACAAAAACTGATATAGTGTCATAAAATTGATCAAACTTTATATCCCTATCAATCATAACAGATATAAACGCCAAAAGATGTAAAAACAAATACCAAACATGTCAAACGCCAGCGAAAGTCATAATATAAAAGAGATCATGGAAGGGTCAGAGTTTATCTCGTGTCTCCATTGTCGATTGATTTTATGAAATTATTTTCTCTACGGTTTAACCTCTGAAGGATCCGTCTGACACTGTCTTCTAACACCATAATGTCAGTGTAGGATTGAATGTGTTCGTCATAGGAAATTATAGATTTAATATGACTGACTCAAAGAATCACATATTTCGATCATAGAACTGAAAACAAAATATTTATATATATATATATATATCTGCTTATCGGAACTTATTGTCTGTTTGTTCTTTTTGTCATGCAGGCATTATAACTCCTTGCGACACATGATCACATACGTGTATGCCCACCCCAAACAATAAAAAAACACCTCCAAAGGCGACTGTTTTCTTTGGAATATCCCGATATAAGTATAAGCAATTATTGACTCATGATACTATAATAAGGGAGCTACCACTTGATTTTTTTAGGGGGAGAGGAAGGCTAGGATGAAATTCGAAAAAAGTAGGACAGAAGTTTAGAGTGAAAAAAGGCAGGATGACGATTTATGTAAAAAAAAGTCATGATGAACTTATAAAATATAAGACAGGCCAGGACCGAATAGATTGAATAAAGCAGGACAGTTATTACAACTAAAAACAAAATGCAGGACAATATTTTTCATCCTTTCCGGGGAAAATGGGTCCAAATGTGCTTTCCAACAAGATTGAAATTAATGAAAGAAACTGTGTGGTATCTTCTTTGTTATTATATATGTTAAACCCAAAACAGATAAAAGAACAGATGTGTCGGTGTAAGTTATCACAGAATGAATTATTGTATATATATATATATATTGATTTATCTAGTTTCATTGCAGTATGCATCATTCATATATTTAGGATTTAGCTTTCGTTTTGAGATACATGTTCCTGTGTGATGCCCGCTAAAAAAACTGCAGTTTGGTGTGTCATTAGCAGCTAAATGTAGTCAGAACACAAAAGCATCCAAAAAGATGAAAATTGATGAAAATGATAAAACAAAGAGCGAAAAATGAAAGTACACAATATATATCGAGGTCTGAAATTTATTCATCTTCTGATATTATAATTTCTGTTTCAAGAATAACTACCATTCATGAAACGTGAGGGTACCCAAATTGCAACTAGTTTGACAGTTTAACACCTGCATGTACCTTTTGAAATATGGAATCATAAAAAATAAGGTTTGAACTGATCTCCAAACGACCCGGCGATGACTCTGTATGGAGGAGTTAATGTACTCAAATTGCATCCATGCTTAATTTAACGTTATTAAAAGTCGTCTGACAAATGTTGTGTTTCATTTCTTAAAATATTTTAAACAATTTAACATATTAAAAGTCCATGCTTACTATTTATTTTTAAAGAAATTGATGAGTGTAAAATATTTTATTTGCTCATTTATAAAAGATGGTGACGTTTCCGTAGATTAAACTTTCCCCAGTAAATGCTTCATCTGTTATTATAATATACTGTGAACGTTTCAAATGTATATATACATTTGTATATAGTTACCAATGTTTTAAGACGTGTATAATGTCAAATCATAACAAAACACCAAATTGTTTAGTCTCAAAGAAAACTTGGAAGATTTCCGTAGCTATTTTTGTTGAATAGGTGTAATTTGAAGTACTTGGTGCAATTTGGGCACTGTGCGTTCTTACATTAGTTACCTTGTTGAAAAAGAAATTACCACATTATTTTTTTCTATTTTGTCGAAAGGGTATATTTTCTTTCTTTTTCACAACCATGCTAGAATTTCGAAACAACACAAATCACAACAATTCATGATTTAAGGTGCTAAATGTCTATATGATATTAGCAGTATAGGAAAAATGACAGGTCTTGACGCATGGCGGTAAATAACATTACGGTACCATCGATCAAAGACACTAGTCGTAGCACAAACTACGAAAAAAATACACACAATATAATAATACTGTTTATTCTCTGCACATTGTAAATTCATTACGGGGTACACGTGTTGGCATTTGTATTGTAATGAAAATCCGCGATAACTATAATAACACACACTATATCTGTCCGTCCTGACACCACAAATATATATTTGTTTGTTCGACTTATCAATTAACAGATATAACTATTTGTCTTGAGTCAGTAATTATTTTTGCGTTTTCAATATAGCAGAGAATTATAATCAAATTACCTTGGAATTATACATATTTTTTCAACGCATCGTTTGTCTGCAAGCTTTTCGACCACTCGTATTTGATTAGTATTTGGAAAAATATTTTTAAAAATGGATGGATAAATGTAAAACGTAAACATGGTAAATACAACATGCAGATGAAGAAACAAAACCATTTGAAATGATGTAAATTTAATTTCTGTACCTTGTACATGTTGCACTAGACCCATATTTTTTACGCGTTTTATGTACTCGCCATACCTGTATTATGGTACTTAGTTGTGTCTGTATATGTCGCGAAGCTTTCGTTTCCTGACATAAACAAAAATGATGTAATATTTCATAATATGATTTGTAACTCTATAAATCTTGAGTATGGTTGGTCCGGCTGTCAGTACTTTTCCTTGTTTTCCACAATTTGTTAATGCTGTATTTTCTTTCGTCACTTCTAAACACTATAACGCTATTCACTGTGATATAGTTATGCGAAATACACTCGGGTTGAAACTGAAAGAATAAGTTACAAAAGATTGGAGTAAGAATAAATTAATAAGGATTAAAACATATTTTTCTAGATTGTGAGTTAAACGACCCAGTTTCCACATCAAAAACCTTTTTAGAAAATGTGTTAGTACTATAATGTGCCTTTCCTACATTATGAACGCCTTAATTCACAACTTGTAGTTCTATATATCTGAGTGTTTTTGTTAATTAAAGAATTTTATGAATGCTATCCGTGGTCGCTGTTCAAACCATTCACAACTTCGACACACGGGCGATTTGCAATGTAACACTAGATTGTAAATAATTTGTGTCTATGTTAAATGTTATGTTTATATTTGTCGAACTAAAACTGTTGTTTAACTTCCCTATTGATATGCATGAAGGGTACTATAAGTTTCCCCCAAAAAGTTGGAGTGGGGAAGGTGGGGGGAATGGAAACCACATTGACGAATATCTCATTTTTATTTTTATTATTCACATTACAGAAACGATGGCGTAAAAAAATGCACTAACAAGAGTTGTGAAAACGACCATGACACGAGTGTAATAAAAGTTCAAATGAATCAGAATCTACCAGTTATTTTATGACTTTCCCGTGAGCCCTTACCGGAAATGATGTCATTGCATTGTATCAGACGGAAATTGAATTTTACCACCTACCATTCATCTGCTTTGTAAAAACATTCATTTGACTTTTTACTTTCCAATTTGAAAGCAATTCAAGTAATTGCCACTTAAAATTGATTTTTCACTTTGAAAGAAATAGCATGGCTTGAACAATTTTAATTACAATGCCATGCAAGATTTATTTGAAAGGATTCGTAAAAGACGGTGAAGACATTAAAGTACTTATAGGTATTTAGAAAGAATTGCAACCAAAAGCGGTGAAATGAAATAGAATTCGACAAGGTCCAACATCAGCATGAATTGAGAAATGTGTTATTTTCTTTTTCGTCTTAAGAGAAATTAATGATGTTATGTTGTCTTCTTCGTGGAATACAAAGGGTCTGGGCGGTCTTATATTCAAGCACCCCATTATATTATCTGTTCTTTACCGATTGGCATGATGTTCTCTATTCTATATGTTGTCCAATCAATGAATATTCTAGGATTTTTGCTATGTATTCTCTATTTTGGAAATCCCATCGATACCATCATGAATGATCTAAAGAGAGGTAATGGACCTATTAGGAAATATATCACGGAATATAAGTTGCCGGACAGTTGGACTTCTTATTTGCATATTGAATCCGATTCAAGATAAAATTATGAGAAAAAAAACGAATGATTGAAAAAAACATATAAAACTAAGCAGATGTGGTATTATTGACAATGAGACAACTACCCATAAGAGACCAAATGATGTATAAGTTGACAACTATAGGTCAAAGGACGGCTTTCAACAATGTGTCGATATTAACCTTATTTTAAAAAAAAATGAAATGAAGTATGTTTTAATAGAAAGAAGAAGAAATACTTGAAAATTCATACACGTCAAGTGATAGAAAATAAGTTTACACGAAGTGATGGTACTATTTGATTAATATCATTTGAAAAAAATATACCGTAAAATATCGATAACAAATTGACATGACGTAACAACAACAAATACCATTTATTTTCACAGTAACGTATTGCTGTTCTTCTGTACACATCTTCTGCTTAAAGTGTATTAATATTCACCGATAAGATCTGATACTGGATGAAGTTCTCCGTAAGACTGACAACATGAATTCCCAACTGTATAATAGGTAAAAGATTTGCCAGATAGTAAATGTCAATTTCTGCATGCAGAATTTATATTTTATTACTAAAGATTAAACAAGCAGACGAAAACCACACACGTGCGGTATTGCCATCTGCTCGTTTGTATAATGCCAGAAACTTTACTGTTTAACATAGAACCATGCTTTTCTTACACGTCTGTTTTCAGTTATTACCCATTAGTTATCTGTTTCTCCAAGTTTACATAACAACATTGTTTTCTGTATTTTGCATTCCAAAGTTATTTATAATGAAAGCTGTGATGTTGTTAAGTATACGTGTTTTCAATAGAAAATTATCTTGTCCGAAAAAAAATACTGAGAACAGAAATTTAGTCCATACCTGTCATACCTTAATGACGCAGCAATACACCAGAGAGTACAAAATACATCTAGCAGTCAACTTTCATGATCATGATTTCCTTGAAAGAGGATTGCTACTCACAAGGAAGCTGTTAAACCAAGAGTTTCAAATGGTGAAGTTGAAATCTCCTTCGTAAATTTTACGGACGCCATCACGAGTTGGTTGACCGCATGGATTAACCGTTGCACAGATGAAATCGGATATGTTCCTTATGTCGTAACTACAATAATTCATGAATACCCTTCCCTTTTCACGAATGTGACCTACCGAATTAGACTATTTACCGGATTTGTAATAACATAAGCAACACGACAGGTGCCACATGTGGAGCAGGATCGGAGCACCCGAGATCACCCCAGTTTTTGATGGGGTTTGTGTTGCTTGGTCTTTAGTTTTCTATGTTGTGTCTTCTGTACTATTATTTGTCTGTTTGTCTTTTTATTTTATGGCATGGCGTTGTCAGTTTATTTTCAATTTATGAGTTTGACTCTCCCTCTGGTATCTATTCCCTCACAAATTTTCAGATGAATCCTACTACCCGTTGTTTGGTTGCTGCCCTAAAATTGGTAATTTTAAGGAAATTTTGCAGTTTTTGGTTATTATCTTGAATAGTATTATAGATCGAGATAAACTGTAAACAGCAATAATGTTCAGCAAAGTAAGATCTACAAATAAGTCATGATGACAAAAATTGTCAGAGAACCCCTTAAGGAGTTATTGTCCTTTATAGTCAATATTGAACAACTTTTCGTCATTTTTGTAACTTGTACAAAAATCTTCTTTTTCTAAAACTTTGGGCCAAATTTAACCAAACTTGGCCATAATCATTACTAGGGTATCTATTTTAAAAAAGTGTCTAATGTCCCCGCCTACCAACCAAGATGGCCAACATCAGTAAATACAGTAACAGGTGAGCGACACAGGCTCTTGAAAGCCTCTAGTTTCAATCATGCAATTGTTGCATATTTAATGAAGCTGCATATTTAATGAAAATGAAGATGGTAGCATTTATCAAATCGAGCAATTCTGGGGTATAAATATTTGCAAATTCTGTTCGAACAAACATAGGCTGATAACCATGTACCAGCCCGATTTTGCATCACAGGTAAGGCTGATTAGGGTATCTAACTTAGGTTTGTTCGTACATCAGAAGTACAGGCATTCATTTACTATAGTACATGTATATGGTAAACTTATTAATGTATTATCCTTTTTTATATAGACTCGGTTAATCGTCATCCAACAACCGATACCAGACCCTCCGCCATTGACCAAAGCTGAAATCATTTGGTTGTATATAGCTCAAATTTTGGGCATCATGATTGGCAAATAAAATTATCTTATCTTAGCTTATCTAAGCTTTTCTTAATTAAGTGAGTAAGACAAAACCCTAGTCAACTAGGAGTCAGAATATTGTGTTCGAATATGGTGACTTCTCTCCCTGCAAAAAATCATCTTGAACTATTTAAAAACAAGGAGGTGTGGTATGATTACCAATGAGACAAATTTCCACCAAAGTTTAAATGAAATGGATGTAAGAAATCATATTAGGCCAACGTAAAGCCTTCAACATTAAGAAAACTGTGTATAGTCGGTTATGAAAGCCCTAACGGTTCAAATCTAGGTCAGTGTATCGGCCTTGTTCAAATCAGAGTTCTTATTATGTACATGTATGATATAAGCTTGTTCTAATCTTAACTGTATGCACAAGACGATACACACCATATCCATCATCATTTTCTTCAAATTATAGTAGTTTGTGTTTTTGTGAAACCATGCGCTTGTCCTCCTTTAAGAAGCCAATATCCTCCTTTGTATTGTCCTTGACTTGTGCGAGGTTAAAACAAATTATTAAAGGTCAAAGTATCGATTTGAGAGAACTGAATGTAAAACAATTTACTTATTACCAATCCTCTTCAATTTATTCATTCCCCCCCAAGATTAGTTTAAATAAACAAAAACCTATTCCTGAAACTAATTTTTCAAATTACCACAAAACAAACAGAACAGGGTTAAAGAATATATGACCTTTGCACTCATTTGATGAGAAACGCTGATTGTTCATCTTGTAAATATTACAAGAAGGTGATGATAAACAACTTGCCAGCAAGATGAAGATCGTAATTAGTCCTTACGGTTAGAGCATTTATTAGATTCAAAGCTGACTATTTGTCAAAACAAACAACGATGTTCAAAGTGTCGACGTCCGATTAATCAGTCAAGTAGGTTTCCATATTAGTTTCACAAGTTCTAGCGAGAAAAAAATGAAAGAGATGGAGAGAGGAGGAAATTGAGTCCTCGTTGCATGTGCCTTAAGAAAGGAACAGAGATAGAGAGACAGAGGTACAAGTCTTTTGTTACGGGGGTGAGAGAAAGAGAGAGCTAGAGTCCTTTCTATATATAGGATGGCTTAAGAAAAATAAAAAAGAGAGAAAGAGAGAGAGAGGCATCATATTTGGGTTGCTGTCTCATCTATACACTACATATCCTTTTATTTTTCAAATGCACTCCACTAAAAGATTAACGACTTATTTAATTAATATATGATACGCTAGGTACAATGTATTAAATATATCATAAGCTGGTTCCCACTTGTCTCATAAAGTAAATGTATTCTGATAAATACAAGCAAAATCAGACATATATTACTTATTTCAAAATTCCATTCATTACAGTTTAAGAAACCTCAATTATTTCGTAAATATTTTCAGCGATTTGATAAGATTAATTTAACAAAAGGACATTGTCTCCAGTTATAACTGAATATTCGACAAAATATGCGTGATCGGAATAAGAAAATGATTTTTAACCAAGTTCCTGACCAGTTCAATAGAACTGTTATTATTAATCCGTGATAATTTTACAGATAACAAATAATTAACATGCACGCAAGTGGTTTTTGCCATTCTAAAACAAAATTGTGGTTTCCGGTGCTTGATACTTGTAATTAGAATTTCAACGCCTGTCAAATCAATTTAATTCCAAATAACCAGAACGTTTTGATAAGCAGGCTAACGCGCAATCGAAGCAGACATGATTAATTTTAGCGACAAAAAAACCCTGAATGGATCAGAAATGAAAATTATTTATCTCTTAAAACTGGACTGGTATGCATAAAGCCACAGTGACTTAATTTAAGATTTTCAATCGTGGTTTTAATTTATCGTTGAAAAATTCGTTTGTTCGGAACAAATCCTAACTTGAGTAGATACTAGAACACACCCGCGAAATCGCGTGCATATACAGCTTGTAAACTGATGAATTTTTGTAAAAGATATTATGACTGGAGAATTTCATATAAGGTATCAAAAGCCCTTTCCCTTTTTTTTCGAAGTCCGTTATGTGTTTACTTTCTGTTAAATTCAATTATTTTTCGTGTTTCTAGCCTTATACCACAATTATTCTTCCCCTTTGCTACAGTGCATTTTTTTGGAAAAAGTCAAATTAAATTAAAAATTTGCACCGCTTCAAACATGAAATAAATGAAACTGCTTATAGACCATTATTATTCTAATAAAATATGCTTCTAGGACAATCCATCAGTGCTTTTCCTTTTGAGAGCCCTATTAATATGCCAATGGTAGGATTTGAATCTCGTATAAATGACTAGGGTGGTCTGAGGGCCCTGATCCCAAAATCCCGGGCTTAAAAACATGAAATCCCGAGGTGCGTATTTTAACGAAATTCGTATCCCGACATCCCGAAATTAAAAAATTTTTTCCCGCATCCCGTAAAAAACAAATTCCGAAATTTCGAGCTTAAAAACATCCGATCCCGACGTCCCGAAGAAGTTCTGCCTCCCTCTAATCTCTACCCTACTTTCATTTTGGCCAAACACATACTTTCACTTTCAACAATAAATCTTTATGCCCCATTTATGGGAATTATGTTTTCTAGTCTGTTCGTCCGTTATTTCATTCGTCCGTCCGTCTGTCCCGCTTCAGGTTAAAGTTTTTACTATCAACAATAAATTTTTATGACCCATTTATGGGAATTATGTTTTCTAGTCTGTTCGTCCGTTCGTTCGTTCGTCCGTCCGTCCGTCTGTCCCGCTTCAGGTTAAAGTTTTTGTCGAGGTAGTTTTTGATGAAGTTGAAGTCCAACCAACTCGAAACTTAGTAAATATCTTGCCTATGATATGACCTTTCTAATCTTAATGCCAAATTAGAGATTTTACCCAATTTCACGGTCCACTAAACATAGTTAATGATAGTGCCGATGTGGCACCCGTATACTATGGACACATTCTTGTTTCCACATGTTTTACTTATTTCAATATATATATGCAATTGGTATGACCCCTTAGATAGTAAATATTTCAGAAAAAAAGTAGACAGAATACAGAGAGTCTCTGTATATTATAGTAGTATAATCGTAGTTTACAGGTGGATAAACGCGAAAACATAATAATTGTTTCTAAGGAGGTATAATAGTTGTGGTTCTTGCGATCTAAAAACCATGATATGGAGAACTCTCTGATTGGCTTATTTATTTTTCATTTTTGTAATCTATCATACGATTGGTTGTTCTTGTGCATGTTTAAAACCGGAAGTCTTATCTATGACTGAAAGTCAGTCTGATAACGGAAACAATATCCGGACACCTATTTTGTCATTTTTCTCCCAAAATAACTCAATCTGAATAATCATAAGAACGGATGACAAATGCGACTATGCATGTTACCTAAAGAACACAAAGGCATGATGATTAATTTATTGTGGAAGGAAGAGAAACAAAAACACAAAATGAGGTCTTCTCGTTTAATAGTATAGAAGATATGCACATCAGTCAAGTTATTTACACCCTTAATAGGAAGCGATTTGGCTTTTATAAATTGGATTTGTTGCCTGACCCTTTGTGTGAAAAAAAGTAGGGAATGGAAATTCGACCCTGACTCTTTAATTTTGCGATTGCAGTTCACATACGAAGCGATAGGATATCATAGATTACCTGCTATGAAAACTGAATGGTCAAGAAATGAAACTTATTTATCTCTATACATACAGATATTTACACAATGTATAGTAATTTGGATTAAATGGTCGTCAACAATGATAAAAACAGAACTAATGAATTACAGTATAGTTTGTCTTTTTTCCAAATATATTGTTGAGCTATTTTTCTAGGATTAATATAATTATCTGACCTTATGGGACTGTAATTCGATCTTCATTTCATTGATTGTAACGTCTTATTGGAGTGTACATACTTATAAATGTTTTGTCGTTGATTTAGCAAACATTCTTAAGGTGTTTTCTTTATTATATGAACAGAATACGGATATGTCAATGTGACGGCAACGCATCAATACAGTTTGGTCACGTGCCTTTACTGAGACCTGACATCGTTAGTGGCTTACAGTCTTGGGTCATGTCTTAATTCAATTCAATTCAAATCTTTATTGTCATAAAACTACATGTTTATAGTTGTGACACAACATAACAAAAATGAAAATAAAAAATAACAACAAGATCATTAATATACACAATAAAAGTAAATATTTTAAGAGTCCCCTGTCCTCAGTTCAATCCTGTTTTAAAAAGAATCCTAGCTTATTTACCTGAATGTGTAAAATTGGGTTGAGTATATATGTTCTTTTATCTGTGTCATTTAAATTTATAAAGTTGATATTCTCATTTATCAAAAATTCAAAATAAACTTTTCTATTATTATGGTTTCTATTACAATATAAAAAGAAATGAATTTCATCTTCAATTTGTTTACAGTTTTTGCATAATCTTTCTTCTCTTGGTATTTTAAGGTATCTTCCCTTTTCTATTCCCTTTTCTATTAATAGATTATGGTCACTTAATCTAAATTTTGTTATCAGTTTTCTGAATTCAAGTTTTGATGTTCTTTGTTGTTTAATGGACTATTTTGAGTTGCTGGCTGATCTTTGATAGTTTCTATTTAAATGAAGACGATGTGCAAGCATGATTTGTGGTTATTACTAACAGTTTTTTTTTGTTTTTTTTTTTTTAAATTTAACTGAATTCAAAGACTTTCTCAAATTAACCCCTCTCAGGTACTGCATTTAAAATAAACATATGCGTTTATTTTGGTGTTGTAATTAATTTACATGTACCTCTAAGATTTTGATTATTTATCTGTGAGCTCATTAAATATTTAATTAATCAGACATTTTTGAAAATTATACTGGCATAATTCATAAATTGCTTTTGCATGAAAACATCAGCTTACTATAAATCAAGGTTAAAAGTGGTATCCTGGAGCTTAAACTGTCTGTAATTTTTGTTCTGTGGTGAAACTGACACAATAAATAATGTTTATATTTATTGAATTAAAACCAAAAAAACAACCGTGTTGTTTAAACATGTCAACAGTACTGAAAATATAAACATAAAGAAGATGAGACAACTTGTAAGTGCTCAGAGATCAACTGACGACGACGTTATCAGTTATAGGTCACCGTACGGCCTTCAACAATAAACAAAGATCAAACAACATGGTAAGCTACAAAAGGACCCGAAATGGCAAGTTTAAAACTATTCAAACGAGAAAACTAACGGCAACAAAGAACAATAACTGAATTTCTATATTCTTTACCATCACTTATGTTTACATCTTTTAATTTTTAACCGGATTTTTGTGACAAAAATGTCGGTTATTGATTTGGGGATGTACGGCGGGCAGTCGACCGGGCGCCGGGCGGGCGGCAACCAAATGTTGTCCGTGCATTTACTCATGAACCGTTCAACCAAACCTTTTGAAATTTTAATATGTTGTTACTGACAACACAATGGAGGTCAAGTTCAATAATGACGATTTTGACTTTTACCGTTCAGGAGTTACGGTTCTTGAAAGTTCTTGAAAAATGTCGTTTCCAGTAGTGTCCGTGCATTTACTCATGAACCTTTCAACCAAAGCTTTTAAAATTTTAATATGTTGTTACTGATGACAAAATGGAGGGCAAGTTTGATATTCACGATTTTAATTTATATCGATCAGGAGATATGGTTCTTGAAAGATTAAAAAATTGAGTTACGGTAGTAATTTTTTCTTACTTTATGCATTAAGGGCACGCAGTTTGTCCTGCTAGAGGGTCATTTTCTATCTAGTTTATATGTTGTTATTGTTGACAACATGAAAGTCAAGTTTGATATTGATGATTATAAATTTTACCCATTAGGAATTTTGGTCCTTGTGATATTGATAAATACCAGGACACAAATAAATGTTAAAGAATCCGGTTTACTGTCATTTTGACAGTTCTTGTTTTAAACTACCAAAATTTTGTTCCTATTTTGAATCAATATCTTTTTTGTTTAATTGTTTATTAGTTATAACCTACAGTGTATAACTTCGTGAGCATGTCTTATTATCATCTGTAAACTTTACTACAATTCATAACTTCGTGAACTGAACTTTTTGCGCTTTTGTTTAGCAAGTTTATTTTTTCACACTAAAAAAAAACACTAATTCAGTTGTAATCAACCAGAAAGCAGACCGGACATTTAATTATAACTAGGTCTTCATATTTCTTTCAAGTAACATAAATAAATATTATCTTTTGGTACACACAATTTATGATAATGTTTTATATGAAATGAAATAAAATGTTGATAAACATAAGAATGTCTATAATATCAAGATCGAGAATGGGGTAATATTGATTTTTTCTTGAGTGAACATGTGATCTACTGACTGTATAAACAGATGACCCTACATGTAAGCTAATAGAAATATTCAGCTTGACGTATACATGTAGCAATTTAATTAAAATGCATATCATGTGTTCAAGCAAGTTGGTTCAAGCTTCGCTTACACAATCGATAAAAAACATTCCGTTCTACTTTATGACCACTGGTTTCGTCAGATTAGTACATACCTACATACCTACAAGAAGACTGGCTCTTCATTGGCTGATTTAGTAATAACCAGATCAGAGAGTAAACCGGAGTATTGTCAGATCTGGTAAGCAAAGCTTGGTAACCGAATCTGTATTTTGATCAGATCGGACGGATAGGTCTGAGTAATAATATCAAACTGCAGAAGTGCTCTATTGCAGTCACCTTGACCGCCCTTTCGTCCGTTCCAACTTATGTTTCGATAATACTTTTCTCAAGATCTACTGGACATAATGACTTGAATTATAACTTGTCAACAGTTTCAGTGATGATTTGCAATTTGGGCACTTTTTAAAACTGTCAGACACTTTCTTTTAACATTCATCTAAAAAAAACCACATAATTAATTACAACAATGTCAAGAAATGGATAACAGTTGCTGTAATAATGCATGGACAATACTTTATAGTATCGCACAGTACTGGACAACACATTACACTACTTTTAAAACAACACTGATCTCTACTTGACACTTGACAGTACTGCACACTACTGTTCAATCCCGAACAACACGTGACAGTACTGCACAATAGTGGTCAACCCCGAACAACACTTGACTCTACTGCACAATAGTGGTCAATCCCGAACAACACTTGACTGTACTGCACAATAGTGGTCAATCCCGAACAACACTTGACTGTACTGCACAATAGTGGTCAATCCCGAACAACACTTGATAGTACTGCACAATAGTGGTCAATCCCGAACAACACTAGACAGTACTGCACAATAGTGGTCAATCCCGAACAACACTTGACAACACTACACACAATAAACAAACCTGCACAAAACTGTACATTGCTTCACCATAGACTTAATTGCACATCGTCAACCGACACTTCAAAAAAAAGTAGACAAATAAAGCAAAGACAAACAACAATAAACAATGTAAATTGTTTTGTTTCTGTTCATCCCCCGATTTCTTACGTAGCATATTTTTTGTTGGGGTTCGTATTGCTCAATCGTCAGTACTCTGTGAAATTTTTTGTGGACTGTTTTATTTTTCTTTTTAACACTGGTTTGTAGAAATTACTAGTGGAAGCTTTTGTATAATTGCCAATGAGACAACTATACACGAAAGTCAATAAAGAAGACCGATGGTCTTTAAAAATGTGAAAACCATTCCATATAATCGGATATAAATCGTTCCGACATAAAAATAAATTGACACTATTCAATTGAGAAATATAACGTCCTTATATTCAAAAATGTAATTACTAAACACATATGACAGACATAACCAACCCAACTACCGCACTACAGGATCATGATTTGGGACAGACACACGAAAACTGTTGCGGGTTTATATACATATTGTGAGTACTCAACCCGCCCCTGAACTTGTCTGCTTTTTTGTTGAACTTGTGAATATTGATTGCTTACGTGGTGTCTTCTCTGACTGTCTTTCTGCTTCTTATACTATGATTTTGCCAACGTATTTAGTGAACTTCATATTTGATTTGATACAGAATCATCTAATGTAATTATACAAGATCTCGAAGCACATACTCTTAAATACATGTACTTGATAAAGGTCTTAAAGTACTTCAATTATCATTATTTACACCTAGAAACATTCTTCAAAATGTTATTTTATTTAGCTTCCATCAATGTTATGTTACTTGTCAAATCTATTACAAAACAGTTAAAGCAATTATCTCTTTAAGTGGATAAACATTTAATCTTTAAACAAACTATTTGTATCACCTAAACTGTCCAACATCTTGTATATAAAAAAAAGTCAACCAATACATGTAACACATCAGTGAAAGGGATATATATATGTTAGCTCATTGTTGTAGGCGGTACGATGACCTAATGAGTTGCTCAAATCCATGTCATTTGGTCTCTTTAAAGTCACGACCACATCTCCATACTAGGATAATAAATCAAGTTGCAGTACTTAAATCATTATAATGATCATCATTAGCCGGACCAATCAGGCTGAATTCCGGAAATAAGTATACAGAGGAGAAAAAAATAATGGGTCTTACTAAATACAAGGACGGGATTATTGAATGATTTTTTACCTAATTTATCAGAATAAGGAAATAAAAATGAACTAGAATTATACAAAATATACTGGAGTTGGTTTTATTACTGTAACCATTTACTATATGATTGCCGTCATAAAAAATAAATGATAAATTTCCAATAACTGCCATCACAGAAATTTGTGTTTTTTTAAATTGATTTTATGTATATATTCTATTCTATTTAATTTGATGATTTATATCTATTATGTTATAGACCACGACGATCCATAATAATATGATTATGATATCTAAATGAAAATAAAGACTTTCACATGCATAGAGCAGGATATATACTTTCAGAGATATAATGAAATCAATATTACGAAATAGATCTATTTTTGTATACAATGTACGTAAAACGCATGTTTTCCCTGTTTTTCGTTGAAAACCAGCTTGCAGAACTATGTTTGAAAAGGATAAATAAATGTAATTGCTATTCATTTTTTAATATGTTAGAGACACTTTCCTTCAAATTAAACCTCGACCCCTTCCTTCCTTTGAAAGTGTCATGTAAATCATGTTTGTTTTAATCAGATACTTTATGTATATTGATATTCAGTGAAAAGGCATCCCATTATTATCGACTCCTAGGAGTCGATATTAAGAATTGAACGATGGACAGTCAGTGCGTGAATTTTTCTTGCTACCTGGTTGGAAGATATTACGAGACGTGAATAATCAAAGTTTATTGATTGGTTAGGACAATCCAAACTTAGTAAATGTCAATGTAGAGCATCGGATTTGTCCTCTCTATTTTAGCAATTAGATTTTGCCTGGTCATTAATCATGCATATTCATGATATTGGTACACATGTAACTTTTATCTATAAATAGTCGAATCTTCTGGAGTTTCGTAAACAACAACGTTAAACGATATACTACTTCATAACGTGTGACCTCACGTGTGTGGTAAAATTTGTTGATTGATGCACGTGGCTATTCTAGTAAATGAATTAATCTGCAAAGCGAGAGCACTTTCCATTTTCGTCAGCTAAGAGTCGACTAGCTCTTTTTGAAAGACTAAATAAATGCTTGTACTTTCTTGTATTTGATAAAAGATTATAAATTAGAATCGCATCCTCTCCCGTATAACGTAGACTTTTACACTTTCAGTACGAAATCTGACGTTTCTTGTACATACGATTCTATATATGACCGAGAACTGACCTTGTAACCTGAAATTTAAAAAAAACAACGTTTTTTTTTCCAGTCTATCGCATTACATGCGAATACTTTCTCATCAATTTTAAACTAAAACAAACCAATTATCAAAAGAACAGAATTCTGGTTAACTGATATTAATTAGTATAGTGTAACTTTTATTATTTCAATTACTGACATCTACACGGAATTACCTTTTGTTATAGATTTATAGGTAGACACGCATTTCTACTATCATTTACAGTAGCAACGGTATCAATGTTATATCAAATTAACGTTGGTAGTAGGTGTCCAGAAAAGAAATCATACCATAGTACAAATAAGTTAATTAATAAAAGGTGATTATTGTGACCGTAATACATTTTGTATGAAAAATGAGTTTACAACCTTATAGAATTACCAAAACTTTAAAGAAGCATTAAATACTTATAATTACATTTTCTTTGCTAGGATCTTGAAAACACAATTTCTATCAAGTTTCCTTTCTATTTTACCTGTGCACTGTTTTGTAGAAGCTCGTGTCATGGATATTGCATTTCATTTTGAATGAAGGTTAATTTCCGAATGACACGATAATGGTGCTAGCCAATCAAAATAACGTATTATAATGAAACATATATCTAATGTTAATTAAATTATGTCATGTTAAATTCTATATCATCATGTCGTGAGTTAGAGACATATATTCAATCTTTTTTTCAATATACTAAACTCCGATGAAAACTCAAAACACAATTAAAAAGTTCCTAATCAAATGGCAAAACCAAAAGCCCAAACACACCAAACGAATGGATAACAACTGTTATATTCATTACCTGGTACAGGTATTTTTAAATGTAGAAATACAAAAAGACATTATAGTACATGTATGTACAAAACACACAAGCAAAAAAAAACCAGGTTTTATAGTTATTGTTTGACAGTCGCATTAAATTTTATTATATTGACAAGGATATGTGAACAAAACAAACAGACACAATAGGTAAAAATGTCCAAAATTGAAGTAAAACAGTCAACATTGTGTTATAAACTTAATCACTAAAATAACCAAGAAATATTTAACAAAGAAATACAAAAAGACATTATGGTACATGTATGTACAAAACACACAAGCCAAAATGACAGACAAGAATACAAAAATTTATAATAACACAACGACAGAATGTATAAGTACACATTATATGTAACTAAGAAACATTAAAATACATATAGACAAAGCACATTAGCAAAATTGAAAGACACAATTACAAAATTCTACCATAGCAGGTAACACAATGACTACACAACCACACCATATGTAACAAAGAAACATAAAAAAGACATATAGACAAAGGACATTAGAAATAAGAATACAAACCAGAGACATTGAGCAGTCTTTACTACAACTATTTTCCATTAAGAAGATACAAATCAAGTTTATATAAAAAAAATCAAACGAAATTTTAAAATGAGCAAGACAAGGACCGTCGGCAGGGTAAGGGTCTCCTTCCATGCATACATCACCCGTCATGCCACTCTACACACACTGTTACAATCCGGAACAGGACTCAATCGAAATTTACAGATTCACAGTTAGAAAGAATATAACAAATTAAGAATACCAAAGCAATACAAGAATAAAGACGAGTGAAGAAAACCACAGAAAAACTACAAATCGCCAAAAAGTACGAAAATAAATTCGGTCTATTGATTCATAATAACACATCTTCATGTAATTGCTGTTCGATACAATTTAAAATTAAGTTGTAGTTAGCTTTATTTCATATCAAATAAACACCTTGAGTTATACCATTATCTTACACCCAAACATCACGAGCTTCTAGTACGTCTGCTAGATAACATCGCCATGATGGTTTCACGGCTCATTTGGGCGGGAAAGTTGTTCGCACTGTTGTTTAACAGCAATGTCAGACGTGTAACCCAAGTAATTAATGTTAAGTGCCCTAATCACAGTTGTATGTAATTGTGTTTGACTGCTGACGTGATCGGGAAGACAAAGAATAATTAGGCAGTGAAGAAAAATTAGATTTCCTTGATATATAATCAATTGGTCAGACTGTTCTGTATATACTCAAAATAGATCAGGAAAACAATAAGAGTTCTCTTATTGCGTGAACCCCTGAGGGTTCACGCATATTTATTAGTTAGAAATATGGTCTATGTAGGAATATTCGGAAACTTTCTTTTTGTTCATTCGGAACATTTTTTCTTCTTATCTGTATTAGCATCCTTCAATTAGAAGCACCTCCATACGCTAAAAAACGCTGCTGGATAACTCGGACTAAAACAAAAACGGCCTATAACAAAATCGGACTATAACAAACTTGGACTATAACAAACTCGGCCTACTATTATTTATATACAGAAATATATTGCACAAACTCGGACTACGATAAGTAGATTGCTATTTTTTTACTTTATTAAAAGAAAACTTTATAAAATGTATATTAAAATTATATACGAACTTATGAGATTATAATGAATATTTTGAAAAAAAAAACCATATATAGAAATGTATTAAATATTTGATATATGAGTTGAATTGATATGTTTAAACAAGGAATTGTATATTTAAATATACAATTCCTTGGTTTAAATGAGGACAATTAACTTCTATTTAAAATAATATTGTGATTTATTATGCTTATTGACAAAAGATATTTTAATGATTGGCATAAAACTACATGTTTATAGTTGTGACACAACATAACAAAAATGAAAATAAAAAATAACAACAAGATCATTAATATACACAATAAAAGTAAATATTTTAAGAGTCCCCTGTCCTCAGTTCAATCCTGTTTTAAAAAGAATCCTAGCTTATTTACCTGAATGTGTAAAATTGGGTTGAGTATATATGTTCTTTTATCTGTGTCATTTAAATTTATAAAGTTGATATTCTCATTTATCAAAAAATCAAAATAAACTTTTCTATTATTATGGTTTCTATTACAATATAAAAAGAAATGAATTTCATCTTCAATTTGTTTACAGTTTTTGCATAATCTTTCTTCTCTTGGTATTTTAAGGTATCTTCCCTTTTCTATTCCCTTTTCTATTAATAGATTATGGTCACTTAATCTAAATTTTGTTATCAGTTTTCTGAATTCAAGTTTTGATGTTCTTTGTTGTTTAATGGACTATTTTGAGTTGCTGGCTGATCTTTGATAGTTTCTATTTAAATGAAGACGATGTGCAAGCATGATTTGTGGTTATTACTAACAGTTTTTTTTGTTTTTTTTTTTTTAAATTTAACTGAATTCAAAGACTTTCTCAAATTAACCCCTCTCAGGTACTGCATTTAAAATAAACATATGCGTTTATTTTGGTGTTGTAATTAATTTACATGTACCTCTAAGATTTTGATTATTTATCTGTGAGCTCATTAAATATTTAATTAATCAGACATTTTTGAAAATTATACTGGCATAATTCATAAATTGCTTTTGCATGAAAACATCAGCTTACTATAAATCAAGGTTAAAAGTGGTATCCCCGGGGCTTTTTAAAATGTCTGTAATTTTTTTTCTGTGGTGAAAATGACACAATAAATTTAAAAGTTTTTTAAATTTTTTGAAAATTTTAAAAAAAAAAAACCAAAAAAAAAAAACCGGGTTTTTTAAACAGTCAACAGTACTGAAAAAAAATAAACATAAAGAAGATGAGACAAATTTTTTTGGCTCAGAATCAACTGACGACGACGTTTTTCAGTTAAAGGGCACCGTTTCGGCCCTTTAACAAAAAAACAAAGATCAAACAACATGGTAAGCTCAAAAGGACCCCCAAATGGCAAATTTAAAACTATTCAAACGAGAAAACTAACGGCAACAAAGAACAATAACTGAATTTCTATATTCTTTCCCTCACTTATTTTACATCTTTTAATTTTTTAAACCCGGGTTTTTTTTTACAAAAATGTCGGTTATTGATTTGGGGATGTACGGGGGGGCAGTCGAAACCCGGGGGCCGGGCGGGGGGCAACCAAATGTTGTCCGTGCATTTACTCATGAACCGTTCAACCAAAACCCTTTTTAAATTTTAATATGTTGTTACTTTACAACACAATGGAAAGGGCAAGTTCAATAATACGATTTTTTACTTTTTACCGTTCAGGATTTTCGGTTCTTTAAAGTTCTTGAAAAATGTCGTTTTTCCCGTAGTGTCCGTGCATTTACTCATGAACCCCTTTTAACCAAAGCTTTTTAAAAATTTTAATTTTTTTTGTTACTGATACAAAATGGAGGGGAAGTTTGATATTCACGATTTTAATTTATATTTGATCAGGAGATATGGTTCCTTTAAAGATTAAAAAATTTAGTTACGGTAAAATTTTTTCTTACTTTTTTGCATTAAGGGCACGCAGTTTGTCCTGCTAGAGGGTCATTTTCCATCTAGTTTATATGTTGTTTTTTTGTTACAAAAATGAAAGTCAAGTTTGATATTGGGTGATTATAAATTTTAAACCCCTTAGGGAAATTTTGGGCCTTGTGATATTGATAAATACCAGGGCACAAAAAATTTTAAAGAATCCGGGTTTTCTGTCATTTTGACAGTTCTTGTTTTAAACTTTCCAAAATTTTGTTCCTATTTTAATCAATATCTTTTTTGTTTAATTGTTTTTTTAGTTATAACCTACAGGTATAACTTCGTGAGCATGTC